>JAKGUB010000348.1:18732500-19120000 GCA_026261675.1 Hippocampus mohnikei
ATACATATTCTTTTGCCTGCAGTATATGCTGTTTTAAAACTTGTGCACTAAAGTCATCATGTTTCAAGGAAATCATGTTAGCTCTGTTTGCTGCATACTGACAATAATTTGGAGATAGTATATCATTCAGTGTAAAGTCTTATAATCATGTCCTGCCCTCTAGGCTCTAAAGGAGAAGACGGAGCTACAGGCCCAGCTTGCCACCGTAAATGCTCAGATGCAGGCTCAGAAGGCAGAGGTTCAGTTTAGCCAGGAAAAGCAAAGCGTCCTCACAAGTGAAGTCAGCACTTTGCGCCAGAATTGTAGCCAACTAGAGAAAGCAATGGTGGAGCTCCAGGGCAATTTGGAGAGCAAAAATGCCAGTCTGGCATCATTATGCAATGACCTAAATGTGGCTGAAGACCAATACAACAGGTTGATGGGGAAGGTGGATGAAATGCAAAAGACTCTCACGTCAAAGGACAATACAGGTGAGACTTCATTCAGCTTAAAAGTCAGCCTGATTGGAGTTTTTATTTATTTATATCCCTCCCCTTTTTTGATGCCAAATACATTGTACACAGGTATATTTTGTGTATCTAAGAACATTCATTCATTTTGCAGTCCAGGAAATGCGACTGCAAATGTGTGGTCTTCAAAACCAGCTACAGCAGGTCCAGCTGGAGCGCAGCACTCTACAGAGTCGATTGAAAACCTCCCAGGCAGAGATTGACTCACTCCAGCAGGTCAGGCAGTGGTACCAACAACAGCTAGGCCTGGCTCAAGAGGCCCGAGTGAGACTGCAAAGTGAAATGGCTAACATGCAGGTATTTATTTAATATGTTTTTTTCTTAATACTTCAAAATCTATGTCAAATTGGGATGGGTGATGTAAAATATTTATTCTGTACCAGGCTGGAAAAATGACCCAGACAGGCGTTCTCCAACATCTGAAACTAGAGAATGTGACACTGTCCCATCAACTGTCTGAGAGTCAACATCGCTCGATCAAAGAAAAAGAACGTATTGCTGTTCAGCTGCAGAGCATTGAGGTAAGTTTTAAACATCCCTTTTTGATTTTTGCATGTATGTATGTTGAGACAGAACAGAGCATATTGAGACCAGTCAGGGGATAAGAAAACCTTTTGTACAAATGGGTATTCAGTGTCAACACATCTTTGTTCGACTTCCGGGTTTTTGTAATGTGAATTAAAAAATATATGTGCGTGTGTGTGTGTGTGTGCGCGTGCGTGTGCGTGTGTGTGTGTACATATACACACTTTATTAGACAATGCAGGTTGCTGAGAACTCTCTTTTTAAATACCGTATTTTCACGACCATTCGGCGGACCGTGTTGTAGGGCGCAGTCTCAGTAACGGGTGCTATTTCTGTATTTTACACATACACAAAACGCACTGTATTATTGGCCGCAGCCAGGAGTGGTAAAACATACGCCAGTTTTTAAACATACGCCAGTTTAAACATACGGCATGCACGCACGCTAAAAACACGTTAGCTTGAAGCATAGCGTAGCATGCAAAGACATGCTAAAAACACGTTTTTAACAAGGTAACGGAAGCAAAACTGAGATCGGTTGTACTTTATTTAGCCATCTTACAATGTACTCACGTTTTTCGATCAATCATCACCCAGAAATCCATCAAAGTCCTCATCTTCTGTATCCGAATTGAACAATTGTGCAAGTACCGGTAGTCCATCAAAAACGCCGGGTTCCCTCTCGTTGTCAGAGTCACTCTCATTGCCATGTGGCTCCACAGAAATGATGCGCGGCCACTTACACGCCCACCCTTCACTGATTGGCCGGCTGCTTTCCCGCATGCCTGGTCTCACTGCGGCCACTTACACGCTCACCCTTCACTGATTGGCGGGCTGCTTTCCCAGCGTGTCGGCTCTCAGTCAGGCTTTGGAACTCGGCTCATACACTAGACGCTCCGCATTATTAAGCTTCCTGTCCATTTGGGAGAAAATTTAAGACTTTTAATGGCGCCTTATGGTCGTGAAAATGCGGTACATTACTACAATATGGACACTCTCCTGTGCGTTGCAGGCAGACATGATGACTCAAGAAGCTGCTTACAAGCAGATCCAAGATGCCAAAACTATGGTGGAGGATGACCTGCAACACAAACTAGATGAATTTGAGGAAGAACGGGAGCGCTTAATAAAATTGGCCAACACAGCCAGTAACTTGGAAATGGAGCTAGAACAGGTGATCTGCTTTCTAACGTCGTTCTGTCATTTCAATCTTTGTAGAGCATTTTTGGTAACTTGTGCTAGTAGTTAAATTGTAAATGTGATTTGCTAATCCAGACTTGTCCCCCCCCCCCAATCTGTAGCTGTTATACACACGACCAACCATTTTGTATCTATGTTGCCATATCTGTGTTTATTTGTGTTCATTAGGTGAAGTTGAACCTTTCCCAGAAGGATATACAGCTGCAGTCTCTCCAGAAAGAACATTTGGAACTGATGCGCCAGCTGACCATCACTCAGGAGAACCTGCATACCAAAGAGCAGTCAATCAATCAGCTCGAGGCTCGATTCGTAGAGCTGGAAGCCCGTCTAGTTGAGCTCCAGGCAGAGAGCAATAGCAAAGATGACAACATTCAGTACCTCCAGAACGAGAAGATTGTTCTGGAGGTAGCATTGCAGACGGCCCGAGCTGACAAGAGCCAACTTGATGAAAATGCTGAACGGCTTGGAGAGGATGTTTTGGTGGCCTCAGATGTGTTGGATCATCTGAAACAGGAAGTTCAGGTCAAAACCAGTCAGGTGCGAAAAAATGACAGCTGTGCTTTAGAGTATGATTTAAGTTGCATAAAGATATAGACAGAAATGAATTAAGTAGCCCTACAATATACTGTGACAAAACATTTTTAACTTTGTAGTCATCAAGAGAAAAAAATGATTTTTTAAAATGTTTTTTAAAAATCTGTGCAGTATTATATGTAATATTTTGAAGCTGTCATTAATCTTTGGCTACAATGATGCTGTGTTGAGTTGTTTTGAGTGTTTAATTCATTTTTATATTTGAAGTGATTTATTATTATCGGCTTTGCTTTGTTATAGATTGAAAAGCTACAGCAAGAAAATGGTTCCTTGAAAAAACAAGTTCAAAAATGGAAGGAGCAGTTTCAACAACAAAAGGTAACAAATATAAATTGTCATTCTGAAATCGCTACATAATTATATTGTAAGTAATTTGGTCAACTGTGGGAGAAAACATTTGGTAGAAATTCATGGAAAAACTCTTCACAGCTTTTATCATTACAAGCAGAGAAAGTTTCAACAATTTGTCATTGTTTGAAAGTCTCCCCTTGGAAAAATTGTAAATAGTGGGCTAAATTGAACAAGGCGCTTTATTTCACTGTAAGTATGGAGTGTGTCAGTAAAGTTCATAGATATGACGAAAGCAGTAGAGTATTTTCTTTCACAAAATAATATTGCTCAAATATTCCACTTGCCAATGTTGATGTTTAAGTGGGAGGATTTATTGTTGAGCTTGATGACTGTCACAGCTCGAATGAAAAAAGTGCCTCACTGATCTGAAAAATTATTGATGCTGCTCATTTTGCAATGAAAAGGTGTGATAAGGGATAGAGGGAGTGTTTTATCGATGGAAATTATAATAAATGTATTCCAGGCTGTCTTACCTGATAGATGACTTTTGGCTATACATGTAATCATAACTTGACTGATGTATCTATCAAGTGGAAGTATGACCGATAAACTCATGAAGAATATAAAATCAGTACCAGCCATTACAGATCCTTTGTTTCCCTAACTCTTAAAAAAAGGATTGAATGTGTCGAGTCTGAAAAGACATGTCTTTGGGATTGAATGAGTTTAAGGTACCGGTACATCTTCACAGGTGATGGTGGAAGCCTACCGTCGGGATGCTAACTCCAAAGACCAGTTGATAAGTGAACTCAAGTCGACTAAAAAGCGTCTTCTGGCAGAGGTGCAGGACCTAAAACAAGAGCTTCTGGATATTCAGGGAGAGAAGCAAAAGGGCGATTTGGAGCAGGCCCGGTTGCAGAAGGAAGTAGTCAGAGTCCAAGAACAGATGAATAACATGGAAAGCCATCTACAAGACATCCAGAGGGAAAGAGACCACCTCGAAACACAGATCCAGGTAATTAAAAGTGCTGCAGTTTCTCCTGTTAAATTTGGTGATGTCATTGATGACTTGATTTTAAACCTTGCTATTTTCCTTAACAGTCCATGCAGTTTGATCAGAGTCAGCTTGTGGCTGTGACAGAAGACAATGAAAGTCTTCGGAAACAGGTGGAGAAAATGGAAACGGAAGCCAAAAAGTAAGTCATGTTCTTCATAAAGCAAAAAAGCGGCACTTGAATAGTGATTTGGGCCATGATTAGTATCTGTTTGCATATTTATTTCTTTAAAAAAAAAAAACTTTTGTTGGCCTGCAAAAGAATTGTACCCATATACTGCTATAAACTTCTATTATTCACATTGTATCTGTGCCTAGTGAAAGTCATACCAGCCTGATATGTGACATCACAAAGACCTTGAAAAATTAGCACATTTGTAATCAGTTACGGTCATCACAGCTTTCCTCTGGATTTAACACTTACTTGTATTTGCTTGAAACAGAGCCATCTCGGAGCAAAAAGTGCGTATGAAGCGGCTGGGGACCGATTTAACCAGTGCTCAGAAGGAGATGAAGGCCAAACACAAGGCATACGAGAATGCTGTGAGCATTCTGAGTAGGAGGCTGCAAGAGGCCCTGACTGACAAGGAAACGACTGAGGCTGAGCTGGTCAAGCTCAAAGCTCATGTGTCAGATGGGGGAAGCAATCACATCCTGCAGGTATCAACCTGCCAGATCAAAACATTGTACTATTGTACTGCTGTGTAGTATGGTACTATATGTCCATAAAGCCTTTACAATTAATTGCAAATGATCCTTCTCAAAAACACCCGGCACTACGAGTAGGATAATCTGGTATACACACACAATCCTTCCAGCACGTCCAAAAGCAAATACACCTCCTCGCTCAGATGAGTAACGACACGTACCACACGTGAGAAATTTTAACATCTACAGTGTCTTCCCCCTACCCCCGCTTCAACACAAATAGTCACCACATAGCCGGCAAACAATTACATTATGGTCCGGGACTCGGAGGGGACAGATTTGTTATTGTTGTTGTTTTTTTGTTTTGTTTTGTTTTTTTGTATCAATGGGATGTAAAAGGAATGAAAATCCACTCCCGTGTCACCCTCTATTCCACATGTAACATTACAAAACTCAGAAGCTACATTGTCACGAATTACACGGTACGATCTCTCTGAGTGGTAAGAACTAAACCCAGACAGTGCTGAGCCCGAATGACCAACACACGTTTTGAGGCGTTTTAGATGTATATTA
Organism: Hippocampus mohnikei; assembly: GCA_026261675.1. Lineage (NCBI taxonomy): Eukaryota > Metazoa > Chordata > Actinopteri > Syngnathiformes > Syngnathidae > Hippocampus > Hippocampus mohnikei. The sequence goes on from JAKGUB010000348.1 coordinate 18,737,895, forward strand.
TGATCGACGGTATCAAATGCGACACTAATATCGAGTAATAATAGGTTGACTGAGTTGAATGAGTTGACTGAGTCCATAGCCAGAAGATCTTTCGTCACTTTAGCAAGGGCCTTCTCAGTAGTTTTTTAACCTAAATCTTCACTGAAGTTCAAATTGATTGTTAGTCACCGTATAATCCTTAAAGCTGTTGCGCTACAACTCTTTCAAGAATTTTGCAAGAAACAGGAGATTTGATACCATCTTATAATTAGCAACTGTCTGCCTCAAGGTATGGTTGCTAAAATAGGGGATGAATAACAGTGGTCTTAAAAGTTGCAAGTACAGTGCCAGAGGAGAGCGATACAATAATGATGTTTAAGATGGAAGGTCCTAAAATTGTAAACAGTTGATTCTTTAACGGGTTTAGCAAGAAGTGGGTCGAGCATTCAAGTGTTTTGTTGCACTAACTAGTTACCTAAGGCTTTTAAGGGATACAGTCCTTTATTAAAACGTGAGAGGGATGAGTGTTCTAACATTAATGAGACAAAATTTCAATAAAGGAGGCTAGTCTGAGCTATTTGCCATCAGAGGATTCATAGTGATAATATTAATAAGAAAGCATTGCTGGGGTCCCATATGTTACTTTGAGTGAATATAGACTCGGTGGGAGATTAATACGGCAGGAATCTGATGGTCTCAGGCAGGCAGCACTCTCCTTCAGCTTTGTTTCGCAGTCAAGGCAGAATTTGGGGGAATTTTGTTTTGTTATAACAAAAAAATGTATCGGAGTAAAAGTGAACATTTTATTTAGGAATCGTAGCGGAGTGAAAGTTGCTAGAAATATAAATAACAAAGTAAGGTACAGTACAGCTTTGTGAAAATTCTACTATCGTAAGTTACATTACAAGACTGTTGCCAAAGCTGTCATGTGTTAAGTAGTGAATGGAATCAAAGGTGTCACCAAAATAAATAGGTGACCAAAAATCTACCACATTAAATGTATTTCTTTATCATCAGTTTAAGTTAAATGACTAAAAAATCAGGAATTGTTATTGCGGAATACACATGTTCTAAATCCCATAATAACCCCTGTTTTTGTTGTTGTTTTATTGTTTGTTTTTTTACCCAGGAGAAGATAGAATCTCTTCAGACTGCACTGGAGGTCGTGACCAAAAGCAAGGCAATGTTAGAGAAGGAGCTTGAGGAAGTCATTAGCCTCACTTCCACAGAGTTAGAGGAATACCAGGAGAAGGTTCTGGAGTTAGAAGACGAGGTGGGTCATCAAATATATATGTGGACTGTGTTCGTTTTAGAAAATTCACCTAATATTTTCCTGAGTTATTCCATCGTCAAGTTTCTTTAATGGCCTTATGTCATTTATTCCAAAAGCTTCAAGAGTCACGATGCTTCAAGAAGCGGATCCGAAAACTAGAGGATGCTAACAAGAAGCTAGCACTTGAGCTGGAACATGAAAAAGGAAAATTGGCTGGACTGACACAATCCCACAGTACACTGCGGGAACATGCCAATATCTTGGAATCTGCTTTAGCGAAGCGAGAGGCTGATCTAGTACAGCTCAATTTGCAGGTAAAGCATGGATTGCAACTAGTGCTGTTAGATTGGAATGTTTTATGTGCACTGTGGATAATATTTTCATTGAGATGGTTTCTTGAGATTAAACAAGAGTGAAGGATCATTTTCCTAATACAGTAGTTACATTGTTCTTCATACGTCTGCTTATTCAGGTTCAAGCCGTTTTGAAACGCAAAGAAGAGGAGGACCAACAAATGAAGCAGGTGGTGCAAACTCTTCAGCTTGCCTTGGAAAAAGAGAAAACCAAAGTCAAAGATCTTAAAGAACAGGTACAAGTTTATGCACTCGGGGGTGCCAGCTTTTTAAATTTTATTTATTTATTTTTAATTGAGGATTGGCAACTTGGGTCTTTTGTTGTTAGTCAGATCGCAGTTCCCTTTGCCTTTTCAGAGACTTTTTGATTATTAATTATTTAATTTGGCTTTTCAGAGGCTTTTTGATTATTAATTATTTAATTTGGCTTTCTAGGTGGCAACAGCAAAGGCTGAAGCAGCCCACAATAGAAGGCACTACAGGGCTGCTATGTTGGAACTGTCAGAGATCAAGAAAGATCTGCAGGCCAAAGAAGACTTGGTCAAAGCTCTGCAACATGAAGCCCACAAGCTACAGTAAGTTTGTTACAGATGTCTTTGTAAATTACATACAGTAAATAGTGATTATGTTACCAATGAAATAGCAGGTATATACATTGGATGGACCCCTGCAATCCAGCAAAAAATAAATACATTAAAAATACTGGGGCAAAAAATCCACATATGCAGAGGTCCACTGGATCTCACATTTATTATAGTATTGAGCATTTTCATTTGTAAACTTTCCATGGAAATATATACAATTATGTGTGTGTATACATACATAATATATATATATATATATGTGTATATATATATGTACATATATATATATATATATTGTATGGATTTTCATTTGATCTTTTATGAGGTATATATAATAGTTTGAAAATTATTTTTAATGACCCAGAATGAGCATTAGCTATCACAGAAGTGTCAGACTTGTTTGAATAAAAAGTCAAAAGTTACGTCGCTAAATTTTCAAAAGGAAAATATATATTTGCAATGGAATGTTTCCAGAAAGTTTATTGAAATCTTTTACAGCACTATTTATCATTGACTATATCCACAGATCTCAGGATGAGAAGCATTCTCAGGAGATCTCCAGATTCCAAGAGGAGCTGGCTGAAGCTCATTCCCAGCTCCAGATCCTCCAGAAACAACTGGATGAAGAGCTGTCGAAGAAGCCCCTCACTAACCAGGAGGTAAAGGAGATGTTTTTTTCCAAATCACTTACATGCCATTGAGAGACTATTATTATTGGACTTGATGCTGGATTTTAATGTGTGTGTGTGCGTGTGCGTGTGTGTGTGTGTGTGTGTGTGTGTGTGTGTGTGTGTGTGTGTGTGTGTGTGTGTGTGTGTGTGTGTGTGTGTGTGTGTGTGTGTGTGTGTGTGCGTGTGTGGTTTAACTGAAAGGCAAAGTTTTTTTATTTTTTCCAGCAAAAAAAAATATCCTAAAGTTGATTATTGGTGGAAATGTGTTCTGACCAACACATTGTCTCATCCAAATTCTAATGCTGACAACTTCCAGGTTGAGGACCTTAAATGGGAGGTGCAACAAAGGCAGAGGGAGATTGAGACTCAGAAGCAGCAATTGGAGATGATGGGGGAGTGCCAGCACAGGGAGCTGGACAGCCTGCAGACAGCTTTGCAGGCAAGTATTTATTTAAATGATACATGTCAATTCAGTAACGCCAAAAACCGATGGCAGGGAAACGTGTGTGCAAAGCACTAATTGATATCATGATGAGCACCGCCTCTTTTTCCAATGGGTAGATTCATTTTAAGGCTGTCTATCACAGAACATAAAGGTTGAGTTGGAGACAGTCCAAGAGGAGCTGAGTGTTACAAGGAAGGACAAGTTTATGCTACAAGCTAAAGTGGGTGAGCTGAAGAACAGCATGAAGACCATTCTGCTACAAAACCAGCAACTCAAGCAGGACCTCAAACAGAACCGCCTAAGGAAGGTGATGCAGCCTTTTGCTTCATTTGGTGTCATCGGGGTTCATTGTGTTCAGTGTCCTTACTGGAATGAAAGAGTCAATCCGTGAAAACATGAATATTAGTTTGGCATATTTTTAGCATAGGTTTTGGGTATTATCGACACACTGTGTTGACTGTTGGTTCTCTGCGGATAGATGTAATGACGACACATTCTCAACACAGATAATATCAATGTACTTGAGTGTCCATTGCACAATAATGGAAATCAGCAATGGAAAAATAATGATGTTTTTAACATTTTACATTGGCACCTGGATTTCACCCAGAATTGTGCACCCATTAATTTATTTGAGGAAGGAAGCTAAATAGCCCTGCAATTATGTTCTTGCTGGAGCAGCAACGGATGGAGTTAAAGAGTGAAGGGACCCCGTCCAACCCAGTGACGCCGGTAAAGATCCCCGACTGCCCGGTGCCTGCCTCACTTCTTGATGAGTTGCTAAAGCCATCAACTTCAGTCAACAAAGAGCCGCTCAACAATTTGCACAACTGTTTGCGGCAGCTCAAGTAAGACGCTCTGTTGTACTCTAATACTGTGGTTCTCAAATTCTTTGGGGCCCGGGACCCCATACCAGGGAGTTGTTTATCCAGTGACCTCCTCATCCTAATGCCAGTTCAACTAACAATCATGATTGTGCACCTCTAAATGTCATTGGTTGATTTTAAACATTCCAACCAAAATACTCATGACCTGTTTAATAAAAGGAAGTGACAGAGTGAAATTAATTTTACTCTTTGTCCGTCATGGCTATCCCACTTCACCAGTTTGGACACAATATTCCGACTGACATTGCATTTATGCATTATAATTCAAGCCGTCGATTCCATCCATTTTTATCCGTCTCAAAAATCAGTCATTTTGCCACCTGCTGTCGACTGACAATTACGTCACAGTTGCTCAGATAACGACCAATCACGGCTCAGCTTGCTAACGTCACATGAGCAAACTCAACAGGTGAGCTGTGATTGGTCATTACCTGAGTAACTGATGTAATTTTCAGTCAATGGCTACAGTAGTGGCAAAAAATGACCGCTCCCTAAAATGGATAAAAACAGGCATATTTGACTGCTTAATTCATATTCCACAAACACAATATTAACCAGAATGCTTTGTTTAGCCTAGTGGAGCCGCATAGAGCACATTATTGTAAAGACATGTTTTTACTTGACTTCCCCTTGAAGTGACTAATGAGTTTAATTTCCTCTATGAAACAGACCACATAAGCGGATTTTGTTTTCAATTTTCTGTGAAAGGCAGTCGCAGAGTCGATTGCAGTGAACATATGTTGCAAAAACAGTGACTTATCCCAATGCTGAAAACTTTTGACCTGAGGCACTGGATCAGCTTTACTGTTTTTGCCAAAGTCACTGTGCCTTACTATGAAATAAGATTGTGAAAGATATTTGAAATGCTGTATGCATGCAGAAATGTCAGAGTTATGTACAAAATCAGAATCATATGAGATTTTAATATGCCCAAAGTCGGGGATGAATTGTTTTTTTGGCACATGTGCAGATAATTAACTTTTTGAAATGACGCAAAATAACAAATTTATTGCAAATGTTTTTGTTGTCCCCGGTTTGAGACCCACTGCTCTAGTACAGCATTTTTAAAAAATCTGCATATGTAATGTAAGCCACTTTTTCCAATGCTAGTCTGCATATGCTGTGATATTTTTTCTCAGGGAGGAGATGGACAGTCTTCAGAAGCAGATGGAAGAGCACACAGTTACAGTGCATGAGTCAATGAGCTCATGGCCAACCACAGAGGAGGGACTGGCTCAACTGGGACTTCAAAACAACATTTCTAATGCATTGAAGCCACTGAACAACACAGTGGTAGAAAGTAATGAAGACGAAGAGCAGCAGTCATAAAAGCAAACTTTTGTTAGGCCGTGGCGACGGTGGAGTTTTATCCACAAAGGTGTTCTCCAATCACCACAGGAGTGCTTTTGCAGGCTAATGCTCGTACCATAGCTTTCTTCTTTTTGCTCTTTATTATTTGACGATTGTTTGTATTGTTATGCCCTTGTGATACTTATTTATTAGGAGTTTAATAATTGCACAATAACCACACCAATACAAACCCTGACATTCTAATTTGTTGAAAAGGTTGGAGCATTTGAGCAGTTGAGGTTTTCGGTCTGCTTCTCCTTCCAATTTGGAATCAGCGGCTTTGATGATTGACTGACAATAATAATATGTAATGAGATGTGAGTAAGCCACAATGGCTAAGACCTGTTCTTCCATTTATTTGTGCCTGTACTCAGCTGATGTCTTTCATTTAGGATTTAACAGGGTTAGGGTTACTCCTTAACAGTTAGGCACCTTTTTGCGCACTAAACATTTTTTTGTTTTGGGCTATTGTTAAAATGCAGTAAGTCTTCATTTTTATTGTAACAGTTAGAACTCATTAACATGAGTCTCATTTAGGTATGGAGGTGTCTTTGTCGAGGATGGGTTGTCATCGTTTGTGTGTGTGTTGCGGGGAGCCTTAAGTAGTCTTTATTATACTGTCATGGAATCTGGTTAACTGAATTGCTGAGGATATGTGCAAGATGTAATATATTTATGAAAACATGTGCAAATATGCAGGCCACCTTTAACTGTCAGCATGCCCAGTGATGAAAATGTAACGGAAAGAAAGCAAAGTAGCATGTTGAAAGATGGCTACCACCAACAGCTGGTGTTTCTCCATGTTCTTTTATTTGTGTACATGGTGATGAAAGGTCAAGTGACTACAGTGTCATATACTGATCTTGTTGTATGACTACTGGTTTAAATTAATATATCATTTTATATGATTTCAAATTAATCATAAATGTTGTTATGAAAAACTATTTCTAGGCATCTTATTCTATTATTTCCAATACTAACACACTGTTAGAATTCTGCAGTCGGGTGGTGCTGTCAAGCAATGTGCGAGGTTTTTAATATCGGTAGGTACAGTAATTTTAAATGTTCCTGCACTACTGTACACTTGGGTATTTAAAAGGGAATAGCTTAAAATACACAACAAAAATACTAATGCGTTGTGAATATTTTCAAGGTTTCCTTATGTATTTTCTATGATTAAAATTGATGAAATTGTGTTTGTCTAACGTGTTATAAAATCGCACACTTGTCTTTTGCAGTTACCCAAATTTGCTCTGCTTTAGCCAACGTGATTTTTTTGTTCAGGCACTATATCGGGCGACACTGGGTCCTTGGTGGTTGTATTTTGAAAGCATCTGGTAGCGCAGCAGCAGCAGGAGAAGGAGGTGGGCTTTTTTATGGCACTGTGACACAACCTTTCCATATTTTTCTTTTTTGTAGAACTTAAACGGCACTATAACATACGTTGATAGACGCGGACGATAAGGAGAATGTTAGGTCGTACCTAGGCTAACGTCAGCACAACTGCCTCACAGTACATTCAAAACTTAGGGTTTAAGTCTTTTTGACTTTCAGTGTCAGAAGGCAGATGTTTACAGTATGTCTATTGGTATGTTTTGACAAATATCAGGACCATCCCTGTCTTGCTTTTCAACTTAGGAACGTTGACCTTAACTGCTTTTTAAATCCTGTTGCTTGTAGCGGCTAACAATTTTTAAAATCAAATTGCTTGTAGTACTGTACTAGTAAAATCTAGGAGAGGTGCGATAAACTTCCACACCACGCTACGTACAAATCAAGTTTCAGTATGTTGCAGAAATAAATTTGAAGATCATGAGGAACAGTACTACCGAAATTAAAAATGGCAGTTCAGTAAATGCAAAAATAGATCGGCCGTTATGAACGCCAAATACTGCAGACGATTTCAGGGACAATGTGTGAATTTATACGCACTGTCGTCTGAATGTACATGGCGTATATTGTACTCGCTGAAAACTAAAAAATCCCACAGATAGTGAATGTAACATTCGCACCCTTGAAACTGAGCATGCGCACAATACGTTGTAAACAATGAGACGAGACTATCAGTCGGTCCACAGCTTTGTCTGTCCACCACTTTATCTGTATAAAACTAACGAGGACCTCCCAAAGCTCACCGTAAAATACAAAACATGTTGCTCTGTGAGTATGAGTACTCATTTGTTACAAGATGTCATCAAATGCACTTTTGTTTATTTTATCGGCATCATCACGCTGAAGACGTATCGTATTTGTGCGTTGCAGCCTCAGAGCCCACTCGTATGACAGTTGGGTGTGACAGCACGCGATGAATAGACTATTCGATCCGCATGTTTAAACAAATGTGTATTTATATATAATATTGTGTATTGCACGTCTTGATAGGCTTTGCCCAAATTGCATACGTTTCTCCTTTTTGGGCAGGATTTCATCAGAGCCCATTCTACCATGCTAGCCATGCTCACTCCCCGGTTGTCCAGCCTCATTGATATCATTGCAAATGTACTAGCGCAGGATAGCTCGACGTAGATGTGGTTGTTTTTTTTGATTGGTGATAGATTGAATAAATCAACAGGGTTACAAGTATCTTAACATTTCTCCCAATGACTGATATTAATGAAGGAAAAAACGGATGTGTGACAAATTAGGCAGTGCACAACTGAACTATTTCACTGTTGAAAAAAGAAGGCATTAAGATGTTTGCCCCTACAATAAAAAGATCAATATTCTCATGACATAAATAGAATTTGCCATTTGTTGGCAATTGCTGTGGTACTAACGCATATGTTTGGAGATTAAATGACACCAACATTCTCAGACACTGTTGTCAAAGTTACCAAATGGCTTTCAAATATCTCTGATTGTACCTTCTGTGCAATTGATGACAGGCTGCATTGCAAATCACGAGCATAAATTCCCTGATGTCCATGTAGCTAAAGTGGATGGGAGGTGCATATTTGTTGCTTGGTGCTGCTGTAGACAGTTGTAATCCAATCGTCAACCCTTTAGGAATCATTTCTCATTTCAGAGCAATGCATGTGTTTGCGAACTGGAGTTCCACCTCTCGTCTGATTTTTCTGGAATACTAGTCTGTGATCATTTTGTGGAAAGTACACATTATCTGTGACGTTTCAACTTTGATTAATAAATCAGGACAAAATAATTGCTTTTATTAATAGGTGCTTGTCTTTAGTTAAGTCATTCTGGTGTTTTCCAGGGAGCTGAAGAATGGAGGCAGTTTTAACCAGGCTGAAAGGCCTAACTGCTGATGAACTGCGTGAGGAGTTTGCCCGGGCTGACCTGAAGTGTGTCGCTATCACGGCCACTACCCGATCTATCTTTGAAAAGAAATTGGCGCGAATGCTTGTTGGATCGGAGGGTGATATCACTGAAAGGGACAGCGGTTCCTCTGCAAGGGATTCAGACGGCGTGGCCTTAGCAGCTAATCATGACAAACCTTTACTGTGTGCCAAATCAACTGTTGCAACGAGCTGCAGCCCAAATGAGGAACTGGACTTTGGCTATGGTGTGGGGCTCAACCCGCCAGAGGAAGAGGAGATCTCTAACTCTCAAGCCAAATCGAAAACTCCTTCCAAAGTAGCACAAGTGTCCCCAGCCTTTTACTATGGGGTTTGTCCATCGTGGGAGGACATTTTGTCACGAAATGGTAAGAAGCATTTATTTATTTGTTTTTAGGAGACCATCCCAACGTATGCCATATTCGTATCTAACTTTAACTATATTTTCTTTGCCATACATTTTTCACCTGCGTCGTCTGTATCTTCCCATCAGGACACTTCCTTGTTTCAGTACTAACACATGCATCTTTAATCTGTATTTCCAGTCCCATTTAAAGCTAGTCTCAATGCTTGTCTGGTTATTCATGTTTACCTACATTGTTGTCCTATTGCTGTGCAACCCAAACATGGTTGTAAGTTACCCGCATGTGCTTCCAAGCATTGATGTGGTCTCTCTTGAAACATTAGTATTTGTGCTGCTAAAGCTTTACCATAAAATGTCTGGGTCAATATTCGTCTTGTACTAACATTACAAGGTTTTTTTTGGTTTGTTTGTTTTCTCTCAGGGAAGGCAGTTTCAGTTTGAAGACACTGCAACAAGACAATAACTTCACATTTATTACATACTACAACAAACAAATCCTTATGATGATTGTTTTTTTTTCCATAGAAAGAGCACATGTTTATACAGATAAGAAAGATGCCCTTCAAGCTGTAAAGGGCATGAAGGGAGCACGTTTTAAACCCTTTTCCAACCGTGAGGATGCCGAGAAGTTCGCCATGGGGATGTGTGACTATTTCCCCTCTCCCAACAAATCGATGGCGTGCGTGTCTCCTGTTAAACCAGGCCAAATCGCCAGTAAAGGTACAGTATCCAAAATAGTCTTGAGCTGAATGCTTTGCATTCAGTGCAAATCAAACCAAAGTGTATATCGGAAGTTTCCAAATACCATTATCATAGTCTTGTTTGCTGAATATATATGAATTCCACATACCGTAACCTTTCTGATGCTGCTTGGATTGGAAATATGTTCATGTTAACAATAGACATAGTTTTTCCTAAAGGCAACTCATTAGTCTATATAATAATAATACATTTTATTTATAAGCGCCTTTCAAAACACTCAATATAAGCAGATTAGTTTAGCAGCAAAATTGCTGTTTTCGAGAGGAGTGCTAACCCCTTTACTATGTTGTCTTCCTCAACACACTAGACATCATGGAGGTGGATACCACTAACAGGGAACGGGCCAACAGTTTTAAGAGCCCACGCACCCAGGACCTGAATGCCAAGCTGAGAAAAGCTGTGGAAAAGGGAGATGAGGGGGCCTTCTTTGACATCGTCTGGAGCAACCCACGCTATCTCATTGGCTCCGGGGATAACCCCACTATTGTGCAGGTGAACATCAAGTATCAAGTACAACTTTATTGTCAAATGTGCTGTACAGCACGGATGACATTTCTTCCCTCTCACAACACACAACAAGAGGAGCCGCTGCGGGTGCCCGCGCCACCATCAAAAGAAAAGTTAACATAAAATGACAAAATAAGACAACACATTAGACACAGACAATTGTGCAATCTTAACCACTTTCCTGCATACGCCTTGTTGCGCGAATCAAAGTGTCCAGTTCACCAGTGGATCAAAGACGTCATGCTGCAATGTGCACACGTCTGCTACAAGCTAAGCTTGAAAGCAACAAGAAGCTGTAGCATCCATTAACGAAAAAGAGGGTGGCTCTCTTCTCCTGTCCCATGTAAATCCGCTACAATTCCAAGCCGCGACTCCCAGTTCCACATCCGTATCGGCGCTCCGCGCTGATGCCCATATGAAACACTTCATTTTCTTTTTCGCAACATTCCATGAATTTTGGGGTTTGCTACAAATCATGTAGCAGCGCAAGTGCTTACTGTTTGATTCCATTGTGTGCTCAGGAGGGCTGCAGGTACAACGTCATGCACGTGGCGGCCAAGGAGAATCAAGCAGGCATCGCCCAACTTCTGCTGGATACTTTAGAGAACCCAGAGTTTATGCGCCTCATGTACCCAGATGACCAGGAAGACATGCTGCAGAAGCGCATCCGTTACATTGTCGATCTGTACCTCAACACTCCAGATAAGGCAGTAGGTTTTTTTTTTAATTTTATCATTTTTTTCTTAGCAGACCCCCAGAAAAAACAAAAGTTACGGTAAATCAAAGCATTTTTCTGGTCTGTGCTTACACTCTATTTTGCTCTTTATGTGTCAGGGTTTTGAAACACCACTCCACTTTGCCTGCAAGTTCGGATGTCCAGACGTGGTCAACGTGCTGTGCTCGCATCCTGACACAGACAAGAACTGCAAGAACAGTGACAACCACAAGCCTTGTGATGTATGGGTTGATTTAGGTCCCCTGCTGTTTTTTGTAAAAGGTCAACAGAATAGGTAGACATACACAGGGCTCCTACGGATCCTTAAAATGTCTTAAAAGGCGTTGATTCCATCTATCCATACATTTTCTGATCCGCTATATCCTCACGTGGGTCGCGGGGGGCTGCTGGAGCCCATCCCGACTGTCTTCGGGCAGTAGGCGAGGGACATCCTGAACCGGTTGCCAAGGTCATAATTGCCATTAAAAGGTCTTAAATCAATCTTTGAAAAGGCTTGCAAAATATTAACATGATAAGATAGATTTTATGATTGTAAATTCCAACCTCAAAAGCAGAGGTCCTCAGAGTGGATGGCATTCACCCTAAACACGCAGCTCTGATATCAAAGCTGTGGCTTCGGGAAAATGCTGTTAATGTGCTTGTGTGGGCCAGTCATAGTCTAGACTGGAATCTGAGGGAACACCTGTGGCCAGGTGTGAAAATGGCTGTGCACCGATGCTCAACTTCCAACCTGATAGAGCTTGAGGGGTGCTTAAAAGAAGAATGAGCGAAACTTCCTTAAGTGTACTGATCTTGTTGCGTTCTAATCAAGTCGACTTTCGACTATAATTACTGCCATAGATGCATCAACAAAAATATTGTACCGCCATTAGCGCGTGTTACATATATGATTTTGAAGGGTGTGGGGGGTTATGAAGTTTATGAAGAATGCATATCCATGTATTAAACGTAAGCAAATGGGTGCCATTGTGGTGCACCCTCGGGTAGCATTTGTGTGAGTTCTGACCTAATGGCTATCTCGCCATAATTTCTCCCTCCACATTTACTAAATTTAGATGAGCATCAGCACATTCTTCCCCTTGCTAATCCAGCAACAGATGTATTGTTACAGCTGTCTGTTTTATCAGTTGACTCTCTTCCCCCTTTTCTTAGATTCTTTGCAGCAGAAAGAACACAACCCAAGAAGTGAGACAGAAAATAAGTGACTATTTGGAGGGTAAGAACCAACAGATTGCCACCAATTTATTAAAAAATGAAATGCCCATGCCAACAACACCTTTTTTTCCTTTTTTTTCCAAAGCCTGGTTCAATAAGATCAATGTGTTTGCACATATTAAAGTAGAAATAGCAATTTCCAAAGACAAAAATTAATTTAAGACCGTAGCACGGTTTGTCAATACGTCACAGCCTGTATGTCTGCCATCATAGTGAATAATATTCCATTTGCCTATTGGTGCATCTGCTTAAAGAACCACTCAAAAAAAAAAAAAAATAATAATAAAATAGGAGCTTATTGGTGATTTTATTTTTAACTGAAACTTGTCACCCAATCGTCAATGCGCTTTCTTGAGTAAAAGACGTCAACTAAAGGCTAGAGGAGATACAATTAAATTCTACTGTTTTTCTAAAATTTTTTAAATTACATTTTCCGTAGGCAATACCACACAAATTATTTTCCAGTCGAATATTTTTATATACATATACATATACACATACAAAAAAACATCCTTTGTTCACACATTTATGTCGCGGCACGTCTTTACGGATTAGCCTCTGTTCATGTCAGTCCATAATCTGAATATTAACAAAGAAATCTTGGAGGATTCTCCTGTGCAACACCATCTTTCTGCTTATTCACAGACCGCTGCTACATCCCCTTGCTCAGGGCAGCCGACAACACCTCTCAGCCCATCATTGGTGCTCCGTGGTCGCCAGAAGCCTCAGAAAGTCTCTCGCTGATCCAGCGACATGCAAAAAGCCCACTGGACCCTCTGATGACTGTCACAGCCTTTGCTGGTCCACTGAGTCCCTCTAAAGTAAGTACTAAATTAACTTCTTATCTGCATGCACTTGCTTCGTTTGGCCAAAATGATCAAATGGAGTATCATGTATAATATTCGGACCATTGGTATGTGAACAAATTATAATCGCCCACTTTAGGCGGGTGATTTTCGCCGTTCCTGGAAGACGCCGCCGAGGAATCGAGCAGAGCATTTCCACAACATTCTTAAGTCGGATCCTGACCGCGGTGCCGAGCGGGTTGGCAGGCAAGGCAACAGTATTTATAAAACTGTACACTGTGTGTAATTGGTGTTGTTTAGTAGTTGTTCATCAAAAAAAAATGGTGTGGCTCAATATGATTTCATGCACTCTGTAACCTGAACTAAACTATCCGCTGTTGTAACCGCTGTCCCTGAAAGGGTTAATATCATTTGACTATTGTTATTGGGCTGCTATCTGAATATTTGCTCCAGTAGATCTGGATTAGAATCAAAACAAATCTACCCTTAGTACACGTGTACACTTTTGCCAGACTCACATATGTCTAATAACAATCTCTGATTTATATTCTTCCTACAGAGATTTGGCTCATGAGATGGGTCATCCCTGGGCGGAATATTGGGACTTTCTTGATAGTTTTGTAGATCTGTCATCAACCAAGGGACTTCACAAGTTGGAAGAGTATCTGAGTAAGAGGGATTTCTTTTCACGAACTTGTGAAGAGGGGGAGAATGAGACCAGCAACAGATTTAAAACTCCTTCCCCAGGTATAATTGACATATTATCCATCCATCCGTTCTTACCCTCACAAGGGTCGCGGGCGTGCTGGAGCCTATTCCAGCTGTTTTTGGGCTGGAGGCGGGTCAAACCCTGAACTGCTTGCCAACCAATCACCGGGCACACATAAACAAACCACCTTTCACGCTCACCATCACACTCAGGGACAATTTAGAGAATTCATTTAACCTAGAATGCATGTTAACCCAATTTATTTATGTATTTACGTTTGATGTAGACCAGTGTAATTTTTTTTTAATATAATTGAAAATATTGTGAATATTGTGGTATATCGTGATAAAAATGGTCTATATCGTGAATAGTTTTCCATCTCACACAGCACTATTTTTCAAGTACCGGTAGTTGTTACATATGTATTTATTTTCCTGGACTAAATTGTCCAACAAATTGAAGAGAAATTTGAAGTTCTCTGTCTCCATAGAATAGAACCCAAATGTATGTCATTGCTAACACCTGGAACCGATCCTTCTGTTTACTTCTTCACCATGTTAAAATGAAGGTAATTAAAATGCTAGAGTGCAAGCGCTGAACTTTGGCACATTCCGTCTTTAAACGGACATCACTGGTTGCAGGCAAGCCTAAGAAGTTCTGCAACTCCATCTCTGTCGGTGCCTTCTTGGATGAGGGCGAGGACATCAGCCTTGAGGAGATGAAGAATAGGCAGAATGCAGCACTGACCTGCATCTCCTCCTCCGCCGCATCCATGGACAACCTGAAGGGCGCAGTGGGAGGTCACGACTTCCACATCATGCCGATGGGATTAAAGTATCGGGGGGGCGACCTGATCGAGACCGCAGCCGAACAGGACCTGTTGTCACCCGGCGGCGTCTGCAAAAATGGGGTGTGCTCCTCCTCAAGAGATGGCATTTCCAACGGAGATAACATTTCTCCCCGGAACTCGCCGTCCGCCTCCAGCTTGCTCTCACCCGTCTCCAACCTCTCAGTGGAGTTTGAGCGCATGTCGCTGCAAGAACCGCCGGACAGCCCCGACAGATATAGGGAGAGAAGGAGCAGTGGCGGGCACCGACACAGAGAGACCTTCGACTCCTACGGCTCCTCAGTTAGCACAGACCTGAGTTGCGGGCTGAAGCGGCTGTCGATTGGCCACGGCGCTCAGAACAACGAAGCCTTGAAGGGAGGGGACACGGAGGAACAGTGCAGCAGCGGCGTCTCTGAAGAGTTCTTCGAGGCAGAGGAGGAGCCTTTGGAAATGATGAGCAGGACAAGGGGAGCGGCTTCGGTGGCGCGCAACTTGTGCGCTAGGTCCAAATCGTGGGATCATGGTGGGAGAGACCTGAGCAGCTCGGGGTCATCGGCATCCTCTTATAAGTCTTTGGATAATTCCCATGAGTTCCTCCCGAGGACCCCACCTCGCAGTCGAAGAGAACTCTTTATTGATGGGTGAGTAGCAGGGTTATTGGATGTTTCATTATAGTTTTATTTTTTTAGATAAAAAAAAAATCTGTTAGTTTTCAAAGGTTTTAGAGCAAGTTTCTTAGTTTTTAATAGTTTTTTGTGAAACAGCCTTGTTTTTAGTTTATTTTTTATTAGTTCTTGTGGATGAATGGATAGGTATGAGTATTCGAGTGCTGGATAAATAAAAAAAGTCCTTTAATTCAAGAACACTTCTCAAACGACTGTTTGACTTGCCTTCTCTGTAGCTACATCGGTACAGCAATCCCAAAATGAACCCCGAAAGCTCATGTATGATATTGTAACACCGTTTTATCTGCAAAGATCATTGAAGTGTGACGTGATTACAATTCTTTCGTTTGTAAAAGTGTCAATACAGTGGTACTTTGACTTACAAGTTGAAATAATTCCATAAACACTCTTATAACTCAAATCACTTGTATGACAAATCGACTTACCTCGATTCTTCTGGGATTTTTCACTGCCATCTTGATGTTATCCACATTTTCAAAACGCATATTCTTAATGTGACCCCCTTGAGCTTCTGAAAGCAGGGTGTAGTGGCGGGGGGTATCCGTAAGTCATGGTATCACTGTATTGCCCTCTTTCGTTTCGGTCTTGTTTACTGAAGATTGAGGCGCCACAGGCACATACAGGTATACGAGGTCAGCCATATTGTTGTTTGATGTTTTCACAGGGATTCACCTAGCAAGTTGGACAGAGATGTGTTGTCAGCAATAGGGGGTGTTGAGGTGGATGTCCAAAAATATCCCACTATTCACAAGTGGATGAGCACAATGAAGTCCTACTCTTCCTCAGAAATGAAAAGGTTAGTGCGTGCTTCACTAAAGTAAGATGGATGGGCTTTGCTAACTTTCAGGTTTTTGTTCGCCGGAGCTGAATACATTCTTTAAAATATGAAAATGCTGAAGAGAGTTCATCATACACTCTATTTATGGGATGACAAGATTTAGTCATCCCATGACAAGATGTAGTGTGTGTGTGTGTGTGTGTGTGTGTGTGTGTGTGTGTGTGTGTGTGTGTGTGTGTGTGTACATATATTACTTAGTTACTTCATCATCCATCCATTATCTAAACAGCTATATCCTCACGAGGGTCGCGGGCTTGCTGGAGCATATCCCAGCCGTCTTCGGGCTGTAGGTAGGGTACACCCTGAATTGGTTGCCAGCCAATCGCACGGCACACATAGGCGAACAACCATTCACGTGATATCCTTTCCACATTGACGTCAGTTTTTGATGCAGTGCCACCTGAAGGATTGAAGGTCACGAGCATTCAATGTTGGTTTTCGGCCTTGCTGCTTGCATAGTGTTTTCTCCAGGTTCTCTGAACCTTTTGATATTATGGACCGTCGTTGATGAAATCCCTAAATTCCTTGCAAGTGTATGTTGAGGAACATTGCCCTTAAACAGTTCAACTATTTTTTTCACACAGTTATTCACAAAGTCTTGGCTTGTGAATGACTTTTCAGGGAAGCTACTTTTATACCCAATCATGGCACTCATGCATTCTGTTAGCCTGTCCACATGCGATAATGACTTCAAAATTATACTGGGTGGCACTTGCCTACACTATGCCTGAATACTAGAACAAATATATTGTATTCATATTTACTGTTGACTCATGTGTCCAGTTGGCCGAGCCCTGCAGTGGTAAAACCGCGACTCAGGATGCAGCATCAGACTCCCGGCTCTCCCTCCGGCGTCCTCATGTCTCCCTCGGGTCGCTTCAGTCCCGCTCGCCAGGCCGCCTCACCTGATTTCAGCCCCAGCCGCTACAGCCCCGCCAACGTGAGCTACATCCAACGCATTCGCCTCAAGCGCTTGAACGAAGCGTCGATTTGAAGGGTCTAACTCCCCCGCCACGTCATCCTCAGCCTCTCCTAACAAACATAAAGACTGGAATAGCGTGGAAGAGTTACATTATTGAACTGCAGCCCACATATTTTTTAAAAAAGGATTTTAAAATTTTCAAAAAAGAAACCTCAGTGATGTTTGTACTTTATCGGTGCAGACCGTGTAATTGGATGGTGATGTTATCTGTGACAAGTGTGCAGCACCTGTATCATAGCCCAGGTCAATGTTTTTGGATATTGTGAATACAAGCCACACTCCCCGAGGTCGGTCACAAAAAAGCATTCTTATTGTGGGGTTGTCAGCACTAAAGAAAACAAAAACTGTACGTTGGTCAGTAGCACAAAAATGTTTTTTTATTCTCAAAGATGTTAACCAACTGCCATTTCCTGCATTTTCCTCAGTTCAGTACTTGCCTTAATTTTCTGAAGTGATGGATTTGTTCTGTCAATTTGGGCACATTATCTAGCTCACATCTGGAAAACTTTACTGGCTGTAGCATTACAGCAAACCCAGGAAAACAGAATGAATCTTCCATGCTTTTATTTTGTTCAATAAATGGATTTGTTTTTATCTTTTCTCAGTGAATCCAGAACATCTTGACTTTTCCTTTTTGCAACCTTTCTGGACTATTCTCATGATTAAGTCTCAAGCCGCTTCCATGCTGGCAGACTTAACACGCACAGACAGGAATCAGGTGTTATTGCAATTATAGAGCAGAAGAAAACTATTAAGGACAAGCTGAGATCTGGTAACTGTGACATTTTATTTTTTTAGATTTGAATAGGAACCGCTGGCTAATATGTAAACATTGCAGATATTTCCATCCAATATAAATAATGGAGGAAAGTGTAAAAATATTGAATGATGGAAAAAAAGACCGTTTTGATATGAAAAAAAAATCCACTTACACTTGATTTGTTCTGAATGTAATTCTTGGTGAACTCAACCTTTCTCAGAGAGCACAAACAACTTTGCTGAGGAGATTGTCATCATGCTTGTGCTCTCAGGTCGGAAGAGGAAATATTTTACTCTTTGAATGTTTCTGAATGTGTGGAGCTTTGCAAAAGTGCCCCTAAAAACTTAAAACTGCTTATTGTGCTTTTTGAACTCTCTTCCTGTATGTCAAGGACGTGTTTGCTTTCAAGTAGTCAATAAAACATCACTCCTACTTTACTTCAACG
This sequence comes from Hippocampus mohnikei, assembly GCA_026261675.1. Lineage (NCBI taxonomy): Eukaryota > Metazoa > Chordata > Actinopteri > Syngnathiformes > Syngnathidae > Hippocampus > Hippocampus mohnikei. The sequence continues at coordinate 18,756,372 of JAKGUB010000348.1, forward strand.
ATCATTTCAATATGTCACAAATTGGTCAGTGACAAATGTCTTCCATCGTTGTCTTCATCATGACTGCAGCACACAAACGCACTAATGATGCGCATCAGTGGAGTGGTGCTAAGCCCACTACTTTTCTGTTGACTTAATAGGTTTGTTGCTGTTTCAATGTGTTCCTGAGATGTAGTTTTAATGTATCACATTATTCATCCATCCATTTATTTGCTATAGCACTTGTCCTTGTAAGGATTGCAGGTGAACTGCTATGATGGTGCTGGTAAATAGCCCCGACTGTTTACTCTTGCAAGGAAAAAAAAACAGCCCCATCGGAATAACCTAGGATTTTGCATAAAATGATCAAAATGGGATCTGTTCTTTATCTAAATCAATAGACTAACATTCTGCTGAAACAACACACACAAATCTTGCAGTCATTGCACAAAGATCAAAGTATGTATACAGTTACATATACTGCCTCTATATAGGACTTAGTTGGTGTTTTTTCGGTTCAATTGAAATTCCATTGGACAGACGATTAAAGTAGGTTAGTTTTTTTTTTTTTTTAATATTGGTGCATGTTAGCAATTGTCAATAATGTGTTCACGTGTTTATTAGCCTCTCGCAAAGTCTCTTGCAAAGCCTAAACATGCATTTGAAACAAGCAACCAATCACCTTAGTGAAAGGTTGTTTTTGGGGGTGCCAAAAGACACTCTCCCACAGTGTGCCATAAAACAAGGAATTGGAAACAGGTTTTACCTAAGTGCTTTTTTCCCATCTTTATTGGAAAAAAAAGGTGCTGCAACATAACACCTCGAAACAGTACAATTAAGTATACAACATGTCAGGCTTGTCTACCAAGGTCCACTTTGGCGGCTCGTGTGACATACCTAACATTACAAAACAAGACTGCTCAAACTTTGGTATACTGTACAAATTGTACGGTTGTGTTTGAGCTTTGAAATACAACATTTAAATTGAATGTTTGTAAATTTTGCTTCTTATGTCTTTTTTTCAAACATCAAGAGGGTCGCACTGTTAACTATTGTTTGCCCTGCTTACAGTGACAATAAAATGACCCTATTCGATTCCAATGCTCACAGCAAACGTTTTGGCGTGGAACTGCTCTTGTATAAAAAAAAACATGAATAACATTCTGCTGGCGTTACTACCACCCACCTCAATCACATACAACGGCGTTCATTTAACAACAAACATTTGGACATCAGAGGAAAGACACTTAAGGAGAAAACTGAGCTTTTTTTAAACTGTAAGCAGCCCGTCATCCCTACTCCAGTCCCTGAAGTGCACCGCGGTGGCTCATCAGGTTCGTGTAAGTTTGTCCGGGGGCATGAATCCTGCATCTCCGAGAGTTCGGAGGGCCACCCGGCCACTTGGGCGAATGGTGAGCCATGTGATGCTGCCGTTGTGCAAACCCATGCGTAACCAGCCCTCAGGTGGGAACTGCAGGGCCCTGAGAACAGAGGATGACACCTTTACCAAGAAACAAAAAACTATTTCATCTTTAAAGAACACTGGCATCATACAACTGCACCCTGTAAAATGGCAATCTGAGTAGAGAAAGTGCTAAGGCATATTTACGGACTTTATATCTTGCCCTGTGTTCAGGTTGAAAGGAGATTAGTTGAAAAGCTAAGATGCTAACAGTTGGTAGGCTCACACTGGAAGGCAGCAATTTCAGTACAAAAAGCGCTAGGACATGGCAATCAGGTATTTACGAGTGTGTGCCTACATTTAAAACCCTTATTTGGCAGAATAACATGAAATGATTCTAATTGTACTTGTATATTACTCGTACATCAAGGCCTCAGCAAATTGCACAGTCACATTGGATGAGCTGGGCAGATGAGACAAACCTGCAGACAAAATAGCGGATCACATTGGCGTGACACACGATGATCTCGTAGCTGTCCTCCTTCTGCTTTGGGTCTGCCCGGTGGATGTAGCGGCGGAAGGCTGCCTCGATACGTGCGCCGTCTTCGTGGTACTGCTGGAGGACGGCAAAGATGAAAGCCGCTGTGAGGTCAGCGTGGCAAAAGTGTTCTTTGCACGGCCAGTCGGTGTACATGATAGCCAAGTGCTGCCTGTTGTCAAGGATGTTTGAAGAGCTTTTGTTTTAAAAGGAATGGGTTTTCTCGACTGCTGTCCGCTCGATCATGCATAACAAATTTTTGAGTAACGCTGGCGTCAGTGAAACACAACTCTGTTGTAAATTGAGGACCCCACTGAATGCAACAACATCCGAGAGGGTCTGGCAGTTCTGTATAATACAGCATGACATTTATCACAAACTTTTATTTCAGCAACACCAGTAACAATGTAACATTGATGGTCCTGCTCTATCATTTGTTGATTTTTGTCTTATTATAAAATTATGAGGAACGTCACAATGTGTCCGACAAACATGCTGTCTATACTGAAAAGCATGTCATGATAACGAGTAAAGCTTTGTTGTAAAATTAGCACAAAATCAGCCAGTCAACTGAATTCTAAAGCCAGCTGCCCATTCAATAAAATGGCCTAAGGAATAACATGGAGGTATTAACCATCGCCATTTTGGAACTGTACACTCCCTGTTCATACTACAGTGTAGGACTACCGATGCTTTGGCCTACTTTGGCTTGTAGCCTTTACAAGTACTTGATATGACGTGCACAGAAACACAGGCATAAAGCTACCACAGACCGAAGAGCGCGCGGGGGGGGGACACTCACCACAGCGTCAGGTTTCCAGTGAGTCACGGGCGGAACCGGCTCGATGGGGGCGCCCTCTTGAAGCAAGTCGCAGCTGAGCAAGTCCACGCCTAAACTCAAGAGAAACGGGCGGACGAGAAGATAAGACAACCCGTTTGCCAAAACACAACCCACAAGGCAGTCTTGATGAGCATGTGCGGAAAGCTGCATGACGTGTCTCCGCTACCTGGAAGGTGTTTGCTGATGATGTGCGCTGTCTCTGTGGCTCTGGCCATGCTGGAGTGGATCAGAACATCGTATTTCAATCCCAATGATGACAGACGATGACCTGTCAACTCGGCCTGCTCTCGACCTGAGGAAACACACGGGAACGTCACTGGGAAAGAAAAGTCATACGCATCTCATCATTACGGCTGTAATTTCATAGCAGATTTGAGGCATAAAACGAAGGGCAACCGTTTGTTAAGCATGCCGCGTTCCTCAAAAAACGTTGCAAAGGAGACACGAGGACTACTTCAACTCGGCGACCACAATCCAATAAAATGCTCACTTTAGAGGTATTAAATGTGTGACTGATTATGCCATTAATTCAATTCGGAAATATTGGACCTTGCTCGTGATTGGAATTGCTTCTATGGTTTTATAATGAGTACCAGTAGTTTTTTGTTTTCTTTGAAGGACAAGTTGAGATATAGTTAATTGTCACATTTTACATTTTAGATATGAAGAGGAATTGCTGCCTCAGCAGAATGATTCTCAACTGGTGGGTGAGGACCTCGAAAAGGATCGTGTGACCCATTTGTGTGGGTTGCAGACAGCTAGTAAAAAAATTACATGTAGGGCTGAAACTAATCATTTTAATAATCAATGAATCTGTCAATCGATCAATGAATCGGAAAAAAAAGTTGACATTTCCATACAGTACATTATTTCAAATTGACAGCTCACATATAAATTCATGTTGATTCCATTACTGGATTGGTCGGCAACATGGCAGAAAAATCGATTTACTTTAATGGAAGACAACAGAAATAAATATTTACGGTTGGGAACCTGGAATTTGTACAATTAAAATATATACTGTATATGTATTTATCTGAAAACCTGGAGTCACCAACTCTGGTCTTCCAAGGCCCTTAATCAGCTCATTGGCAAGCTCCACAGAAGCCTCATAACGATCCCGGTCATTTTAATCAGGTGTCTTGGAGGAGGGAAACATCTAAAGCAAGCAGAATTGTGGCCCCTCGAGGACTGGAGTTGGTACTGCTCATCCTTTGGCGAGCGAATAGCAATATGCCTTTGCTGATCCGTCAAACTCATTTGAATCCGCATTTGAAACTCTCCCACACTGCACATACGTTTTCGGAGGCTATTCGGAAACACAAAAGCTTTACTTTTCTCAACTTCAAGAAGATGGGTCGGGAGTAAAGGAAGACGCGGATCCCAAGATGACAACAGTTGAGAACCACTGCCTTAAAACCCTCCCAATTGTCTCGTCTTAACTGCTGTGAAGCAGCGGTTATTAGTTTTTGAGTTGAGAATTATGAGTTGAGCGGTTATTAAGAAAATCATTTCTGACGGAATTCATATTTGTTGTTGATTTTTTCCTTTTTTTTTTAACACTAATTGTATTTTGGTCTCACTAGGTTGCGCATGTTTAGATCTTGTTGTAGCCAGTGATAGGGATACTGCCGTGGATCTGGGGCCTTGTATTGAAAAATAAATAAACAAATCTCAAATTGACATTGTATTTTGTGGGGTGGACAACAAAGTGGCCTCCCAGTTTTCAGGATCAGGATTGTAATTTTGGCAGCAGCCTTCCTATGTGGACTTTGCATGTTCTCCCAAAACATACACATTAGGTTCAACGCAGATTCTAAATTGTGCACCGACGCAAAAGTGAGTCTGAATAGTTGTTTTGATGTGCCCTGAAATTAGCTGGCGACCACTCAAGGGTATACGCTGCCTCTCGCCCAAAGGCAGCTTGGAGAGGCTCCAGCTCACGCGCTTTCCTTAACGTGGACAAGCGCTATCGAAGATGGCTGAATGAATGGATTTTGTAGTAACCCAGTCAGTCACGGACGGGCCCTTGGAATCATCACTTTTCTCTCCCCTTGGCATGAATGCATTTTGTTCTCAAATGACATTAAGCTGACCCAAAGGAGTGAGAATGTGCTCTTTGTCGCTGCTCCCGCTCAGGTTATACTGCGAATGTCGGATGAGGAGGATGTTGCGTGTAGCTTTGGGTTTGCCATTGTCCTGCTCTGATCTGGGATCTTCGGTCGTACTCCCTTTCTTCTTCCCGTTGGACAGCGTAGAAGGGTCTCTCCTGCAAAACAGCGGTCACCTTAGATCACAAGTGGCTTTGTCTCATAAGATTTACTTTAAGCGATGACTTCACTGTTGTCACCCACAATTTGTCGCTGCTGCCAAGCCGCGACCTACTTTTATAGAAGTTAAGAATGAAGGATGTTATTCAAACGTAACCTTTGAAAAAAATAATAGGTGTACATCATATTTTTTTCCAATAAATAAACAAACAAACATCAAATTTTCATGTACCGTACAAAAAATGAATACAGTAGAATGAAATTCCACAATGTGTGGTCGCAAAATGTCACTTCACCAAACCTTGGCGATGATCTATTTTAAGGGATTTTTGTGATCCATTATTCTATTAGTTATTCAATTTTTCTGGGAACAATGGGCATAATACATTAATTGATATTTCTGCTGCTGGAAAAGTGTGTTGTGCATACAGCCAAACAAGGAAAATTGTTCATGGCATAGCAGATATGTTTAAAATTATTAATTATAGTTTCGAGGCATACATTTTTTGGTGGTCGGCACAACAACGCTGGTTGACTTCTTTGCCCAGCCCGAGTAGTAGCCCTAAACCAAGAACTGTCGGATGCTCGGTGCATTGTGAAGCAGCCAGATGCTACAACTCACCCTTTTCCACCCTTTTCTCCCACACTGAACACGACTACTGCACCTTTTCTGACACATTTCCTATACTCACTACACATTCAAAGATCACTACAAAATGGCTAACTCAGTTCTATTCATGAAGGATCCAACGACACGATCTTACTTGTCCCAGTTGACGTCCCACGCGTGGCCAGTGGGGACTGGCGTGATGCTCGTCGCTGCCCACGCCGGCTGCGCAGCTTGAAGCACGGACAGTTTGGACCAGCGACCGCCTGTTTCGGTTCTTCTCTCTCCGAAATAGCCATGAGAGTCGGCAGTGGCAGCCGCCAGTAAAAGGGCGGCAGAACCTCCGGCGAGACCACAAATAAGTTTGAGAGTTCTCCTCTGAGACATCCTGTTAGCTTCACGAGATGCTATCAATTGCTCGCAAATTAGCCCAATAGGGCTAGTGTCTCGCTAACACCGCAAGAAATGTTCCCTTCGGACAAAGAGACGTTTTATAGTCAAAATACGTTAGCAGCTAATATTAGCTTGGCAAAGAGACACCCAAGACGTTATTACCACCAATCGACAGCCGCGCCGTCGAACCTAATAATATAGCAGGCACAGGAAATAGCGTAACTAATCCTGAGCAGGTTGCTTTTACGTAGTACGGCAGCCGATTTAGGTCAGTCTTAATTTACTTTACGACCCAATACTGTATACTGTACAGGCGGAACTATTTTCAACGTACCTCATCAACGGTTGCATCCCTGTCACCGTCACATTTCTAAATCCCGATTCACGTAATTCATTTTCCATTTGCCGATTCTGCTTACAAAGAACGCCTTATTAATGCAAACTTCATTATAACGACCAGATATCTTCCCCACAAAATAGTGAAAAGGCCTTCGTTATAACGAACCGTGGGAAGCTAATTGCCGCCGGCACCTTGCATATGAACAAAATGTACAACGCGAGTTTACCCTCCGTTGCATAGCCACACGACTGATCTACTCGTACATTAGTGTATTTCCGGAGGCACGGCGCACATTGTCTGAAAACATGTCTGTTAAATCTCGCTGTCTATGAAGGCTGAAATTGTCTCTCACTTTTGAAAATGAGTCTCCCAGACGAAGCTCAGCCGACTGACTACAAATTGGCAAATTCAAGATTGCGACTATCATCCGTAATGGCAACAAAATCATGGCAGATTTTGAGGCCAACAGTTTGAAAGCCAACCGTAAATGGCTTCGGGGCGCAAAACATCCTGAACTGGAGAAGGCGCTTTACATTTGCTGACTTAATGTTTTCAGAGATGAAGTAGGAACGCTAAAATATGTACCAATATTGCAACATTTCTTAACATTGAATGATATTGAGATACAGCGTGTGGTCCCCAAATCCTTTTAAAAATACAGTATACATATAGTATTTTTCTTTCATTTTGGATTTTAAAACTGGTTATGTGTCAAATTGCTGTGAAATGTGCATGTGTAATATTATGATGTGATTCTGCATACAGTATATAACGCCCCACTGAGGGGAAACATAACCGCATTGTGGCCTGCAACCAACATTTGATTGACACTGTTGAAAACCTGCACCAAAATTCTCTGTAATCATGTAATCAAGTGTTGAAATGTTAAGTGTGAATCTTGCAGTTGGTATGGTTTGAAGCGGTCATCAGATTTGAAGGAGGAGGTAATATATCACTTAACTTTAGGATTTCTTTTTTTTTTGAGGGGAGGGGTTGGAATGTCAGTCATTAATACAGTAGTTCAGAAGAAGTCCTGAATGAGGTGAACAATTTGAAGGCCCAGTTGTGTGAAAATTCGCAAAATATCTCTCTATTTGTTGATTTTATAATGGAAAATGTGAAATATATTATTATTATTATTATTATAATACAACCGTGGAAATTTTAGAAACGTGAAAGCGTTCCTTAGCTGTCCCACATTGAAAATCAAACGGATTAAATTGATGTGAAATGTGGAAGGATAAAATACAGTTGGAAATTTTATTTAAATGCGAATTACTTTAAACCAAAATGTGGCCTTGGTGGGACTGTTTTTTTCAGTGGCAAAATATCCCAAAAACGGCCACTTCGTGGCGCTCAATCTACCGAACGGCAGTACTGTAGCTCTGATTGCTCTGCTTTCTGGTGGAATCTACAGCGAGCTTTTGAGAATGATTTAGATTTAGGAACACCTCAGCATTTCCATTCAAATCAAACGAAACATGGACAAAGTAGACGGAGCAAGGAACGAGAGCCTTGTTTTCCTCTACTTCTCATTATGTCCTCTTTAAGATGAGGAAATGATGAACTAACTCATCTGTTCGTCGCAAAAGGAGATACCTTCTGAATTGAGTTTGGCGTAGCTGCATAAAACTGAAGTCTTCTCCGTTTCTCTTCTGGAATTCAGGCTGCAGCGCCGCCTGGTTCACGAGGACACTTTGTAGGCTGCACCTTTTCTAGCGGTCCAGTGACCTCACTAGTGGGCTGGATTGGAAGGGTGGGATTTCCAGGTTTTCAGTCGCTGTGCTGTTCCTGACTGCAAGGACCTATGCAGTTTAAGCGCTAGCAAAAGACTGGACTGATTGTACCCATAATAGCACCACAAAGACGACACTGGACCATTTTTTCTCTACATGCTATTGCACCCGGAATAAACAATTAAGGAATGTGGAAATTACAGAATGCCCACCAGCGCTGGAAAGAGATTTAAACCCACCAAATACATCCCGGTGTCCACAGCTGCCACTCTCCTTGTGGGATCGACGACTTTATTTTTCGTTTTCACGTAAGTTGCACGTCGCATTTTTCCTCTCGTGTATGCATATGTCTTTTGACGTTTTGCACGAGTGGATTTCAATCATTGGGGCGGAAATAATTCAATGGAGTGTATCTGTCAGTGGGGCATAGCATTGCACTTTGGAGGTTGGGTTGCAAAAGCCTCCAGTGCCCATTCAGACTTTATACTGCATGAGGAAGACAAAGTTGCTACAAAGCCTTGCAAGTTGAAGAGAGTAGCCATCAAACATAAGTTCCATGCTTCAGTTAGGTCTCGCCAACTCCAGTTCAATTTTTAAAAAAGCTTTATTTGATTTTGAATAGAAATTGGATTGGCTGAACAGGCCATAGCGTGAAATCCAGATACAGTATTTAGAATGGTTACCATAGTCACCGACAGTGTTTGAAAAGTCATGATATAGGCTACCTCCGCAAACCAACAACCTATGCTAGATATAACGAACGGGTTTACTGCATTTGAGCTGAGAGTTTTGGTCATTTAAGCTTCCAGTTTTTGAGCAAGTATTAACCAATATTGGACAAAATTGTTTTGAAATTGTAACCTCCCACTATTGAGACTCACGCACACGCGATCTGCAATCCTCTTTAATCAGGCCGCTAACGAAGATTATAATGTACAACTAGGTTTGACATTATTGGAGTTTAAAAAGCTTTTTTTTCGTTTACTGTGGGAATTTGGAGTGTTTATATATTTATACTGATATGTGTTTCTGAGATCTTGATTCACTCTACATACAAAAAAAAAGTGATTCAGAGACTGGATGAATGGATGTCTCGGCGTGGTGCAGGTGTGTGTGTCGTATTTTGGCTACGATGTATTTGTTCAAGTAAATGTTCTCCAATGTTCCCCTTTACACGTGTGATAAAAAGTGAAACGGCATATTGGAATTTCTCCCTTACCCAGGGCGTGCATAAAATGATTGGCAGCTGCATTTCCCCTTGGATTCCATCTAACTGAACTTCATATTCCTCTTGTAGTGTGTTCTTGAATAATGGCTGCTTTCCGTCATGGTCTGTGTACTTGAACCACAACTGTTTACTGTATTGTTTGTTTGATACTTGAACAACGGAACACACTTGATCCTTACCCCTGCTGTTTTTGCAATCTTAAGGTCGACGCTTGAGATCGAGGCAAACATATGGTGTTTGTGGCTTTTGCAGGTAGCTTGGACTGCAGCTTTAAAAGTCCAAGTGGCGTGCTGCCTTCGCATAGACAAATAGCCTCATTTGCAAGCTCATTTGGGCCGAATGCGCTGTGATTTCTATTTGGATCGAAAATAAGGGAATACGATTGTTGGTTTTCAAAAATAATTTAGCAGGTCATTTTATACCAGGATCAGAATTGTGGAGCTCATTTAAGTGTTCACCAAGGTTCATGCCGCAGCAGATGGTTCAAGGTTGAGGATTAAGACTTTACTCTGTTGCTCCTTCATTTCGCAGTTAAAGGCCTAGAGGATTGATTTGAGCATAATGGCACACCCTGGGGAGCAGTACACATCCAAACTAGGCCATGCCACGCTATTGTCAAACACACACACACACACACACACACACACACACACACACACACACACACACACACACACACACACACACACACACACACACACACACACACACACACACACACACACACACACACAAGTCCATTATGTTGGTCCCAGACTATCCTTGTCTTTAATAAAGTTCACCTTCACAATACAAGCCACAGTTCATTATTTAATTTCGAAATTGAATGAAAGGCATGATTCTTCAAATGCAATAAAGAAATGAGAAGATAGACAGTTTTTGTTTTCTTTTTACCTTTAGGTTACACAATAGTTATCCTTCAATTGCCAGGGGACTGCCAGGTGTCATTTGGGCAATGACCGATGAGTACTGAACCCGTCTATGTTGTCCATACTGTTAACTGCCTTTGGCCTTTTAACAGCTTTTGTTGACCACTGAGATTAAAATTAAAACACATTAGGTCAGATTTAGTTATTTGTAATGTCACAGCATGACCACAAAAAGTATGGGAGGAAAAAAAAACTGGAGATAAATTAAGCTTTTAGTTGTGGATTAGTTGGGCTAATCCAATCCAGGCTTTATTTGCATCTACTGTAAAACAAGATTGTTTTGCATAGTCAAAAACATGCTAAATGTTTTACTTATTGCTACGCTTTGAAAGTCCCCATAGTGACTAAGTAGCTAGAAATTGAAATGCCGTTCTCATTTGTTTGCAAGTCTAATAGGCGTTGAACTCACACACTAGGCAACATGATTAGAAACTATAAATTCATCATCTAGAAATAACCTTTGTTTAGCACTTCTTGCACTCTGTTTGTGAATTATGAGAGCAGTCGAGAGTGTCGGCATGCGGTACCAGTCAATCTCCAGCCTGAGAGGAGAGCTTTGTATGAGCAGGCCTGATGGGACTCTAATCTTCAGCTTCCACATCTGTTTCCTCCTTTTCATAGTACATCGCATTCACTCGCACTTCATTCAGATCCTCCAGAAAGCATTGTTTGGCTCTGAAATTCTTGAAGAGTTTAATCTTTAGGTATGTCCGGCGTTGAAGTTGATGGACAGCAGAGTGGTAGAAATCCAGTAGGTGAGATAAACATTGTTGTCATTTCAAACTATTTCATTCATAGTCATCTTTTTTTTTTTTTTGTGGTTTCTTCCTCTTCTTGGCACCGCACCACTTTTTAATTTGTTGATGTAAGTAATATTGCTTTCTATAGTTCAAACATCTGTTCACTAAAGGTTTTAGAAACACTTATTTGGATCTCTGCTATTTAATAGTCCTTTAAGACGGACAGCCTGGCCCCTTTTTAATGATCCTCGGGAGTTAAAAAAAATACATAAATAAATCACACTGCTCACTATAGAATCGGGATGGGCGACTGCCAGCCCAGATTCCGAGATGGCATCTTGGTTGATTAAAAAAAAAAAAGAATTTTATATTTATTTTTATTTAATCATTTTTTTACAAAAACTGACAAATGCACATGTGTATCCAGCCATCCGTTTTCAACACTGCTTATCCTGAAGAGGTTCGCGGGGGTTGCTGAAGGCTATCCCAGCGAAAGGCAGACTACCCCGATACTGGTCGCCAGTCAGTCGCAGGGCACACATAGAGACAAACGACCATACACACCCACATTCACACTGTCACCGAGTGGGAACCGATTCTACGCTGCCCACTCACAAGTCAGACGATTGTACCGCGACACCATCAGCGACGCTGTGCATATTTAAAATGGCATTTTTGTCATACATCTGGTGAGGAAGTCGGCGGCCTTATGTGGCCTGCTCAGCTGCGCTGATGAAAAGTTGGAGCTCCCTCCATCATTTAAGTTCTGCCCGAGAGCTAACACTGCAACAGAGAAACAGAATATAATGTAGTGTTGGCAGGCCATGGTGGAAGTACACATTTAGTGTTCTTCCACCATTCCACCAATGTAACTGTGCAATGAGTGGTGTGAGGTTTTTCAACAAGAGGATGGTTGTGAGGGGTCTACCTATCTTCTTCTTGGAGACACATCCATCTATCCATCCATCCATTAGCCACACTGCTTATCATCACCACATATTAAAATACATTTAAACAGTCGGCTAGTGTATGAAGGCCATCCACCTACCATTTCTGAGTATAATGATAGACTTGGGCACAGCTCAATGATGCATGAACAGTGAGTAAAAAGTCGCTCAATGAGATTCTATACCAGGGGTGGACAAAGTGTGCCCTGCAGGCCACATGGAGTCCCTTTCACTCTTTAGTCTGAGTATTTACGTGATCATGAGTCCTGTCATGCTTGTTGCATTCATTTTGCCATTTTTTCCTCATAAAATCGGTCAATTCAAATGTATTTGTTAATAATTAAGATTAGGTCAATTGATTCATTGTAGATTATACATTGTGAAAAAAAAATCATTTTGAAATCATTAATTTAGTGTAGTTAAAATAATTGTAGTTAGCAATGTGATCTTATTTATTTTATTATTAAAATAAATTATTTTATGTACGTACATATACTCCTCACAAAAAGTGAGGGATATTTGATTTTCAAATGACATTTCAGGACAAGGCTAAAATGCATTCAAACCTTCACAGGTGACCCTAATGTGTCCTTCTCCAATCATATGAATGCACATGTCCAACTGTGAAATGTTTCAACACTCCAGTCTTCTCTTCCATGGAGATAGCCCATGCGCCTCCCGGTTGTTCGTCTCACCGCCAAGCATCTCCAGGATAACTGATACTGCTGCATCGATCAGCCGACTGGTCTCAGTGATGTTCTCTGTCAGGGACGTGTTGACATAATTCACTCGTGATTCTGATGGGACTTCTATCTTCATCGTCTTGCATGGGCCAGAGAGCATTTACGCTGGATGAGGGACCAGTAGGCCTCAATGCTCTTCTCTGGCGAAGGTCGATTCACATTGAGCAGAAATGATGACCACCAACGACGTTGAAGACGTCAAGGAGAGCGCTTTGCATCAGGCACTGTTGTCACCAGATCAGCTGTTTGGTGGAGGCGGTATTACAGTGTGGGCAGGTGTGTCCTTTCGGGACAGAACTGCCCTACACTTTGTAAATGGTACAGTGGCAAGCCCATACTACCTGGATAACATTATTAATCCACTGATTGTACCCCTACATAAACAAAACAGGCCTAATTTCATCTTGATGGATGACACAGCTCCAGCTCATCGAGGTTGCATCATCAGGGAACGGCTGTTGGAGACTGCTGTACTTCAAATGGAATAACCTGCACTTTCTCCAGACCAGAATCTTATTGAAAACCCCTTGGATCAGCTGACTCACCGTGTAGAGGCTTGAAACTTTGCGCCCCAGAACCTCAATGACCCGAGGGCTGCCGTTCAAGAAAAGTGGGATGCCATGCCTCATCAGACAAAAAGTCGACTTGTGAATAGTATGAGACGACGTCGTCAAGCTGTAATCGATGCTCAAGGGCGACATGCCGAGTTATTGAGAGGTTGATTTTTGTTGTTGTTGTGGTGTACTCACCATTGTTGTTAACTTTTGTTTCAGAGAATTGTTTGAAATGAGGAAATCACCAGTGCATCCTTCGACTTAAATGTCCCACTTTCATAATATATCACTGTAGCGTGAACCTTTTACATTTTACATAAATTTCACCTTCAAAGCCAAAAATATTTTGTGAATGGTGTATTTTACCTCATCTATAAATAACCTGGCCCATATATCCAGATTAAAAAAAAAAAAGTCTAATACTTACCCACTGAGCACAAGTTTGTCTACCCTCGGTCCATAGTCAGAGACCATGTTAGGAGATGTGACCTAAATAGAAACAAAAGTCACAGTGCGATGTGAGCTATATTCTCCCGTTCACACCTGAGACCTTTTTTGTGCATGCCCAGGCTCGCACACCTTTCATCTATGCTTATTTTTCCGACCGGACTTTTGACACACTTTCCACCTTTGAACTAAGAATTAGTGAAGCACAAGGGAGAATACGCCCCCATGAGTATTTGAACTTGAGTAATGAAATCCCCCGATTTTAAAATGTCACTTTCTATGGTTGCCAGAAAGTGATTCATGCACATCCCATGATGCTGAACATTAAGTTGCAAGCAACATGCTACCTTTATGGAACACTGAAATGTTGACGTGGCCCAGAGTGGCTTGTTTGTTTCCGTGCGAACAAGGAACGTAGCATGTCAAGGGAATCCCTTTCACTGACAGAATAATATTCTTGATTTTTTGTTGTTGTTGTTAATTGATAGTGATGGCTGTTCTTTGCCATCACAGTGATCCACGTATCTTATTTTAGACACGGATAATGTGCATTACCTCTAAAAATGTTTATTTATTTTTTTATCCATTACTGTATATACCATGTCTCGTACACTGAATTATCTGAGGCCTTTTCACCCTACACCACTACATCAGTGGCTTTGCACTAATATGAATTGAATATATCTTAGGACGTGTTTGTTTAATGATTCTAATCTGCATCCTTTTTATGCTTCTGTACAGAACATGCTCAGCTGCTGTCAACGTTACATCAGGAGGTTGGGTAAACAAGCTTGTAATTAAAAAGAGGCCCAACTTTATCATGACCCTCCATTATAGCTGTGGGCTTCGTCCTGTTTAGTTGGTGACTGTTTGAGCTCTCTGTATTTGGGTGGAAGTCAAAAGATGTTTTGAGCTTTAGGTTTGTCTGTCAGATTTAATTATCACTGTGATTCTTGAACGTGAGATAAAAACGGTGTTGTAAAGACACAACAGTGTTCTTGGATTGATCAGTTACATCAACCTTTACTCAAACATGGAACACACATTGAGGGCTTTTCTGTAAGACTCACAAAGTAGGAAAACCTTTGGGACTGGTTGCTTTTGCCATCGATAACCACCACTGCATAATATACATAAATACAGCGGCAGGAAATATCCAGTCACACATATGGGCACATGCACGCACACATGGCTTGTCCTATAATTAGGAGTTAATGCTATCTTGCCTCGCCCTCTACCAATGAGTACGTACTGTAATTTTGATTGGTCACGAGCAATCACTTATGATCAGTAGGCTGCTGTAGTGTGGCTTCATCTTTTTCAGATGAGATAAAAATGTAATTTCCTCTGGTCCTGCTGATGGAATAACATTTCTTTGGGTGACCTATGTTTAGATTCTGTGATACGTTTATTGTTTCAAGATTCAGGATGTAATCCTCATGAATCACAGTTGTAAACAAAACAAAAAAGCATTCAGGTAAAGGTCATTTTGACAGCAAAAACAAGGTATGTCCACGTTGCGTCTCAGGGGATGACAAAGGTTATCGAAATGCCTATAGAAAATGCGTTCATGCCGTAGTCCCAATGTGATTGCCTTTGCACTATTTATTTCTCATTGTGAGCATGATGACGTTCTGCTGTATTCATGAGGAGCCCGTTATCTCTTATACAAAGACCAAGTTGCGCTGCAAAAAGTCACCCTGAGGCAAGGCTCAAATAGCAGCGGGCTGTTGGTAAAGCTCGGGTGCAATCGCCGCAGTCTACCTCTATTGGTCTACTTAAGTGCAAAAGTCTCCGAGAATTAAAAAAAAAAAGGCAGTCCTAATCTGTTTTCCAGTTATCATGTCGCTGCTTCACAACCAGGTGAAGAAATTCTGGACCATTGTCCAAATTATGATGAAAAGTTTCTGACAATAAAACGCCTTAGGATTGTACAAAATCAACAATATGTACATACATACATCCATTTTCTAATCCACTCACCACAAAATCACACGAACTGTTGGTCAACCAATTGCAGGGCACACAGATACGAACAACCATCCACGCTCACACTCATAGCTAGGAACAATTTGGAGCGTTCAATCAGCCTGCCAAGCATGTTTTTTGGAATGTGGGAGGGTCCATGCAAACTACACCGCAGCCGGAACCAAACCCTCCACTGTGAGGCCGTTGTGCTAACCAGTCGATCACTGTGCCGCCACAATATGCACATTTCAAATTAGATTGAAATCTGTTTGTGACTTTTCAAATGAGGTCTGTGACAAATATGAAGGTGTCCCCTGTTTAGTTGTTGGTGTGACTTTCTTCTGGTCCTGTCAGTGGGCGCCACACAAAGTCACTTGCATCATTTTTATGGCACTGGATGCCTTTTGTGACACAACTCAAGAATGTTTTTTTACATTCATGTTACTGAAAATGGATTGAATTTTAGTTTCCTATGTGAGCAATCATTTTGCTCTAATTAGGGGGTGTGAAACACATTTAATCACATCCCATAATTGTACCTAAGAATTCAGCAGCATACTCATTGCGATACAAAAACTAACACAAACAAAAAAATGAAAATACATGAATGTTTTTAAATCTTATAAAACATAATTGCAATGCACTGTCAGCTGCTGATGAGCACGGCTAATATTGCTGTGCTAATTTTCATGTGGTCAAATTGCACAGGACTACAAGTACAGAAAATATTGCAGTTTTCCAAATCCACTGGAACCAGATTAGCACTAAATACTAAGAAATAAAAAAGAAGCATGAGAGAAAGACCATGTTCTGCTAATGAATAACCATGTATTGATATTTTAGTGCTTTTTGCTGCGATACGCCACCCATCCAACCATTATCTGAACCGCTTTATCCTCACATTACATTGAATTAAGGTGAATCAATTAGCAGCTAAAAAAAATAAAAAATACGCCCCAAGAGTGTTTGCGTAATGTCGATCTAAATATTTTCAAGTGATTACAAGTTAGACTGCTTTTTCCGGAATCTCATAAAATACACTTTCTTGTTGACTGGAGCCATCACACTTAGCAACGTTTGAAATTATCGGGAATGAAACTCTGATGGCCACAAGCATGGCTTGTTCTGTACTTGTACTCAGTGAGACATACTAGATTACATTTTAAAAAGCAGTAGGGGCCCGCTTTGAATCCCCCAATCAGTTTGTTTCATAATTTGATTTTTTTGTTTCAGTAAGGTCTTGCTGCCTGCGTGGTTCTATTGGGACCTTCTCCAAACGTTGCCTTGAGACGGCATCTTTTCACAAAAGTAGATCCATATGGAGTTTGTGCGCAGCCGTGTGTGGGCGAAAAGTGCGGGAAAGTGCGGCGAGGTGCTTTCCTCCCCCGCAAGTTCATAGACTGGGGCCACCTGGAAAGTGTCTACTTGCTCAACATGTGGGAATCATTTAGAGTTGCAGCCTCTCCCTCTTCGGTCTGTCCCCACCCTGCTTTCCCTCGCACTGTTTTTCACCAAAGGACTGGCCGTAGGTAGTAGTGACTCTCAGCCGTAGGCCTCCCAAGGTGACTAGTGCAAGAAGAAAACATTTCTCAGAGGGAAAATAGCTGGGGGTAAAGACTGATCAAAAGGGTACGTTGTGTTGGTCTTTTTAAATGGGAATTAGCACGTATTGCTGACCAAACTTTGCTCTTTCTTGTTTTGTGTGTGGTGAACTTTAACCACCAAGTAACAGTTTCATACTAATTATGCCATTTATATTGTGTTTACATCTATACTTATAAATACAGTAGGCCACATGAATGAGCCCTGGAGAACTTCTTGAGGCATCACCTTACACCGATGAAAGGGTTGTGAATCTCAATGGGTCCTCCGTAAGGGACCAGACAAAGCATCACCCCCCCAGTATCTACGTGTGTTGTATTAAATTTGAATGTATTTACTGTAATAACTCAATCTCAATTTCATATTCATCTTTCAGTATATAAGCAAAGCAACATAAGTTCATCATTAAAAAAAAAAAAATCACCTACCCAGCAAAACAAGAACATGATGCACTGCGAATTGTACCACTATTCTTCTCAAAACACACCGGTAACGTGTGTGTTTCGAGTGTGCTTCTGTTCAGCACACAAATGTATAGATCAGCATCTCGGTAGAACACTTCCTGTATCCGTGACTCTTGTGAAGCAAACTAACTAAATGTCTTTCATAGAGAGAAAATCTAAATGCAATTACATGTCAAACGTGTTGGTGGAAGCCTTCTTGTCAGGTGACAATTATGGCACACAAGAGCATTATTATCTCTTTCAACTGTGTCGATTTATCGAAATAAACGTCATTATGAACCCGGTGGTGTGCTGGCTTCAAATGCTTGCTTTGCAAATCTTCTGCAATTTCGTCTGAATGTGATGCCATCGACAGCATTTGACCTTACTTTTTTGTCAGACGCACAAAACTGTAAACTATGATGTGCCGAAATATGAATATCTGACTCATGAAGCCCTTTGGAATAAAAAAAATTAAAAATTCAATGTACTTTTAAAAAAATGTGTCTCCACATGCTATCACCGGCATTCACTTAAACTCATTATTTTATCTGAGGTCCATTGTTATTATCTCACTTGAGTAGGTGAGAAAACTCAAGTCTTTCATGGAACTAATTCACTGTAAAAATAAATTACATCCATGATTTAGTCTGGTTTACCTTACTTTCATCTTTTCCCTTTGTAGTTGGTTGCTGTATTCATAAACCTTAGTTCATTTTTTTCTGCTTTTTAAAAGCTGCATGTGGAAAATGTCGTCTCCTATGCTCTGGGCAACGCAAGCATTTCAAGAAAGACGGGAAGACGGCACAAGGAAATAATCACATACAGAAAAATAAGAACACAATATATATTTTTTAAAAAAGATATTTATTTTTGGAGGTCCGAAGTCTGCTTTTGTTTAATTTTATTCAATTATCATTTATTTTATGAGGCAGCTTGTTAATCACCTAGACCGTCAGCTTAGGTGTCTGAGTAGCTGAACAGCTCATAAAAAAAGTTAATTTCAAAATTAAATTCAACTCATTAATCGTGAATGTTACTTTCTCACTTAATAGTCATGTCCCGTGTAAGCACAACAGTTCGAATGCACATACTGGAGTGTGAAATAATCACTGGGACCCAGCTAATCTTCGTAATAATGAGCTTGTGCTGCTGGCCATAATATGACTGGAACAGCCCTTAAGTAAGCCGGTAACAAGGAATTTTTGAAAAAGTAACCTTTCCACTTTTTTCCCCCCAACAGCCATTATTGACCACTGTTCAAACCCCTTTGTACCAACACAGCTTGACATACACTATAAAAATGGTGTGATTTAGTGTTGTCATTTTGGGGATGGAAATTGTCAGCCACATGCTTTTTCCTGAGGCAGGGCTCTGAATCTTCAACAAGAGTTTTTTATTTTGTTATTTTGTTATTTTTTTGAGCAGCCAGCACATTCAAATTGTTTTGGTACAGTTGTGGAGACTGTTATAGTGAACGCCCAATCAACAATAGCAATTGGGTCGTCAGTATTAGGAGTGGGACAAGTTGTGCTTCATATTGTGATCTCCGGTAGCAATACTCCAGTATTAATAAGAATAAGCAGAAGAAGAAAACCTTTATTCGTCTTACAATGGAGAAATTCCCAATTTACAGCAGCAAAGTTATGAACGTGTCCTTTCACCTGTGGATCAATGATGTCATTCTGAAACTGAAAATGTGCACGTCTGCTACAAGCTAAGTTTTGAAAGCAAACAAGAAGCCGTAGCGTCCATAAAAAGAGATTGGCTCACATCATTAAACGTTAATATTGTTGCTTTCCAGTTTCACATTTTATACAGATCCATGTCCTCTCACCAATGCGTCTTTGATTGAGCAATGTTGAACTAAGCAGGCTAAGTTGTTGCAAAGGGATGAAAGGATGCTCGACATGACTGGAAACTATGCCAGACTTTTGGCAAGATGTGGAGTGCATCCTGGATGGGTTGCTGGTCAATCAATTAGAAACCTTTGCTCCAACCTCAAATGTATTATTTTGATTGTACCCAGAGAATGTCACGTTCCATAACGAACCAAACAATGTTTTGGATCACCAAAATGTAGACACAGACAAAATGCAAACAGCAAAAATGTTTATTATTAAAACCGACAAAGTCTAAACAGAAATTGCTGTTCACAAGGAGCCACGAAAAAAAAATGTCAGGTGTGTGGTGCATGCAGATGCGTTTTTTGTTCCTCAAATTAAAAATATCTGGAATAAATCCAAAGTCTGGTCACCCTAATTGTGAACTGGTAGATGTTTTTTTTTTTTACTGGGCTCAGTATTTGATTGGTCTCCATCTTTTTTTACATCAATAATGCAGCAGATAGAATTGACGTTTTTACATTATGCCATGAGCGTGATGGATTTTTCCCACGACTTACTATCATGCTGGGAATTGTAAATATCCAACCACCTGATTTATTGATCCGTATTACACATCTCTGCACTTATTTTCCACTCTGAACCTACATGACCTTCTCTTCCCCTCACTTGAGTCCGGCCGACATCACATCATGTTCTTCCATCGATTTGAGTTCAACGCGACGGTGCGCAGAAGGAAGAATTTTCACATCATGTCAGTCTGTGGTTTTGGTTGTGTTGTAAACCTGTGGCACGCACTTGGTTTGCTCTCAGAAAATCTCAACATTCGCATCTGTTTACTATGTAATGCTCGCACTCCTCTGACACATGCCTGTGGGTTTAGTCTGCCTTGCATAATTTAGCCCACTTTGTGATAAGATTGAGGGTGCTTATCTGCCAATGCTCCTAAGTACATCCCTCCTCACACTAATGTGATGCATGCCAGGAATCGAGACGCTCACCCTGAGAATGTGCGCAGGATGTTATTAGCGCTGCTATGCATTCAGAGATGTCAGTTGGTTCTGCACGGTAGAGACTGAAGTGTTTGTGGGTTGGCTAAGACGGATGAGTAATAGAAATCAGAGCAGAGTGGAACAGTCGTCATTGATGATGGAAATTTAATTGGGATTTTGCAGGGTCCCCACTGATCTTAAAGGGGATATAATCCACAAATCTAAAAACAAGGCTGTAACCATGCAGCATGAAAGTGTCTTGAATCAATCCTTCAAAAGTCTTTAAAAATGTTAACACATGATCAATATGATTTTGATAACTGTGGAACCTCGATTGAACAGACGAATAGGAGGCAGAGGTTCTCCATTAGAGCCGATGATCAGTGATTTTTATTCAGGTCTAAAACTTGCGGTACAAAGCAATATTTTGTTTAGTTTTCAAGGTGTGAAAGCGCTCGGTAGTAGGGAGAGGTAAAAATATTGATTCATCAATGCACTGCAGTGGTTAGTCTCACGCATGCCTGTCAATCCAGCTTCAACTTGCCCCCCACAATTCAAGATTGAGTCAAGAACTTCTCTGAATCAATTCCCATTCTGGCCTGATTTGGGTTCCATGGACGGAGGCCACGTTCTACCAAACGACAACATGGAGACCAAATAAAGCAGCGAATAAAGCGAGTGCCTTCTACTTTTAAATCTGACGTTTCCGATCATTTCGGATTGCCCTGTGAATTGGCCTGCAAACTGCCGCACACCGAACGGCTTTGAGGTGCTGCTTGCGACCTGGCGGGGGGGGGGAGTGGTATTTGGCAGCAACACGCGCCTCACTGAGGCACAAGCTTGCTAGCTGGCATGGCTAAACATACCCCTGCGGTGCAGATCCTTTCCAGATGAACGTCAGTTACGTAGTGTACCGACTTTAGACAACATTGTGATGTTAGACTTGAACTGATTTTCAAATGGAAATTAAAAGTCTTGAATTTAACTTGCTTCAAGCTGCACGAACCCCGTTTTCAGAACAAGTCAGTCTGTGTGTGAAAACACTTATCAAGAAGCCACAATGGGAAGTTCAATCTAATATTTTCCCGTGCCAGATGAGCTGACTTGAGGACTGCTGACAGTCAAGAAATGTCACCTGTCTCTGCGAAGCTCAACAAACACAATTGCCGAGGGTGCCGTTGGCTGTCCGCAACGTAGCCGTCTCCAAGTTGAGTCAAGACCCAAAGGGGTGCCAAGTGAATTGCTCAAATGTCACATCTTAGCTGGCACGGAAAAATGGCAAAATGTCAACTCACCACTGGCAGTGATGGAGGATGGCTTGTTGTTATCATCGTTGTTGTTGTTGTGTCTATGGGAGGCAGAAAAAAGACCAACCTCAGATGGAGGGGGTGCCAAGAATGTGACAGCAGCTGCACACACTTCCAAGTGGCATGGATTGAGGTGTGGTGGCAGCTGGAAGATGGAGGTCATGTATATCCAGCACCTTCTCTCTCTTTCAAATCTGATATTCTTCTTCATGCATTTTCACCAATCATTCTTGCACAGACTGCCCTGCAGGTCATTGAAAAGTGATGCTTTATAGCGATTTTGCATGTCGATTCTGATTTTGATTGCCTTCTTTTTACAAAGTCACAACATGTGACGCTATCTCCTTCATTGTGTTTACTTTTTACTAAAGGGTGACAGTCAGGAGTAACTGTGCTTTACATATCTGATGCATTTTTCCTCAATTCACCCGAATGACTTGGTTGAGGCTACGATGGGTCAAAGTACAACATTTTGCATCGCCGCGCATTGCTTACTTCTCATTTTAACACAGATCATGCAGTTGGTAGGATTTTCTGAGGAATCTGTTTGTGTTTGTGCATTCTCATGCGACTTCCCACCTACAGCACTCACTGTAACTTCAGACCATCACAGATATAAATCGAAGCGACTGTTTTACATTCTTGGGGCCTGTTGTCATGTTATGTCATGCCGGCCTTAGCTAATGTGTCTGTCACGGCAGTCTGAGGTGTGTAACATCTTTATGATGCATCATTTATTATAATGATGGATGATGTGGAACATAACCCCTACTGGTACTAATATGAATACATATTCATACAGGAGAAACAGAACATTGACAAACCATGTAGCACTTGTTTGAATGACTTATTGTAATTTAATTTTGTTTAAATTCATACAAGCACAACCTTTACACAGTCGTATAATTTGCTACATTCAAAAGTTCTTACATAATTACATTTATATTTCTCAATACCCGTTCGCTGCTATTAGAGATGCGAATAGTGCCAAGCAACAAGCGCACGTGCTTCGCGCCCGCCACCAATCAGGCAGCCGAGGAGCTCCATGTAATGGTTGTCCGTCATTCTTGCAAGCGTAGCAGGCTGAAGGCTAAAAAAAGGCGCAGCTCCGCGTCGCGGTGCAAGTGGCCCGTTGAAGTGCGTCAATTTCAGATACGCACGACAAATCCCAGAGGTTGGCCTGGCAAAATTTCAGTTGCAAATCCAGCACACCAGTGCGAGACCCTTGTGAGGATACACGGTGCAGAAAATGGATGGAAAATGGAAATCTATGGAAAAATTGAGAGCTCCTAAACTCCGGCGAGGAGGCCGACACCCCAACCAAGTGTGGCCATTTTGAGCACCTCATTTTCAAATAGGCACTAGTGGATTTATCCCCTAGAGTTGGACTTGGGGGGTCAAGATAACCCTTGTAGATTGAAATCTGATATGTAATGCCTGATGAACAATTCAGCTTACGAAAAGCCTTTCGGAATGCATTGTGTTCATGTCTTGGGGACTTATCAATGCAAGCAAATCTGGCATGAGGAAAAACTGCATGTAAGCTATTCATTTCCTCATTCTCTCCTAAAGCCGAGTACACACATTAGTGCTGTTTTTTGTTGTGCTTTGTCCTTCCTGGTCAAGGATGTCAAACAGCCGACAATCTTTTGTCTTATAAGATAGTCATATAAGATTATCCTCATGTGTGAGGTGTGTTTAGAGGTGGATCAAAAACCGACAATCTTAAACGAGTGTGTTCAATATTGTCGAGCAAAAATATTCGCGTGTGTGGCAGCATCCGCGTTCTCCTGAGCTAGTTGAATTTGCAAATTGTGACCTGGCGGAATACCATTTAAGGAAGATGACTGACTGATGAATGAGAAAGTGCAGGCAAATAATATATTTTTTAAAAAGGGAGTAATATTACTGTATATTCAATGTTATTCCATCCATTTTCTTAACCACTTGGGGCTATCTCGGGTGGTAGGTACAGAGCCTCCAAGGTGATATGGAAGGGAAAAAATCATTTGTCTTCCCTCGCAATGATTGTAATATAATGCCCACATTTTTGCAAGGAGATGCATTTATTTACTCAGCGTTTATGTACTTCTGAGTTATCTTCCAGCTAAACAAAAGCAACAAAGTGTTTTCTTTTCATGCGCGTAATGTCCATGTCAGGGGCATTTCTTGACCTCAATAATCATTCAAAGTCCTCCTTCATGAGTTTTTCTGTCTCAGATGAGCTGCCATTTCTCACAAACGCTGTGCATTAGAGGATACAGGACCCACATTGACCCAGAAGTACATAAATGCTCACTTGCAAAATGCAATCCCTTGCAAAAAAGACAAAAGCTTTGCATTATCTCACAATGATTGCGAGGGAATGTTAAGCTGTTTTTTTTTCTTCTACATTTTGGTGCTGATTGATCACTGTTATAAGACACTGTAATGATTCTGAATGGACAAATTGTGTCAGTTTCCTCCGCTGACTCCCACCAAGCAATGGTAAGAGGAAGGTGGACGTGGCTATATAGTGATCCCTTGCTTATCACGGTTAATGGGGACAAGAACCCCCTGAAAAGAGGAAAATCTGCGAAGTAGGTACCCCCCACACCGTACAGGTATATGTATATGTGTATGAGTATATATAACATTTATAAGGCCAAATGTAGTGGTATATATGCATGTAGAAGTAAATGTTTGTAGTAATTAACATTACTTAATGCTATATACTAATATATATATATATATATATATATATATATATATATATATATATATATATATATATATATATATATATATATATATATATATATATATATATATATATATATATATATATATATATATATGCACAAGATGCACTGAAACCGTGATAAGTGAACCGCGAAGTAGCGAAGGATCACTGTATTGCTGACGAGATGGGGCGTTTTGAGAGTAGTGATTTCTCCAAAACAAATGGGTAAAAATTGAAAATGCTAGCTAATCCCATCTTCCTGATCAAAACAATACAAAATGACATTTTGGTTTTTTTTTCAATGAAAAATTAACCATCGCAGCCAGATGATGCCTGATTTAATTTCCAAAAGCATCATGTATCAGCTTTAACACATGTACAGTACATCAATCGTTTTGTTAATACTGTTCGTAACATTAAAACTGCGTTAAAATTTTCTGTGCCGTGTATAGCAGCTGACAGATGTTTCATCTCAAAACAACAGTAGAATGAGTCTTCTAATTTGGTTAGAAATGTACCACATTTTCTTCAAGAAGGATTTGCAATACAAAGCTAGATATAGCGATGCGATGACAGCGTGTTTAGCTGCTTGCAGCCCAAGCTCTGCCGTACGTTTCTATATACAGTCGTATTTTGCTATGAGTTCATCGCGGTTACTGTAGAGGAAATTCAAGCTGTCTTTTTAATTTGTAAATGTAAAAAGACTTGCATTCAAATCTCCTTTCCACAGCCTTGCTAAAATAGCTACTGGCAGTTTGTCGAGCCTTTAGCTCTTGTCATCTGTCAAATATCATTACAGAGAGTGACAGGTCCTCAGCACTTCAATTTCAGGCCAAGAAAGACCAAGAGTATCTTAAGTTTTCTTGTGTACTGTTCACGGATCAGACCATAAGAAACCGGAGCTGTTTACGAACGCAGAATATTTTCTACTGCTGTCCTTATCCGCACTGCATCCAGGGCCGTATAGCTTGTTGTGTATCCACACACTGTTACGAGTGTGCGTTCCTGCTTTACATTCACTGCATGTGAGCCAGCAACAAGGGCCACGATTCAGGCACTTCGCTGTGTTCATTTACAATCTGTTCTCCACGTTGCCTGACTAAGTGGTGACTGATAATCACCAAGGCCTATTTTTAACTCCCCACCACTCCCGCCATCGTAACTGGAGCACAGCGCTGAGGTCTCTTTGAAATGAATTCCAAAGCTTTACTTGAAGACAGTTGTCCATCTGTAAGTACACACATGGTTGTAGAAGAGCCTTCCCTCAGGGTTCCTAAAACAGTTTGTCATTTTTATGTTTGATGATTCTGCCGGAAACATTTAGAAATCTATCAGCTGGCATAGTGTCCAGGACGCTCGCCACCCTCGTGAGGATAAAACGTTTCAGATAATGGATGGATGGATTTTGGCAGTAACATTTCTGACTCGCCATCTGCCAATCTGCATGTTCAATACATTTTCTCAATGGCTGCAGCAGAAGGTGCATTTGCGCTATGCACAATCGAATGTTAGTAAGTCAGGAGGAAAAGCAAACAACAGATTTTTCCATAAACTTTGTTAAAGGGTGTCCATGGAGTTTGCATTTGGAAAAAGGTCAAGTTTGAAAATGTATTTTCTCTTTTGTGCCGTTACAGACCATTTAGAGCGGGGGTGTCAAACTCATTTTTGTCGCGGGCCACATTATAGTAGCCGGTTCCTTTGGAGAGCCGTTAAGAATAATGGTTTATTCAACTGTAGTTTAAGTGACTGTATTGAGGAGTCTGGTCAGAAGAAAACTTACAATAGCTCTCTTTTATATTTCATACGAGAATTAGAAATGCTGGTAAAATTTTAGCAAACATCATTTGCTTTAGCGGGCCACACCGACTGATGTGGCGGGCCATATCTGGACCCCGGGCCTTGAGTTTGAAACATGTGGTCTAGGGTGAGCCTTTATGTTTGTGACACAGCAGGTGGTGAGAAGAAAGGCCAATTTTAGTGTTGCTTTTGGGGGTTTACATCATTCAGTTTATACATCATTAAATCTGTTCTCTCGTTAGAAAATAACATTGCTCCATGACTGTAACAATGTGAAACAAAATATGACTTTCAAATCCAGGCATTATTTTTGGTCTACTGTTACACCCAGATAGCATAGGAACAGACTGACCTAGTCGTAGGTGGCGAGGTGACACGGTTTTTAACACCCGGCCTTCAACAAGGCTTTGTGCTCCTGAAGCAGTGTGCAGACATGCATGCTGATCCCCAAATGTAGGCTGAGGACAGATCAGTCTCAGCCAGATGGGCTAAATTAGGGACTGTCAAACAATTCAAGTGGTCGACATGTCACTGTTGGAAGAATTTTATCGTAGCGATGTGTGGATTCAATCTTTTTTTTTCAATGTTGACAACTGAAGGTCTCCCCTCTGACGTTGAGCTGGTACGATCATTTTGCGATGACGTGATTAACCGGCACACACAAGTGCTGTAAGAAAACTAGTTTTCATTGAACTGATGACTAAACTTCATTATGGGCGGCCCGGTGGGCCAGTGGTTAGTGCGTCGACTTCACAGTGCAGAGGCACCGTGTTCAATTCCAGCTCTGGCCTCCCTGTGTGGAATTTGCATGTTCTCCCCGGGCCTGCGTGGGTTTTCTCCGGTTACTCCGGTTTCCTCCCACATTCCAAAAACATGCATGGCAGGTGGATTGAACACTCTAAATTGCCCCTAGGTGTGAGTGTGAGCTCAGATGGTTGTTTGTCTCTGTGTGCCCTGCGATTGGTTGGCAACCGGTTCAGGTTGTCCCCCACCTACTGCCCGAAGACAGCTAGTATAGGCTCCAGCACCCCCCGCGACCCTGGTGAGGATAAAGCGGATTGGAAAATGAATGAATGAATAAACTTCATTTATATAAAAATCGCTATGGGATAGTAATTATGGAGTTTGGGATAAATAAATTATTCCAAACACAACCTTAATGTGTATTCACACAGCCATGAGGCCTCGGCCTCCAGCAAACAAATCATTAGATGATGTCAGAGTCAGCTTCTGGTGTGACATAGAAAATACTTATGGGGCTGTGACAATTGCTTTAAACACAACACGGTCGCAAATGCGAGTCTCTGGTGTTAAACTTCACACCACCCTGAAAAGTAGGCTTTGATGGGCAGCGCGAAATAGACTGAGATCAGTGATGGGCACTTTACCCGCTTTTGCCGGTCCGTCCTCCGTCCGCGACCTGGATATCCTTCTGTCATCGTCCCTCCGGCAAAAGCATCCTTGCATGACGCCATGGGAGAGAGGCTAACAGCAGAGCCAGACCCCTTACCACCAGAGCCCAGCCTTACGGGCTGGGGGTGGGGGCGGGGGGTGCACATGAAATGCATGGGGGGGTTGGGGCAGCAATTAATGCCCTACAGACAGCACTTACTTTGCTCCATATATTCGCGCAGCACTGCCGATCCCATCTTGAATGGCGCCTTTCGCGACAACTGCAAGTATTATCATAGACAGCAGTTACATTAGTTACACAAAGACACCTTCTTGAGGACGTCAACGCCTCAGCCGTATTGGATATGGCAAATTGTGAATATCCTTCCTCCTTGGAGATGTATCATCAAGCAAAAACTCACTGGATTAATACAGATTTATTGCTTTTGCTCGAATGATGTTATCCTAGCTCAGTTTCACGAAATTATTTGCCGAATTTATATCAAGTAAAAAGCCACATATATGGCGGATGGGATGAATTTTTTATTTTTTTTCAGTCTGTCAGTGTGGTCAAACGTCCTGTGGCCCTCGTACCGGTCTGCAGCTTGGCGGTTGGGAAACTCCTGCTATGTTGGACTTCTTTTATTCAGTGTTTTTGTGCGAAGATGGATATATTTAGTGCAGTTTCCAGGTCCAACATCAACATCATGAAGTATGTTTGCACATAAGGAACTACCAACACTTCAACTACATCCTGAAGCCAAACATTCAGTTTGCACTGAGCAATAAGAATTATGATAATAATAAACAGCTCTCTTACTATTGTAATATGTTTTTTTTTGTAATTTGATTTAATCTTTTAAAATATTAAGTACGGGTGGGCAATACAGGGTGTAACCCCCCCAGAGGCTCCAGCTCAACAATCACCCTGAACAGGATTAGCATTAGAAAATGTGTGCGTGCGTTGAGCAACTGATCCATAAAACCTGGATTTCCTGAGTTCCTGTATCCGTTCGCTGAACTCAGTCAGCCCAGCATATGAATGTGTGCCTTTTCACACTCTGTAACACTGGTTACTCTTGAAGCACCGCACCTCTTGATTGCTCTCGGGTGGGCAGCACATTTTGCGTCATCAGCATGTACAGTAATTATATTAGCATTATTGAACTCTTCCATTGTGTCAGAGGGCCAGCATAAATCAATGCGTTCATTGCAGCTACTGTTGAAGTTGGCGTGCTGCTACCTCATTTGGATTTGGAGTGAAGGGGTCTTTACCTAGCTTAGCAACACCTCTTGTGATGCGGTCTAAAAGTAATTCGTTGGCATGCAAGTTCCCGAATGTGTGTCAGTTAAATATTGCTGAATGACAGTTTAGCCGTCCGACTGAAATAGAACAAGGTCCGCTTACATTTAGCAGATATAAATATTTCACCGTCTTCACTGGACACCGTCTTTGTTCTTTGCAGCTGCAACAAGATGGAGCTGTAATGAAATAACCGTTGAGAATGTATATTTATTTGTTTCAGTTTTGCTTGTCGTTCTGCAGTCCAGATACATTCATTTGACTCTTTAGGCTCACTGGTTCACACTGGAAGGAAACTTTATTATCAGGAGAGTATTTTACCTTGTAATGTGCTCTTAACAGCTTTCCTTGACCCCTATATGTGACCCAGTTGGGGGTTTTTTCTAGGTACAGGTATATGTTTATAAGTATATCTAAGTATATCCATGCAGCTCTGTGTTTAGTTTTATTGTATTTTGTTTGTTTCTGCATTCTTTTTCACCCGTTTTTCATGCAATGAATGTTGGTTTGCGGCTCACTGACGCTGTCATTTTCATGAAACAGGAGCCACATTCAGGTACACTTTGCAAATGAAAGTGAATGTGTTTATTTCTTCCTGTATTCCAGTATTGTGGAAATAGATTAGCACGTAAATTTAAATTTTTATTGGGATGCTTTATTTAATACATGGTCGCTAAATCACAGTCGAAATAGTCATTTATCTGTTCGAGTTGTTACTCAAAAAGTGTAATGATTGAGCAAAATATATGCCGTGTTCAAGGAATTTTGTGTTTCTGAGCAATATTTGTTTTAAATAGAACAAATGTTCATCGTATTTGCAAGACGTAATGGAGTTATCAAGTATAAGTACTCATTATTGGCGAGCCCCCAAATGTGAGGACTTGTACTATCACAGCAAAAGACAAAAAGCAGTATGACAAAAGCAGTTTTGGTACATCCCTGGACAGGCTTTTACAAAACCCATATGAACATATCGAATGTGTTCACGTGACAACAAAGACATTTAATCACACTTTTGTCCTGTGTTTCTGGCATTTCTGTGCCTCCCTTAGACAAAAAGCAAACTGGAATGTTCGACAATAGATATGCATCTTTGGGTGTTTTCGATTTCCGCCACCGATAGTAACATAGGGGCATGGTGTGGCATATCAAGAAGGACCTGCTTGTGTGAAAGCATTTTTGGACACCTCTGTACCATAAAAGGCACTTGATTCGTTAGATGGGGGAAGTGTGACCGAAAATAACCCGACTCGAAGGTGAATATGTTTAGTAGGAACTGACAGGATATTACAGATATAATTTTAATTTTCGGGGCAATCGCTCCCGCATGACTGCCTGACCTGTTCCCTTCGTTCTGACAAAATGTCAAGTTTTTAGAAGTGACCTTCACTCTTCCAACGTGGCATTTTGCTTTCATCCAGGGGACGTCCACATTATGGTCCTTTTCAGATAGTTGAATGAGGAGAAAGAGCTACTCAAAGCAGCTCGACTGGCATTTGTGCTTCTCCACCGAAGTTTCATTTGACATCATGATGGTTTCTGGTGCTTTTTGATGTTGAGAATGAACTGGATATGGATACACTAGGCAGGTTTACATGGAGCCATGTGTTCTGATTCGAATGTATCCAAATGACCAAATGGAATGAAATCTAACAGTTACATACAGATTGTACAGTAGTTACTATTTTTGTGTGCATACAGTAACCACAGTAAGTTTAAACTCAGACTACTTTAACTGAATATGACAAAAAACTGTAAATGAGAGATGATGCAGATCCGTATGTATAGCTGCCATATTACTATCTTCTGCAAAAAATATATATATACTGTCATGTTGTCATTTGCACTTGAATAATTTGTGGCGCAACCATTATCACTGCTGTGTATGTTTGACTCAGCGCCGCCATTGGTTGATGAGTTCCATTCAAGTGATAATGTCTTCTAATAGGAAAAAGGAACCACGGATTCCTTTTACAGGGCGAAGTATTAGAAGGTTTTTTTTTTCTTTTTCTAAATCAGACTACTTTAGGCCAATTCAATGCAAAGTGGTTAGTAGTCAAAGAACTAATTCATGAAAATGTGCCGGAGGGCCTCATCAGTCATTAAAGACAGTAAAAAAAAAGAATAATAATTAAAAATCCAACAAGGCTTACGGCTGAATCTATTTCTCGTCACCTGCTGTGATAGTGCACTTTGTCAGTTTTAAGACCAGCTATATCCTTTGGAGGTGAAAATACTATGATACAGTCGTTTAACATTTACAAGGACATAGAAGTGCTTTGAGCTCCGCTACCCCCTTTTTTTTTTAATGCCTGTCCTTTTTCTTCTTACCTGCTGCTGGCTTGTCATATTTTCCACTGTGGGCTGACCATCAGGCCTCAATAGTACCTCCATTCATTCATTGAAGCGAGGGAGGGGCGAGCCGGCAGAGCCCCGACATCTGCTTCCCTTCTCTCCCGTCCAATATGCGTGTAGGTAAAACGTTCAGACGTATGAACTGTTCATTTTCTTCCTGGCGCAAGAGCAACTCGGGTAAGGGATAATCCAGACTCCCGGGAGGTTATGCGGAATGAAAACGAGACTTGTTGCCTAGTGAAAGACACTCAGTCCTCTTTATAAGAGCCATCATTCACATGCATGTTTACAGTAACAGTAACGCCTGCATGCTTGTTAGTTTGAAGTGAGGGAGGTGCTACACTGAGGAGCTCTCTGCTGGTGGAACCTGAGCACCCACAGATCAAAATAAGCTCTTGTCTGATCAAATTTATTGAGATACAAATGTCATGTCACATATAGGTGATTTGAGGCCTTTGCACAGCTCTCTCTTTATGATTAATGGCTCAGAGATTAAACAAGAGCCAGAGGCTGAAAGAAGAACAATTAGCACCGCAGACAGATTGAGCCTCTCGCCCGCACCGCCGGCAACTGTCAAAAAAAGTGCTGAACATCGGCAGTCACGAAGATAAATTGTCCTCCTATTAAGTCTTTTTTTGGCCAAGAGATTATTTATAGCGCAGCCTGGTGGATACAAACTGATCAAGAATAGTTTGCTTCAAAGGCGTCCCTTCCTGTGACATTTTCTCTCCTGAACACAGAGCCGCTTGTGAAGAGCCTCACAACAACACGCTTATGCGCGCGCGCACGCACACACACACACACACACACACACACACACACACACACACATGCAAACTTTTAATATAGTAAAGTTTCAGTGTCTTGAGGGAATTGGACAGTAATTGATGCTTCCTCGATGGAAAATGTAGGTTACATTTTGTATTTTGTTGGTCAATGAAAGGTGGTCAGATATGGAACTTTTTTTTCTTTCTTTTCAAATGATTTTGCTTTCTCATCCCCATTATTTTATTTTATTTTATTTTTTATTTCATGGCACAATTTTAGGAGCATATGGTAGAAATTTCCATAAAAAGAACCAAATTATAGTGCATTGAGAACGTATAATGTTGAAAGCTGTCCTTTTTTTTCTACATTTTACGATGTAGTCATCGTATCCCAAAAGAGATTACTTTTATTTTTTTCCCCTCAAAATTATACACACCGCATCCATCCATTTTCAGATCCGCTTGATCCTCACTAGGGTCGCGGGGGGTGCTGCAGCCTATCCCAGCTGTCTACGGGCAGTAGGCGGGTCAAACCCTGAACTGGTTGCCAGCCAATCGTACGGCACACAAGGGCGAACGGCCATTCGCACACGCAATCCCACCTGCGACAAGTTAGGGTGCAGCGTGTAAACCTCCCACATTTCCACAAAAGTCACAAAATTCTCTGGTCTCATGAGACAAAGATCAAACCCTTTTTGCGTGAGTGCCGGACATCATGTAAAAAAGAAACGAAAAAAAAAAGAAAAAAAAGGCCAATACAATCACAACGCTGACGTATGGTGATGGAAACATCATGCTGTTGTAATTTTTTTTGCGTGAGGAAATGGGAAATGAATCACGACGGAGGGAGAGATCAATGCAGCAAAGTGCAGAGACATGGTAGATTAAAACCTGCTCCAGACTGCTCTTGTCATCGGACCAGGGTGACAGTCCATCTTTCAGCAGGACAGCCACCCTCAGCACACAGCCAACATATCAAAGGAGTGACTTCTGTAAATGTCCTTGAGTAGCCCAGCCTCAGCCCAGATTTGAAGCTGATTGATCACCCCTCCGGAGATCTGAAAACTGGCCGTGCACCGACATTCCCCATTCAGCTGCATGTACTGTAGCTTGTTCCAAGCTTGAAGCATCATTTTCAAAAAACTTGCCAATAGTGCAGCAACACAATGTTCAGCAGAGTCTTTCAATACTATTCGATCTTCTGTGTTGTAATATTTCTAAAAATGAGGTTCATGTACGTCATTAATCAATAATAGATGAATGTGCATGTTCAAGGGACGTTGTGCAGGGGTAGAAGGGCCATATATTCATGAAATGTCCATCCTAACCCCGCCCACCATACCCGCTCCTCCCATTGCCGAAAATATTTTGGGTTACTGGTATGTGTAACGGATGCCAGTTTGAGCTTGGAAAACCTCAATTTCCTGTGCCCCCTAATAGCGTTTTGAGCAGGCCAGGCGACCCAGACTTTTAGCTCTCAGTGGTCAGCGCTCTGTTATCCCAAATGTGAGGCGCCGGTTGAGTGGCCTCAGTCAAAAGCGCCTCCACAAGTTGAAGAGTTGTCTGATGTTGGAGGTCTGGCTTGCTGATGCTGCTGAACACAGCAAGAGCCCTCACCGGCATGCAAGTTATACCCATGGCTAGATGACCCTTTCATTTTTCCAAACAACCGGATAGCATTAGAGGCAACATTCCTCTGAACGGAGAATCATCCAGCCTAAGAGCCACAGTTGGAAAGCCACCTACTCTGCTCACGTCCATGAAATGGGAAAATGGAAATGCCAAAGAAGCTGTCCAAAGGAGATCCACTGACCTGGCCACCCCTCGTCTCCCTGTGGCCACCCACTCACCTCAGGGAAATTTTGGACAATCTGTGATTTTTCTGCCATTTTCACATGGATGCATTTTTTTTTTAAAGTAAAGTTGAAGAACATTCAATTCTTACAGTAAACATCAATCAAAATCATGACTTTCACACAATAGCAATCAAACAACATGGCCGAGAAGTAATTGTTTATCACAAAGAATGACAGATGAATGGATGGCCACCCCTGGCCACCCCCCTCACCGTGGTGTTGTGTCACCATGGCCACCCCACTGAAAAATTATTGGCTATGCCCCTGAGATGATGACAACAAGCGCACTTGGACTTGGCTACATGGCAGATGAGGAAGATCTGCACGTCGTGGTGAGAATCAACTTCTCAAAATGCAAAAAAGAAAAAGAGAAGTGGCTAAAAACTGCTGCGGAAGGAAGTAAGACCCCAGACACCAGACACACTGACAAGTCGCGAACTAATTCAAATTGCTGGACTCTGAGAACCAATTGGATTAATGGCACCTGTAAAACAGAAAGGGTCAATTTTTGGTCCCAAGAGCTAGCACATATCTTTATAAAATAAAAATAAATTCAAATGTCTGTGCATTGGAATGGAATCCGGCTGTACATTTACATCTTGGCATCTGGGAGTGGGGAAGTCTCACAAACCGAATTCATCTTGCTGATTTGCACTACGTTTCCTGATCTGTCCTGTCGTTCTCACAGCCTTGTACCTTTTGTTCAAAGGGAGTAATTTAGTCATTTTAAGCTTGACTTACTTTGTACATTACTTTTTTTTTTTTAAAAGGAGGGAGTGTGAATGGCTCTTAGCTACAAAAGTATATTTGCCCCCTTCTTGGCTGGCATCCAGTTCAGGACCGCAACCAATAAGAGGTAGAACATGGATAGATAGATAGATGGGATAGATGGGGGGGAAAAAAGCTAATAATAGCACATAAAGCAGCATCAACGCCTGCTAAATCCAGGTCTTGACCTCGTCTCCTCTTCATGGTGAAATGATCAAGCTCGGCCACAGAAAGTTAACAGCGGCTGTATTTTTTTTTTTCGTGAGCTTGGAGCAACATCTAATACTCAAGCATCTCTGGCATTTTTATCCTTTTAAAATTATTCTGGGCTGCTGCAGTCATCGTATTGTGGCTTCAACAAAAGCCACAGCACAAAATTCTTATCCAAAAAGGTTGTGATTGTGCTTATGTGAATAGCAGGGTTCTCCGATGAGCCCCAGGGCTCTGTCAACCTTATTCCCACTTTCACAGCATTTGGACTGCTCCAGTAGAATTCATAGTATGTCTACCTCCCCCCCGACACATCCACACATTTATAACATGATAGGAGAAGCGTGATTATTCTTTCCGCATCCACGCTAAATCTATACCCCACTGGTTCTTGGGATGGTCTCCAAACAGTGCCTTGGGCTGTTCTGTCAGGGTGACTGGAGAAACTTGGTTGTACTGGAAATGAGACAAATTGGTTTGTTGGCTTGGGGATGGGGGGAGGGAGATATGTTGAGCAGAGCTCAGAGTTGGCTTCTTCTATAAAGAAAACTGTGTTTATAGGCTACTGCCGATCACCAGAATTGGCGATTGAGAAAGCACTTTTGTCATAAATGTACTCTTTAAATGAGGCAAACATCATTATATGACTATTATGGGAGCGATACCAACAAATGTTTTTATTGACACTGTCATTGGGGCAGGCAAAAATACATCGTTTTGTAGCTGCACTTCATCATTGTTGTTGATATTAGAAACAGCTCTCAAATCCTCACAGTCCACTGGTACACCACTGCAAAGTTCAACTGCACTGTGAAAACAAATTCAAACTGAGCATTGTCATCTTTGTGAAGCCAGCCATGTCCACGAACTGGTTTGTGTAAGTTGCATTTTCGGTTCCGCTTATCCTCACAAGGGTCGCAGGGTGTGCTGGAGCCTATCCCAGCTGTCGTCAGGCAGTAGGCGGGGTACACCCTGAACTGTTTGCCAGTCAATCGCAGCGCGCACGGTGACATACAGTCATTCATGCTCACAGTCCCACTTAAGAAAAATTTTGAGTGTTCCATTAACCTGCCATGCATGTTTTTGGAATGTGGGAGAAAACTGGAATACCCGGAGAAAACCCACGCAGGCACAGGGAGAACAGCTGGAGCTGGAATTGAAGCCTACACCTCCGCACTATCTGGCCGACCACCAAAAATTGCACATGAACGATGACTTGACCCAGGTGAATTATCCGACAATCATGATTCCAATACGAAGCTGAAGGAAAACGGCCAGCGCTCAGCTGGAACTCAAAACAAAACAGACAGAACATGACACACATATGTGACCTCATCCCACCTCTTGGCCCAACTTCCATTGGCCATTCATTTAACTCAGGGATAGGAAACTCCGGTTCCTCGAGAGCCATATCCTGCCTGTCTTAGAGCTCTCCCTACTCCAACACACCTGATTGACACCATCATGATCATTTCGGGCTTCTACAGAGCTTGCTGATGAATCGATCGTTTGACTCTGGTGCGTTGAAGTAAGGAGGTACCTGACACAGGGCAAGATATAGCTTTCGAGGAACCGGAGTTCCCTACCCCTGATGTAACTGGTGGTGTTTCTTCTGACAGTGTATCATCATTATGTGAAATTTATTTACTTTCCTTACATGGCTGCATGCACTATAATCATTGTGAGGACACATGAACCAATGTAAAAATAAAAATGCTTTGGGTAAGATGAAAATAGGAATTTTAGTGTAAACATTTAACCTGTCGCGCCCCCCCCCAAAGTGATCTGTCTCTCTGTTGACTTCCCTCACTTATTTTACAAGATGCAGCGCTTTTGTGTCTCACTTTGTAGGGAAAAAAAATGTGCACACAATGATGTTGGAAGAGGAGAGAAAGCACTGGGATTGTAGTAGGTGGATTGGAGAGGATTTGGTCCTTGAAATAGAAGTACCTGTTCATCTGGGATTAGAGGAGAGCAGAGCTCTATTTTGGTCCAGCCGGGATGTACTCCCACCACACCCTGTGCCCTAATGACTGCCTCAGAGTGGATGTTCTGTATACGGTAATACTGTTAAGTGAATCGTTCTCTGACGTGAAGCTGTGGGCCGGAGAACTAATTATCCTTCTTCAACCAACTGGGAGAAAATGCTGTTGATGAAACGCTTGTTTGCTATTGGCCATCTCCTACATGCATATGCTTACATAATTGTGTTAATTACGGGTAAAGATGGGCTGAAAAGCACCCACACGCTGGATGAAACCAGATTACATTCAGGGGTGAATGGCCACAATGGGACTGGGGCCTCACGGAGGGTGGAGTGATAATAAATTGGCTCCACTGCAGGTGATAATAAGGTCAAACGTCTATGACATGTTCAAACGGTGGTTAGAAATCCTCGCCAGATCATTATAGGAAAGGCTGTCATTTCTTGATAAAGATGTTTACAAGACTCGAGTGCTTATCGCACCGTGAACACTTGAATCAGGAATCCAACAGCAGTCATGTGTAGGTTGAAGGTCTTGGTTGTAGCATTAGGGTGCATGAACTTTATCTTGTAGCCACCGAATTCTTAGGGCAGCTCATCCACACAAGCGTCGCAGGGTGTGCTCCATGGGAGCTCTGCACTTTATTAACACTGAGCCCTATTTTTTACATGTTACTCAATTTATCAGGGAATAATATGTTCATTACAAAGGACATAATTAGCACTTCAAAAATAAAATGATTCTCCTCAAGTCTGCAGTCACTAACATAGCAGTGCAGCTCATCAAAAGTGCTTGATCAGTCACAAAATCTTGAATACATTTGAATGACAATCCATTAACATAACATTCATCCATTCATTCCTTCATTTTCCGATCCGCTTATCCGACATTCCGCTATTCCGAGCCTATCCCAGATGTCTTCGGGCAGTAGGCGGGGGACACCCTGAACCAGTTGCCAGCCAATCGCAGGGCACACAGAGACGAACAACCATCCGCGCTCACGTTCACACCTTGGGACAATTTGGAGTGTGCAATAAGCCTGCCATGCATGTTTTTGGAATACAGGAGGAAACCGGAGTACCCGGAGAAAACCCACGCAGGCTGGGGGCTGGAATTGACCCGGTACCTCTGCACTGTGAGGTCGACGCGCTAACCACCTTAACATAAAAACAAAAAGTCTAAATGTAACTCTGCAAGATGGATTCGAACCACACACAAAAAATAAAGAAAAATCAAGGTGGATAATATCCGCATGTGGTTTAAGCTCTGGTTCTCTATCGCCAGCTCACCGTGGTTACGTGGACAAAAAGACCTCGGCACCTTGATAAGCGGATCAGACCCGTGACATTGCGCCACAATTTAATTAGAGCACAATTCACAGAACTGTCGCAACCTTATTGAAATAAAGCAGATGGCGTGGCCCGATTATCGGGGGCATTGAATGGAATCCTTGTGATAAAGGAAGAAGCAGGCCTGCGGCTCGCAAGTCAACACCTTTTCATAAACTGTTTACCGGGTCCTCGTTTGCCTCGGGGCGTCTAATTGTCTCGAAAAGTAAGTTTCATAAACTGATTTTCATGAATCTGTTCATGACGACAGCATATTTGTTTGTTTTTCTGAAAAGCCGAGTAGATGTGCTCACAAATTGGCGCAGACAGCAAATAAAGAAACTAAATTACATATTTATACAGTATAATCATTCAAGGATGAAGAGAAAAACAATAATAAAGCCCTCAGGAAGGGCATTAGTACCATCAAAACAAAAAGGCTCGTATTTCTTATTTGTTAACCGTGTCAGGCTAATGTCGATAGATTGCTTTGCTAGACGCAAAAATGGACCGGCAAACACACCAATCAACAGACACTTTTCTCCATGAACCCTCGACATAAAATCAATTTAAGTTGGACTTTAAGCGAGACCAAGACCAGTAGAGCTCGGACTCGCACCCAAATGAGGAGCCAGGCCTTGTGGAGGGGCTTGCTAGTCAGTCTACAGATTTTCAGAGAAAATGGCTGCTTTTTCTGGGTTGTTTGGGGCTATCCTGAACACTTTGCTCCAGTGGGTGGTTAGCGTCAGCAATCGATAGATATACTTACAATACCTACATTTTTTTGCATCCCCTGGCAACACGCTTAAATCGGCTGAATGATTGGCAGTGGTGTGTGAATTGGTTGAAGTTGTGAAAGTACACACTGGTGGCCTGTCCCCTTTTTTAAAATGCTAACACTTGCCGCAATATCGCTTGAGTCAACAATGTTGCCGTGAATGCTCCCACTCATGTATGTGCACTCATGCTATCCGGTGCTGTAATCTGCTGTCTGCTGGAGCTACAGAGCCTCCATTGACAGCAGGTCAAGCAAATTTATTGACCGCACCCCCCAACTCTCAGTCCGGACTCCTCTTTGTTTCTACGTTCCCATAGAACACTGGGGCGACCCTGCCCAGTGCTGCCCGCCTCTGTGGCTTGAAAGAATCATTGTTTTGTCTTGTTGCCGCTCACGACATCAATGGGTCCCTTTGTTTGCTCTGCAAGCGTGTAGGATGCTGAACCTCATACTGCCGGGTCATGATTGAAGCAGACTGCATTTTTTTTTCCTTTTCTTTACCGTGGCTCTGGAAAGCTTGCAAAAGATCCAGTCACATATTTCACCGTGGCTTGTCTAAATAGAGGAGAAATAAGGCATCATGCTGTACTCCAATCTCCTATGAGACTCCACGCCCTCGTTTTCTTCTCTCCGGCTCTGAAATGCACGTGCACCAGATCCGCGATACCGAGGTGTGCTCATGCACGTTAGTGCGTAGATAATGTTTGCATATGCTTATTACGGTGCGTCTGTGTGCTTGTGTGAGAGACAAGCTTCTGAGATTTGAGCGAGATCATCACCCTTCCATGATGGGAGGGTGGGGGTAGGGGGGGTGTTTGAGAATATGCAATTAAAAACCTTGAAGATGTGAACGGGGCCACTAATGAGTTATAGGGAGGAGGTTGAAGTGTTTGGAGGAGGTGGGAAAGACGGGTTTCGGGGAAGCGAAAGCACCTGCCTCCACTTCAGGAATCAAGATGGATTAAGGGGAACAAGTGAGGAAAGGAACGCTCGACGGGAATAGGAGGGGTTTGAGCTCCAAGGGAAGGACATTTTATCTTTCTGCAAATTTGTCGCTTCAGCCTTTTTGGCTGACACGTGGGTGTAGCGCAGTCACGGGAGATGAGGTTAATACATGTTAAATCCGTGCAATTCGATAATTTCCAAGCAGAGAGGCTCAAGATTTCCTAAATTAATAAAAATTCTCTGGTTTAATCCTCTAAAAATGTCATTACTGGGTTTTCATATTTAGTGGCTTTAAAGTTGCTGCAATGTAATAAATCACCACATTTTGACAGCAACAGTAATCACTTGTGAAGACTAAAACCAGATTGACAATCCATGAGTCTCAACTGGATTTCAGATCACATGCCAAAGGGCTGCGCTTTGTCGGGGAATTTATTGGACGGCTCGATAGTACAATTCAATCAAAATAAAGTTTACAAGCAATTTGGAGACAAGCAGGCCAGCCAATATGAAAAGTTATCAACCGTTATCTTTCACTTCTTCTTCATACTGCAATGAATTAGTCTTAGAAAAATCTCTTGCTGGTTCTGGAAGAGCCAATCATAAAAATGCTCCTGTCAATTTTAATGACTCCAAATTGGAGTCTTTGTTTCTTGGTTGTTGTTTGTTCGGGTTCACTTAGAGAGGGCGACATTCCCTGTTTGTTCCGATGGTCTTGAAATTGATACTTGTTGTTTTCCAATTAATACTATTATAGGCTAAACACATTAAAAGGATCACGTTACACTGAACAAATGACAACACGGATGACATTTGTCAGCTACTGAGTCATCTCAATAAGTAACATCCATTTGGATTTCAGTTTTGTGCAGTAGTGAAATAAGTCTTAAATACGTTTTTCGTTGAATTGCTGAAGTGGCCCAGTTCACCGCGGTCTTTAGTCTTTCGTCCTAAATCTATATTCAATCTAACAGTGGCCTCAATCTTTTCATCTTTTCAGCCCATGCTCTGAGCCTTATGGCATCCTATATGATTGCTCAGGGTTGCGCATTTTCGACTGCAATTCTGAATATCAAATCCTATTTTCTTTGGGGCAAGCCCAGAAGTCACCGGGCTTAGTTTGATCACTATAAATCGGTCAGATGGACGAGGTGTTGGTCACTGCAGCTGAGCGTGGAATTGAAGTCAAAGCATTGTTGCATATCAAAAAAAGAGTCAGTGTGACAAATTTAGCTGTATGCATGTTGACTGGCATTTTAGGAGCTCTCGTCTCACTAGTTGTGTGTTCTATTTCGGGGTTGGTGTTGGCTAAATACTGTCGAAGTTGATACGGTGTACATCAGCTCAAAGTGTCAGTTTCGCTTTAAATTGCAGAGAAGGAGTTTGTGGATTTACGATTGTACCATAATGCTAAGATGTGCTTGGCAGAGATTCTCCACTGTGCCGGCCGGCTTCAGTCATTCTGTCTCGTCTGTCCTCGGGGGCCTGGTCTGGGTGATGTCCTGCTCTGAGACGCAACCTCTCTCGGGGAGGATGAGTCACCCTGCATCATATGGTGGGGTGTAATGTCTTCTACCAACCAATTCGAACACGGGCAGCTTTTTGTTTGAATGGGGCGTGGGGGTGGAGGGGGCAACCTGCCCCACACAGGATTTGGCTGTGTGCTTTGAACCGATTGATGAATTGTTCATTCAGCTGATTATCCACGCAGCAGCAAAACTGTCCAAATATATCACATTGATAGCAGTGGCAAAAAAAGGAGATGTATAATTAAAAATCTTTTTTTTTGACCACTCTGAACGGAAGGCAAGCAGCCGATTCATTAGGAAGTGGCAGCAATGCCCACCAAGCAGCACAGTGTCATTTAGAATCCAGTCTAATCTCATATTAGTGTGCCAAGGAAGAACAAGCATGGCTGCTTTACATGACAAGCTTGTTGAGAGAGAGCTCCTCTTTGTCCCGTTCGTATTTTACCGCAAGTCACATCAGTGATTGTCAGCTGTTACACACAACATGCTCGGCCTTATTAAAACCCGACAACATCCCACGTGGTGTCAGATGCGGGCTGAGAGGATTGCTCTGTTCTCTGGAGAGTTCTGTGTGTGTGTGTGTGTGTGTGTGTGTGTGTGTGTGTGTGTGTGTGTGTGTGTGTGTGTGTGTGTGTGTGTGTGTGTGTGTGTGTGTGTGTGTGCTAGCTCATGTTTGTCCAGTTCAAATGCAATCTCAGCTTCCCCGTAGGAGGTGCGAAGACAACCGG
This sequence comes from Hippocampus mohnikei, assembly GCA_026261675.1. Classification (NCBI taxonomy): domain Eukaryota; kingdom Metazoa; phylum Chordata; class Actinopteri; order Syngnathiformes; family Syngnathidae; genus Hippocampus; species Hippocampus mohnikei. The sequence continues at coordinate 18,798,685 of JAKGUB010000348.1, forward strand.
ACTGACCTCACTGGTTGGGATTGAACCGCTTGCAGATGGCACGAGCAGATAACAGCCAAAACAGTCTTGCATTGAGTTGATGAGGACAGGGTGGACTATATGGTGAAGGCTCAGTGTTCATTTAGGCTTCTTGCAATGAGGTCAACGACCTGAGTCAGAGAGACGTTGATATTTGTTCGAGTTTCAGCTCCATTGCTCACGTGCTCTCTTCTCCAAACTCAGGGTTCCTACCTGTCAAGTCTTGGTAAAGATTCGATACCATGACTTTTGGTGATAAAGGTAGTCAGTGAGATTAAATGAGACATATGCACCCAGTCGTAACTTCTAAGAGTGAAACTTGTTTCACTCGACTTTCCAGAAACTAGTTTTGCCCTCACCGTTGGATGCAGGTTTAGTGGTGCTTGTCACATTTAAATCCTTTCATGTATCTCATGTCAAATTCATTGAAATAAAGCGTTCAAGTGTATACGTTCTGAGCTTGATGTCTTTATAAGGAATCAAAAGGCAATTTCAGAATAAAAGTAGAAACAAATACCGTAAATTCCGGACTATAAGCCGCTACTTTTTTCCCAAACTTTCAAAGCTGCGGCTTATACAGTGATGCGGCCAATTTGTGTAATTTTTCTAACGGCCGCCAGGGGCGCTCGAGTAGAAAAGGTAAGATTAATAATAATAATAATAATACATTTTATTTATAAGCGCCTTTCAAGACACCCAAGGACACTTTACAATAAGACCGGTCTTTATGACACTGTTTAATTCCGACACTGAGGACGGCGACTTCGATGGCTTCAGTTCACAGGAGGAAGATGAAGACGGCTCACCGTGATTTTTACAAGTACCGGTATGTTCTTTTACCAGACCTGTTATACTGTGTTGCTATTCTGTTGCTAGCGTGTTGTTACCATGTTGCTACAGTTTTACTACCGCGTCACAGGCACCGTTTGGGAAGAAAGTTATATTATTATTATTGTTAAGTTATATTATTAAAACTTTGAAAACTCTCTCTGTGTACTGTCTTTCTTTGTCAATATGTTTACATGTTTTAATGTGGGCACATGCGGCTTATATACAGGTGCGGCTTTTGTATGTACAACATTGGTTTTCCTCTAAAAATGTAGTGGGTGCGGCTGATAATCAGGTGCGCTCTATAGTGCGGAAATTACGGTACACATTTTACGGTCAAAGGAGTTGCTATCTTTTTTTTTTTTTTAACAGCGTTTGCAATCTTTGCACATTGCAATGATCAGTATGGTTGCTGTCGTAACTGGACAAAAAAAGGGAAAAAAGCATCAAAAGGAGTGTTTCTTTATGAAGTGACGGAACTGACCTCGCATACGTATTACACTGCTGCCAGTTGTTGCACACAGGAATTATTAAATGGTTCCCGTTTGTTCAGTTTGTCAAACATTAGAAAAACGAGAAAACATTTTCCTTGTAATGATTTTTTTAGTGTCTAAACATACTGTAAAGTTTTGCGCCTCGTCACAACGAGCTGATGATAATAACAGCAGTTAGTCTTTTCATGTTGCCAACTGCCCCTTTACATTCGTTCCGACAGCATACAGTATACCGCACACGGGGTTTGTATGCAAGAGAAAGCCATTGCATAGAATCCCTTTTGTTTGCGCCGCACTATGCGACACACTTGCCGAAAGAGCCTCGGGTGCTTCCCCTGGGTGAGTATTTGGCAGTGACCACACGTGCAGGTTGCAGCCCTCTGCAGAAGGAGCGTTTAGGAATGTGACACAAGGCAACTTCTGTCGGATTTACTTCCCTGAGAGGGCCTTGTCTAAGCGCCGCTTGTGCAGCTCGTCGCAATCCGGCTTCTCATCCCGTCTCAAATGTAATACCCATCTTGGGTTTCACACCGTTACGTATTTCTGGCTGGGAGGGCTTTACATTTACACACACATTCCGGCACCAGCTGCACTTGGGCAATGTTTGGTGCCCTCACTACTCCGGTCCATACACCCGAACATAGTGACTGTACACCTCGAGTAAAGCCACGAGGCTTTGGTCTGTAAGCCTGATTTATTCCGGTTGACCCAGGCATCTGCTCTGGTCTGAGTTTGGCAACAATAAAGACAGGCAGCACATGTGTCTTCTCCCTCTGGGAATATTATACTTCACGTCAACACACTCAACTCTTATTCGGACTGATTGAATCGGACGATGACCAGATACGTTTCGCACGCTACAAAAACACGGAATATCGATGTTAAGATGCCTTGACGCAAGCACTCACAAGCAAACGCACATCGATCCTTCCAAGGGGACGACTTGCGTTTATGAGCAAATGTTTAAAAAATGTCCCGTCGACACCCATAGCGCAAGCTCACACTTGACACGAGGACATCGGGGACTTTGCCTAATGTTTTGTTCCCGAGTAACGAAAGCCAGATGGTCATTGACATCACTTCCAGCTACTCTCAAATCACACATTTCCCAACACACGGGATTTATTGAGCGTGTCACAAAATAGTGCCTTCAAAAGGGTTCGGGAAATTTCCTGGACACGTCATGTGGTAATAATGCCGTGTTGTCCGGCATCGGTGCGAACGTTACTGTTGAAAGTGTTGCGCATTAATTCAGACATCCATCCATTGGCAGATGAGCTGCAGCCTAGGCCAGAGGCGAGGTACACCCTGCCATAGTTGCCAGCCAATGGCAGGGCACTAAAACAACCTTTCACAATCGCAGTCATACCTAAGGACACTTTTGAGTACTTTATTAATCAAACATGCATGATGTGTTTGAAATGTGGCTTACTCCAGTCTACTGGCTTGAACAACCGTATAACGCACCAAACCATCCGTAAATACATATTGGTGGTGTCGGTTGAAATTCTTGTCCCTCCGAAATGATCTGTTTTCAGGAAACTCCCAAAACGTCGCATTTGTTCAACCACTCACATTTCATCGTCAAAGAGAGCAGCCATTTTTAACACTTTAGATTGCTCAGTAATTCATTAAAAAAAATAATAAATAAATGATGCCCGCATGCGTGGACTGACCAACAGAATGGATTTGTGGGGAAAAAAAAATTACCATTTTTCAGCACAACGGCAGCCATATGCAGTGACCATCTGATTGACATGACAAGCTTATCAGATTCAGGAATCGGTTCAACGCAATTCTTTTCTCCGCCGTCAACGCAATCCTCGGGGTATTTATACTTGCTGATCACTATTGCAGATATCAAATATTGGTTTCAAGTGAGATCATGCTCATCAGTTCCAAATCCACCTTGGCGAATAGTAACAGTTTTTTCACATTCCATGCCCAATTTCATTGTCCCTCTTTCCCCTCAAGAATCAAAACACATGTCAAAAACATGACAAGGTTTGCATACTTCCATTTACGCAATATCAAATTTCTCCATTTACGCCAATCACAAAACCTCCGTTCTTGTCAATGTGGATTATTGTAAGTCTCTCCTTGTCTTCGACAACTGGTCCAAAACACAAAATGTTGTTTTTTTTTCTTCAGAAGAGATTATTTTTTGTTGAAATGAGGTTGATTGAAGCGTAAATGTAAAACGGTAACACAAAGAGGAATTTCATTCTAAAGGAACCTCTACTGCAATTATAAAAAAGCAGATTAGGAGTGAGCTGAAATCAGATGGAATTATCGTGAACCTTGTACCTGCAAAATTACCTTCTCAATTTTCTTGTCTCAATTGTTCTGTCGAAAGCCTTGAGGTGGCAGAAATGTAGACCTTGTTTTTGTTGTTGTTGTTTTTTTTTCTTGTCATATATGAGCTGAATACATATGCATAGTCAAAGGGTATATTACCGGTACGCTATAATTGATTTTCCCTGGTAATACATTGCTGTGTTTCCTTCAGGTTTGGCACAGCTGTGGAATAAGAACATTGCTTGATTGATTTTTTTCTAACATCGTCGCTGCATTCTGTCTTAAACGTTCACATCCATTCGAGAATGTCTTTCCTTTTCAAACCAAAGGGCGATTTACATTCAAACCCAAGTTGCTGGCTCATATCAATCTGACTGTGGTTCAAGCTGAGGCAGTGTATCACTCTGCCGGCACGAAGACGAAGATGTTCATTCTTTTTTTCTTTTTTAATCCTCTTTGTTCCCTGCCATTCCTCTTCCCTTCTAAAAAAAAAAAAACAGAATGAAGCATGAGTTTTCTAAGCTCCTTTGATATTCCTTTGCATCAATGTCTATATGCTTCTTTTCTTTGACATTAACATGCAGGCCCCGTTGAGGTGATTTCAGTGCTGACCGTTACCGCTTCATCTTCTTTTTTGTAAGGATTTGAATTACCACAGGGAATTCATGCTTTGCGTCCACTTTGCGCAGCTACAAACGGACTTAGAGTTGAGGAAAAGTAACGGTCTGTGACCTGACTTTAACTTCACTGGTTACACTTGTATTCTTTTTCTTCGATAATTGTTCCGTCAATACTCGATGGTTACTTAATACCCGCAACCCCGACGAAACAATAACTGTTATCTTCATCAAACATTCTCTCAGTCGCCATTTCTTCCCACGCTGTCTGTGCGCTGAATTTAAAATAGATTCTGGCACTTATCTCCTCTCGCTCGTCTGTAGACGCAAATACATACTCACTGGCAGCCGGAAAATGTGCTTTTCTACCTTGCTCATTTGTTGCTGAAACATTGCACAGTAGAAATGGTGATCCTTTGGAAGTGTAGTTTGAGATGAGGTCGCAAAAGTCATGTTCCACGGTAGACAGTAAAGTCACCGCCGTTGCATCCAAAGAATACTTTACGCTAAGTCTGTCTGGATAAATAAAGGTGAGATCAAATAAACAAACAAATGAATAAATAAAAGATATTGTTGTGCTAGAGAGTGGAACGAAGTAGAACCACATTCAGTCAAGCAGAAATCGGGCCAACGCAATGCAGATACTGTATCGCGCAGCACCCGAGAGTCGACCTGAAAACGCAATCGAGTTGAAACCATCTGTCACCATGTCGAGAAACATGAAGCAAGTGTGATTCTTCCTTCACAGGATTGTCTTTCATTCTGTGTCCATCCATCACCCATCGGTTTTCATTGCAACATATTTCGATGTCATGGAAATGTTAAAAAGGAAATGAAGATTCACCAACTAGTGTCAAAGTTGCCTCTAGTTTGGCCTGTCGCAGTGTTGATTCAGCGTTAGGAAACAAGAGTATACACCAAGTTTCAAACTCAAGGCCCGGGGGCCAGATCTGGCCCGCCACATCATTTGATGTGGCCCGCGAAAGCAAATCAAACATGTCGGCTTCTGTGATGCTTGCTAAAATCCGTACCACAATTTCAAATTCTCCTATGTAATATATAAGAGAGTTTTCTTGTTACCAAAACCCTCATTACAGCAACTTAAACTATAGTTGAATAAACCACTATTCTTGACTTCTTCATATGGTTTCACAGTCATAACGGTCCTCCAAGGAACCGCTAACTATAATGTGGCCCGCGGCAAAAATGAGTTTGACGCCCTACACTGTATACCAACTCGTTTTAATAGTAGCTTGAACAGACAGAGTTTATTTAGGGTCATTCTCTCGACATCGATCTTGTCCAATTCAAAGGCATTCCTCTATTTCTGGTCACTGCTGTTTTGCATTTTTTTGTTTGGTTTGTTGTTGTTTTTTTTTCCTGACCTCTAACCACTTTATCCTGTTGTATCCACACCCTGGAATCATGTTACCTATGATGGTTATTGATCTTTTCAAAACAAGACCAAGGGCTCAGCTAAAGTGCATTTGACTGCGATCGCCGGCCGCTTGTCGACTCATACGAAGGTAAACGTGACAGAATAGAAAACAAGAAACGGAACGTTGTTTCCATGTGTTCCTTCAGGTGCCCCTGGTTGGCCAAGGTGATCTCCCCTCTCGTGCCTCTCTACAATGGCCTCGTCTTCCTTTTCGTCTTGGCCAACTTCAGCATGGCGACCTTCATGGACCCCGGCGTCTACCCCAGAGGTTTGTGTGCGGCTCGCTACCTGCATCGGTTCCTTACATTTTGATTGGAAATTGGACCAAAAGTCCAATTTCTACATTCAAGTCACTATTTTCGACCAACATTTGTATCGCTGTGCCCTATTTGCTTCTACAAACACACGACTCTTCGTCATACTAGCGTCGTACAACAAGCAACAGGAGGTGTCTCGAGAAATTCTTGAGAAACTACTTCACTAAGATTCGTCGATGGCGTTTGGACTGCATGTCATGGAACTTCAATGCCTCCAGAAACAAACTAACTTCATCCAGGTTTAAAGAGTGGCGGTTCAACTCTCCCCTGTGGGGGTGTTTGTCATGTGCTTGTGAATCATAAGCACCTTCCGAGAGGAAATATTGCCCCTTCCTGCGTAGCAGTAATTATCTCCAGGCTGTGTGGCGCACATTGACCTTCTTAGGCAGAGGTGAACGTGAGCAGTGATTGCCTGCACAATTTTATAAACCGCACATCCTGTGAGTATGAAGTCGTGAAGTATGAAGTTGTGAAGAGAATCACTGAAAATTAGCTTTCTCAAGTTGAAAAGACAAAGCTGAGGTTACATTTTTCATTTTATCAACACGAGTCATTTTTGTCATTTGCTCTTTTTAAAGAGATTTGCCAGCACTGTTACGTTTGACACCATGACTGAGGGAATTGTAGGATGCACGTTTTTCCATGGCACGTACTTTCTCCAAACTCCCAGAGCGACGTAATGCTATAATGCAGATAGATGGCAAATACTTGTAATGAGTTTACAGCATCGGCTTTTTGGACACCTCACGCTCAGCGACCTTTCATCCTGCGCTGGAGCCATTGAGCAAAGCAGCAGCACTTCATTTTACCACATGCTCACACACAAACTCGACGCAGGGGAATAAAACCTTCCAGTTGTGCCATGTTGATATTTTCATGACTATAAAATGCAATGCGGAGTGAGAAGGGAGGATTTTTTTTCCCTTTTTTTTTTTTTTATGTTAGAAATAGTTGTTACTCGGTTGTCTACAAGTAGCATGTCACCATTTAAAATGGATAACGTGTGCGTCCTTAGAGGTGACCTATAATTGTATAAATGAAGCTGAAACATTATTACCCGAGTGTGTCACTCTGAGGTGAAGGTCAGCCATCGCTTTTGCTCGTAATTACAAAAAATAAAATGGGATGGGGTTTTTGTTGTTGTTCTTGATGCACTTTATGTCAAGTACAATATCTATACAGAGTACACATCATATTAAGTATGATTTCTGTTGTTTGAATAATTCTTTGTGTGACTGCTAACCTCTCTGAGGTCAAAGATTTTCATATTGCCGGTGTTTTACTTTCTTCACTGTGCTCCTCCCATTTTGGGGAACCTTTTGCCCGCGTAAGAAGCACATGGCCAACACGAAGAGTCTAACTTTCTGTTCAGCTGTGATCATAATGACCGCTTTGTTTTGTTTTGTTTTTTGCCCGACTGGGCCGACTGGGGGAAAAAATAAATAAATCAAATGCATATAATGAGCACAAACAGTCCTTGCCTGACGGCGTGTTCTTGTGCGCCACAGCGGACGAGGATGAAGACAAAGACGACGACTTCCGAGCGCCTCTCTACAAGAATGTGGAGATCAAGGGCATTCAGGTTCGGATGAAGTGGTGCGCCACCTGTCACTTCTACAGGCCGCCTCGCTGCTCGCACTGCAGTGTCTGTGACAATTGCGTGGAGGTGGGTGCGTCGCGGTGCATGCGTGTGAGAACGCGGACGCGTATTTACACGCAGCAAGACTCTCATTTAGAGTATGCTGGAGAATGAAGTGATTTCCAACCACTGCGCCGTGGCAAATTCTCCAGAGTCATCTTATTGTTTTGATCATTATTCATTGACTGTATACAGAATGCATATTAAACATGCCGCGGGTGCACATTTTTGGTAATTACCTTAACATATACAGATGCGTGTCAAGTGTTTGTCGTAAGGTTACAGTGGTGTTCAGTTCCGCTTATTTCGGTTTTCTTTACACAGCACGCGCGGAACTATTTCACCATTAAACATCCGTGGATTGTGGATTGAGTGTTTGCGTTACATAATAAAAAAAATAATAATAAACAAATAAAATGATCATTCTCATTCTCAGGACTTTGACCATCACTGTCCTTGGGTCAACAACTGCATTGGACGCAGAAATTATCGCTACTTCTTCCTCTTCCTGCTCTCTTTGAGCGTTCACATGCTGGGAGTTTTCACCTTCGGCCTCATTTTTGTGCTCCACCACCGGGAGAAGCTGGGAGCTCTGCACACCACCATCACGTATCCTTTTTTTTTTTTTTTTTTTAAACAATCCTTTTCCCATTTTTTTTGAATCACTTGTCAACATGTTGTATTGTAAATGTTTCTCGAGCTGCTGTTTTTATTGGCCTTAACTGTCGAAATGCCCAGATTGGTGGTGATGTGTATCGCAGGTCTTTTCTTTATTCCCGTCATGGGTCTCACGGGTTTCCACATGGTGCTTGTGGCGCGAGGTCGAACCACAAATGAACAAGTGAGCAGACGCAATCGATCAATAATATTAAGAACTACCTTGCGTGTATTATACAGCTGACAACTTGTTTTTTGCGTCAAGCTCAACGGTTAACAGTTGAACCTGTATTATTTCTCACTTTAGTTTGAACTATGACTCAAACTCAAGGGAGTTGTTATTTTTCGCGCTTTGTTTTGGATTTCAATTCTCTTTTGAAGAGTGACTGACTGCTCTGCCTTTTTGTCAGAACGAAACAAAATCTCTTTATTGGTTTCATAGAAATTGGAGATCAAAACTACTAGCGGTACCGGTTACTTGATATCATAAAGTGGTTACGAATATTCCGACTTTTATCTGGTTTTGATCAATCACATAGAATCTTAAATGCACACACACACACACACACACACACACACACACACCTCTCTCTCTCTCTCTCTATGTGAATGTGTGTGTGCGTGTGTGTAAACTCTGAACAAGGTCTTGTGTTCCTCAGGTAACGGGCAAGTTCCGTGGAGGAGTAAATCCCTTCACTAAAGGTTGCTGTGGCAACGTGGAGTATGTCTTATGTAGTCCTCTGGGGCCAAGGTAAGATGCTCCAAGTACTCGGGCTTCTGTGTGTCGTTTTGAATTGTTGACGACATACTTATTAGTACCCACTGGAAGTGTCATGCTTCACTTTCCTGACCTGTGCAGACAGCATTGGTTCGGGTACATCCAGAATGCAAGTGTATGTGTGACTTGTGATTGGTGACCAATCCAGCTGGGATTGGCTCCTATATTTACAAGAGTACATATATCGTTCCTCTCCTTCATTTTTGGAGCAGCAGTTCAAATCTCAGTGGTCCAGATCACAGTGATCACACGTGTTATCTCATCCCATGCAGGTACATATTTGACCCCCGAAAAAAGCCCCACGTCAAAATTCAACCTCCATTTATCAGACCGGACCTCTCAGACAGACAAATCACCATCAAAGTCAATGACAACGGCATCCACGGCACCATTATCAGCTCCAAGGTGAGATTTTTTGGAACTCAATCTACAGTTTTTGTTTTTTGTACTCGCGCCTCTCCGATACTCACTCCTGTCTATGCTTTGCATTACTTTGCTACTGCCATTACTTGTCGCCTGTTTCATTATCTCATTGGGGGTGATCTGAAGTGCATAGAACTGATTGTAATGAAATGACAACAACAAAAGATAGAATCAGGTTGATGATGACCCCAAAATTACTCCTTGACAAAGATTAATTTAGTGCAAAGGCGGTCGAAGTGTTTTATGTCTCTGACATTTTGGGTCAAAATACACAAACGATAACAGCACATTTAACATCCACTTCTTATATTTTTTATTTTAATTTGATTTTTTTTTCTACTGATTGCAAAGGAGCCACTGCTTTTGCCGTCCACTGTACTCCAGGCCCATTGCAGACTGGGGCTTTCCTTAACATGACGGCAGGGGGCGGAGCTATGGGTTGCGACTAGCTGAAGGAAGAAGCCGGCCCCGTTTGAAGATCCATTTTATTTCCACTTGCGGCATTTTATTTCCACTTGCGGAGGCACCACTTCATCACGGAGCCGACACATATACAAGTAGCATTGCGCATCTGTGCATGTGGCGCATGCAGCAGACATCGGCAAACACAAATGCCCCCTTCACCCTCACCGCATCATCAGTTTTGATGAACGAGCAAATACGTACTGCTTATTAGAAAAGAATCATGATCATGCGCTGATCTGCACTTTCAACGAGTTGGGCAACATTTTGGGTTGCCCACAGGCATATTTTCGGAATTGCGCAACCCAAATAAGATGTACAGGTACTTGATTGTTTCATTCACACATTGGGTAGGCAAGCGTGCCGCAGACCTATTTGCATACAAACAATTAAAAAGTAAAGTGTACATACTCTGACGTTTTTAAGGACATACAAGTGTGTTTCACAGAATGCACATTATTGATAGATTTTTATTTGCTAGTTATAAAATTGCATTTCCAATGTATTTGCTTTGTATGTTTTTCAATTACTCTCACATTCTACTTAACGGACTGTGACCTGTGACTGCGCATCGTAGCGGTTGGTTGGATTGCTGCAGCTTGTAACTGCGATTGCGTCAATCGGATACCAGAATTTCTTTCGGGATCACTCAAATAGCCGCCTAACCTAACCTAAGGCGCTGCACCTACGCACACGGATCCCCATCGCACCTGCTGTTCAGCCACCTGTTTAGGACGTTCTTGACGCTCTGCTCTCATCCCCATAGTCCAAAAACAGCCTTGATGGCCTGGATGAAAAAGAAACTCAGCCGCCATTACCCCCGAAAGCCGACAGGTACAACCAGCTGAAAAATCATCTGACCTCCAGTGAGGGTAAGAACCACAAAAATCACACATCTCATTCCTCCATCCATTTACTATTCAGACTTAAATGGGCCAGCTATCGTTACACCACCGAGAGCTGAAGGATGTACAGTATAACGGAACCAAAAGATTAGGAACAACCCTCTGGATAGTGCAGTGCAATTTCACACGACTGCAAACGCACGTCTTCGTAAAGCCCAACTTCAAGCAGCTTCTTGTATTGCAGGTGCACCTCATGAAGTATCTGCTAATTGTAAATCACAGCCTTTTCCCCTCTGTGTGGTCATTCCGTTATGTACGAATGCATCACAGTGCGGATGTCATCTGTTACTTTGATATCCTGTGAAATATCAATGTCATTAATCTCCTGTTAACGCGCTTGCACACACACACACACACACACACACACACACACACACACTTTGAGTTATTTCTCTCAAGAGACCCTGTCTTGGTGCATTATGTCAGGGAGGGAACAGTTTGCCCTGCCCCAAGGAGCAACATTGCAACCAACTGGTAGTTTCATGTACTGCAGCAAGCCCCCCCATCACTTGTTCAAACATGTACCAATGACAAACAGAGCACACTTCTTAGTGTTTTTAGGAATTCGTTGTTTTTTTTTTTTTAATGTAATGATAATTGTATACTGTACATAACTGAGTACAATTTGGTTGTCTATCAGTGCTGAAATGGCTGATAGCATCTTGTTAATTCCCACATCTACGGTATTTGATTTTCTCTGTCTTGATTGTACCGCAGAAAGCTCTCTGTCTGGTAAGACCCACCCCTCCACTCCGGCTATGTACAAATTCAGACCATCCTTTGGCACCATGCCGAAGGTCCACTATCATACGGCCGGGGACAAGGTAAAATGATGAAGCGTTTATTGTTTTGGTTTTTTATCCTCGAAAATGCAGAAAACTGGCATTTACTACTAATCATGTCTTCTGTTTTCTTGTCAGATTGTCATGCCCGATGACCAAAATTCCCAAGCCATCTTGGAAGAGGGTGTTCGTGGCCACGACTATCGATCCGAGCCAAACTTAGATCTGCCAGAATACACTAACGCCCCCCTTCACCGCACTTTCAAGTCCTCGCCTTTCCAGCTGGACTCCGACCCGGTCAGCTCTCGGACTCTCAGCCTGAAGCAGGCTCAGCAACTATCAGAGAAAGGTCATCTTGTAGGTCTGCAGCCCAAGACGGTCAACTCGACCCCGTACAAGAACATCTTCTCTCCCAACACGCTCTCCAACCGTAACGGAAGCTTATCCTATGACAGCCTGCTGAACCCCAGTAGCACCCCACCCGCTGCCAGCGAGTGCTTGGCCCACCGTGGTATGCCTCCAGTGGGGTTCCACTCGCCCTACCTGCCCACCAAAATGTGCCACATACAGGAGCCTGAGATGCAGAGACAACAGGTTGCCGCCACCTACAGTCCAGTTATGTCATCGAGGGGGGTGGGGCGTCAATCACCTCACCTACGGGACAGGGACTCCTCCCCAGTGCGCTACGACAACCTCTCCCAAACAATCATGGCCTCCATCCAAGAGCGGAAGGAAATGGAGGCGAGAGAGAAGCGACACATGCTACACGGGCATTCCCAGACACATATCTATGCCCAGGACTCGGGTGTGTTTGAAGGCTCGGGGGGATACGGCCTTCCACCCAACCCCTGCTATCCAGATGGGCCTCACTGCGCCGGGTCCAGAGGCCCAACACCTCCGGTTTATGGAGGCTCCCGGGACAATCTGATGGGGGTTGGGCCCAGCTACGGCCAGAGAACCCCTGTACTGTGCCAGACTGGCTCCACTCTGGGCCGAGCACCCAGGACTTCATCCGGCTCTTTACACACAGATCACATTAGCAGCAACAACAACCACGGAAGGGTCTCGGGCCCAGAGGGCCTTTATCGCTCCCCTGCCCACCACCCTCGCTCCCCTGCCATGCCCCGATCGCCCTCCTACTCCCACCAGAAACTCTCATACATGGGTGCCCAGGAGAGGATGGACTCACCTCGCCTGGGCAGGGCAAGGTATGAATCCTAGCCCTGTGGTACTGCATGCATGCCCCTGACCTGGGTGTATATGTGTGTGGGTGTGTGTGTGTGTGTGTGTCTGGGGGGCTGGGGCCTGGAGGGCTACACAACTGTTGGCTCCTGAGCCCTGCTCCCATTGATTTAATGAGCACTAATCTGTACCTCTTTTCTAGCATGTAGCATTAAGTAATACAGAGTTTGTCCTACTGTTTATTTATCCTGAAGTTCCATCTGAATTCATTTGTGTTCCATGAATGGATTATTTTTTTTGCCTTAGAAAAAAAAAGTTTTGTTTTCTTCTATCACTGTCAGATTAATAAAGTTGTGTGACTTTCCATTCCTCCTTCTTTCTGCATGCTTTTACATTGTCATTTCACATCAGTAGTCATTTCCAACACAGTATTACCGTTCCATCTGGACAACTGAGGCATGTTGCTCCGCTCTGACCCTTCATCCCTTTTTCTTTGCCGTCCATAGAACAATAACATTTTACTTGTGTAGAATCTCCGTGTCTGTGAGTTGAACACCATTTGTTGCTTTTCTCTTTCTATTCAGAGAGGCCATGAAAGTTAATGGCCAGATGGATTGCCACCCGAGTGCCAAGGGTGTCACAGCCAGTCCCAATCGCCACGGTAACGTCAAAAAGGTGACAGGCGTGGGAGGCACCACCTATGAGATTTCGGTGTGAGCAGGGACGTCGAATCCACCTTCACTGACAAGAACCACATTTAGGGGTTTTCTTTGGTGAACTGTAGAATACAAAACGAGTTTTGTTATTTTTCAATCACAGGATCAGTCTGCTTGTGTGGTTTTCTTGGGTGAAAAGCTGCGTTGAGTCCAGTTATCAGTGGGAGACCCGTGTTCGTGCTGGGGGTCCATGTATTGGTCATTTCATTGGACCAAAAGATCATATTCTTATGTGGCCTGGACCAAATGTCCTATACCGTACACATTTTCGCTTCAGCCAGAACAAAATGTCCGTCCATCCATTGGTGGAGCTTATCCCAGCTGACTTCGGACGGAAGGCAGACTATACCTTGAACTGGTTGCCCGTCAGTCACAGGGCACATATAGAGAGATAACCATTCACGTAATCACTGAGTCGGAACCGATCCCGTGCTGCCCACACACAAGGCATTCGAGTGTACCAGTACACCATCAGTGAGACTGAAAAAATGTCACTGGGGAAAAAAAACCTAAACATAACAAAACACCTTCAGCGAAGGAATCATACTTTTGCAAGTGTGACGCCCTGCCTTCTTGGAGAAGAATTCAACAAGTCGTGGTGCTTCAAAATGCCAGGCCCCTGAAAGGAGACCTGCATCTTCGGTCCACTTCCAATTGATTACTTTTTTTTTCTACGAATGGACGCAACCAGCAGAGGTTTAAATTGATGTAATGTCTCTCACTCAGTGACTTATAGAAGTTGAAGACAAGTACTCGACTCGCCTTCCAATAGACACAAGAAGGTGCAGGGTTCTTCTGGACCATCAGATTATAGTACTTCATACTTGACAAGTTTGAAAGTCCAACATTTGACCGTCAAACTTAATTATTTTAATTAGTGATATTTGTTTTCTGGTTCAGTGTTTGCTTATGTCACAGGAATGGGAAGATGTTAGAGATACAGGCTGGTAGTTAACATAATATGACCCATTTATTTTTAGTATGTAGTTTAATACTGAAGACCCAACATTTAAAAAATGGCTGGGTTGATTTTGTAGACTGTATGCCCAACATTTTATTTTTAAATGTGAGAAATTATACAATTCAGCCAGAAGGGCTTGTTGAGGGAACTGACCTGATGTGTAGTGTTACTTTTGTGTCAAACATAACATTTCGCATTTGGCCCAGTTAAAATTTGGTCTCATCTGAGAAGAGCACCTTCTTCCTCATGTTTGTTCATTCAAAAATCATCAGAGAACTCCTGGAGTGAGTTGAGTGCATTGACAGTAAAGGCACCTAATATCACATAGCCCAGGTTTTTCCTTTTTAAAAATGTTTGAAACATATGACTTTAATCTCGCATCACAATTGTGTCCCACTTGCAAGCCACTGTGTTATGGAGAATACTCACACAGAACATTGGTTTTAAAGAGTCTAATGAAATGTATTAAAAGATGAAACGCTTCAGTTGTCATACAGCCCCAGACCACCTTGGATTGGTAAGGTGCTAGTGGTCTCTTCCTCAAGATTCCCTTTCATGTTCAATCGCCTGTGTCTTACCATTTTATTGTCATATTTAGGCCAGTGATGTTCTGTACGCATGCAATAGCTGTCTGGTACAGCAGCGTATTGAACACAAAAGTCTGCTGTTAGATGCTTTGTGATTAGGGCTAATTGAATTTGGTTAAATAATGACAGATTTAACAAATATTTGGTTTGTTAATACTCAACCATTGTTGCCTTGAAGGGATCTAAGGCCACGGCAGGTACAGTGATGCCACATAGCTCAACATGTAATTTACTGTAAATCTGAATTTATCAAATTGTCAAAGGGGAGGAAAAGGATTATCTACAGAGTGGTAACAAACGCATTTGAGCTGCCCACATGCAGCGCTGGTGTCATTCCTTTATACTGCCATTGATCCAGCTGTATTTCAGAGAATGGACTTCATGATTAAATGTCCCAAAATGTTACCAGAAGTCAGCAACGATCCTAAATCCATCAACCTGAGTCTGATTTAATGTTCAAAACATTTCAATACTGAGTTCATTGTATAAAAATATAGACAATGCTATGGATGTTCCTATTTTTGTGAAGAAGAAACCTGAGCAGTCAATAAAGTGTCAATTGAGCAAATTATACTTTTAAAAACGCGTTAATTCTTTTTCGAGCTATACTAACAAAAACGGTGGTAGGGGGATCATAATGCGAGTAACACAACCAGAAAAATCTAAGACCACTTGTTACAAGAATGCTTGAGTGAATGCAAAAGTGGTTGACAGTGTTTTATTCAAAGGTGGAGGAAACATCCAATATTTTTGAGTGCAAATGAGAAGCAACATTTCATCCATGTACAAGTATTTACAGATGCACTGGCACTTGGATGCGTTTTTGAGGTTCAGAAATGTTTGGTGAGAAGAAATGGATGTGAGCAGGATGGCTGGGGAGAGATTTCACATGCAAATAAGCAGGGAATGTTACCGAGAGAATTCCTGGTGATGAGGAACTTCGAATGGAGTGGCGCTAGAGGAAACTGATGAACTGCTGACTTTGGACTTACTAACGTTCAAATGTTTTGAACAAAATGAAATTTAGTCTAAGTGCATCGGATGGCCCTAAATTGCAGACCCTCTGCTTATTGGCTCTACACCGATGTGATGTCAAAATGAACCTGCCCCCCAACCCCAAAAATAACTACCCCCAAAAAAAAAACCCAACTCCTACACGTCCCCACTGACAAGAACCTGATTTACTTGATGCCGGGAACAGCAGAAGCATGGAGAGGCCAACAGCCATTTGAACTGCATCATGGGATGTAATAGAAAATGCTCTTCCATGATGCCTGGTCTGGTCCCTGACCGTGTGCTGCTAACAAGCAGGCTACAGTATCCTCTTTCTATAAAATAATAATTAAAAAAAACAAATACAAACTACAAACTAAATACCCCAATGTGGGAATTATCTAAATCACAAGCCTCTTCAGTTTGTCACAAGTAACATTAAAGTGTTGATGACAAGAATTGAAAAGTGTGTTCTTCCAATGATGTTTTGCAGAGAAGGGGTAAGAGGAAGGGTGACTTCACTGTCATACTTTCAATATTTTGGTTGTTTGCTTCTGAAAGTGGTATTAAGGACTTGTGAGGCAAAACGGAGCATTAAAAAATGAGAACAAAACAAAACCAACGAAAAAACAACTAATGTCAAGTGTCCAAATTGAGTTCGTTTAGAGTCTATTGTAGAAAAAAGAGGAAAACGGATCAATGAAGACCAGTATCGAAAGTTCTTCTCTCTCAATTCTTTTCCTCAGCCTTCACCTGCTTCGACTCTTCTTTCTTCTCAGTCACCTTATCACCTTCCTTCTTGTCTTTTACCGAGAGCTCCTCCAGTTTCTCCACCACTTTGATTGCACTGTCAGCGTCATCTGTGGTGAAAACAATTACATTGAATCAAGAAGCCCACTTAACTGCATGTCTCACATGCACAGACGCACGGCATCAACATCTAATATTGCTCAGGGAAGACCATTAGCAGATTTTACAGTGGGTGGATTTTAGAGTACAAGGCATGTTGGTGTAGCAGAACAAAGTAAGACAGGATTTGACACAACCCAGTCATGTATTCCACTCTGCATGTTTATGTAGCAGACCTGGGCTGGAGTCAGCAGCGACGAAGAGTGTGTCTGTGGAAAATAAACCCATCTTGGGTGTGATTTGTACATCCTACAAGTATGTGTGTGTGTGTGTGTGTGTGTGTGTATATATATATACACACATATAAACACACACACACATATATATATATATATATAGGAATATAGGAGTAGCAGTATCAAAAATATTAGTCCTATTAAGACTCCATCAGGTGATAAAAATCAGGAAATCAGGAAAGGATAATTGTGTCTTACATACCAGACTCCTCTAATTTGTTTTTGATGACATCTTTGCATTCGTCAAACTTCACTTTGAACTTCTGAGCATCTGGAGAGAGAATAGAGCTTACCAACATTTCCATACAGCGCAAGTTTGCTCATATCATATTACGTTGACCAAAACTAACTTCTGAAGGTTGCTACTCAAAGTCTAGGGAAAGATTTGGACCAAGAACAGATACAGTTTTGCAAATAAGGACTTACTTTCTGCATTTAAAAAGCGTATAGCCAGAAGCTCGGGTTTGGGTTCTTCATCGGCATAATCCGCTAGTGTGTTCCACACCCAAGCTCTGTCGCTGCCAGCGTTGGGCTTTAGCTCCATCATCGGTACAACTGGTATTCACAAGAGGGGCAACCACATGAACATGGATTGGACACAGGATAGCTAACTCATGTAACAAAGCTATATTATAATTAGCCAAATAACTTTATGAAAAAATAACATTGAAATAGTCATGGTCCGATTAAAGACTTGCCGTCGTTTTAAAAAAATCACGGTTTCAATACCCACTCAATCAGTGTCATTGATCTTTTTTTAATATATTTCTCTTTTTTTCTTTTATGAAGGGGGGGGAGTTGTTCATGGTCACCATACTGTGAGAATCTAATATCGGCCCATGCCTACTTGTAATCATTTTATCTGCTTGAAGCACATTCCGAATTCCCATTTGGTATTAAAATGCACTGAATTCAAGATCAGGCAGTAACAAGACTCACTCTGATGATTGGCACAAAGCTTCAAAGTACGATCTCTCCTCATCAGCAGGCGGATTGTGCCCTTGTCTCTGTGCCTGAGCAGCTTGACATCACCAGTGCCTCTCTCCTTCCACTCGGGTGGGTCCATTTCAGAGGCAAACCGGTACAGTTTAGCTCGCCTGCAGAAACCAAGGAAGCCCACAATAACGACAGCGCATGAAAGACAATCAGCAGACTCGTATGTCACTTACATTTTGAAAATTTCCTCTTCATCTTCTTCTAACGTTTTCACTTCCTGCTCAGGAAGGCTCACAATTGGTTCAAATTGTGGGTCATGACTGCAGTCTTCTGCAACTTCTGCAGTGGTTTCATGCTCTTCTTGGTCCTAATGGGTCACAGACAAAGATGAGATATTTCTGTTGCTAGCGATGAAAAAAGGTGCACTGTGATTAACCCTTTCATGCACCCTGTAACCTAATAACATAAGATGTCCACTGTAACAACGCTGTCCCCAAAATGTCACATAATGATAATTTTAAAAAAAAGATTATAATAGTCACATCGGGGAAAATTCATGTAAAGAATTGGCAACGACAAAAGAGTGGTCGACAGCAGCCCCCCCCCCAAGAAAAAACAACAACCACTGGCTGCAAAGATACACGGCATTTAGCTGGACTAAAAAAATAAGTTCCTTCTAAGGCACATTCGTTTTCTTTACTTTACTGTATTTTTATCTTTGTGTCAGCAAGGACTCGCTCCAAAGTTTGCTAGTCCAGCAACAAGGCCTTGCGCGAGGACGCTAGAGAAGAGCAAATGTGCATTCAAGACGTGCCACAACCAAATCCGTTAACCGTAAAAAAGAATGGCGTGGATTCGTTTAGCCAGTCTATTAGGTGACTAGCGATTGCGCAATCTGCACGATAATGTGTGAAACACGCTGACACACGCTAATATTAGCTAGATGGCAGTTAGCAACCGCTGTCTCTGGCGAACAAAGGCAAGGCAACCGAACTAACACCACCCCATAAAACCCGCAGGGCGAAAGCACTTGGCTGTACAAATGAGCGAGACTTGGCTCAGAGGCCCGTGATGAACTTGTCAACATTCAAAGAGGAGTTTAGCACAGATTTAGCTGTTAGCATCCAACTACGCTAAGCAGCTAATGGCGACGTGCTCACCGGCTGCAGCACAATTCGGCGCACTGGATAAAACCTTCAGGAAAAAAAAACGCTCGACACTCGAGTCAAGTCTCACACCTTGAAAACTTTAAGTCCGGCATCTTTTTTCACCTCAAACGTAAAGCAGGAAAGCCGCCAATTAGCTTCTGTAGCATCTCCAACTCATTGTCGGCAGTTTGAATGCTTTCAAACTTCGGCCAATTATGAAGCGCTCAATGTGGGTTTATTCCACAAATTCTTATTTGGAAACAACCAGGACACCTTCGATGAGCTATTAATCACGATCTCACCTTTGGGTCTGCCATAATATTGTAGATGTTTGCAGATTATGAAGTTAACTTGCAGATTCAAATCCTAAACAGGTCGCCGTTTTCCTCAGCGATTCTTACTTCCTGTTGCAGGTTTCGCGCGCCGAATTTGCTCATTGCGTCATCACGATTGGACGTACGTGGTGCAGCCACGACTGTTTTGTTTATTCCCATCAAGCAAAATACTGAATATTCTTCGGTAAATAATGGCAACACCGTTGGCGGGCTTCTACTTGTGCGCCTTAATGGTGAATTTTAGCTGTTTGGACGTAATCTATTTTACGTGTATTAACTTCATCGTCTTATTTATAGTAGTAGTAGTAGTAGTAGTAGTAGTAGTAATAATAATAATAATTCAATGTCGCGTTCGTGTTAAATTAAATAATAAACATTTGTGTACATGTTGTTGCGAGGAAGGTTTGGCGTCATGTGGATTCTTCTCAGAGGCAAACCACTGCACTTGGCTGAATATTTTTCACTTTCTTGCCGTCTTCATTCATACAATTCCCACTCATTAAATGCATGGGAGAGACGAGACCTCTTCGGCCGGAAACAAATGTGTGTATGTGTCACTTTAAGAAAGTTCAAAGTTCACATACAACGCCACGTGGTTTCATCAATATGGCAGCTTCCTGAACCGTCAGTGTGTGTTTCAAAGTAGCACAAGAAGGTAAGGCACAGCTCCAAATATCAAATATCAAATTTCTATTTATGATATCGTGCTAGGATAACAAAGTCTTTCTAGCTTTGCTAATATTTTGTTTTGAACTGCTTGTTCTGTTGCTTTCCAACGAAAAAAGTCTCGATTCTGAAAACGAAATTCCACAGTGTTTATGTTAATGCTCGTTAAATGACTTGGATTTTTGTGATGCAAGTAAAATTAGATGAATTCAAACCCTTTCCCATTATTAATGTCACATCTATCCCGTACAAATAATCGGAAACAAAATAAAGCCATTTAGACAGGGTACATACAATTAAACATGAGATTATGTGGTTTCACAAGGCTTCACACCCTCTTATAACTGGGGTATGACTGTGTTCCCAAATAACTCATCATAAATTACATTCAAGGTAATGTTGAGCACACACTTGCCACAATTTAAGGAACCCTTTTGCAATCACATTATCTCATCTTATTTTTACTTTTCAACTAAATTGCAGGTTATGGGTTACATGAATGGTGGAAAGGTTTTGACATTTGACTGTGTCATTTCTTTTAATCACCAAAAATCTTTATTTTGTGCTTATTGTGTGTTTCTTAAATTCTTAAAATGATTTTTTTTTTTTTTTTTGGCAACAGTGTCATGGAAGACGGTAGTAGCAGTGAAGCAGCTGCCCCGGAAGCAGGGGACGCTGCTGACCTCACCGCTGACTCCACAGATGATGTCAATCCTGCAGAGCAAGGTGAGGTGTCATCGGACCCTGGCCTTTATGGCTACATCAAGCAAGACCTTTTTACGTCTGAGATCTTCAAAGTGGAGATCCGGAATCTTCCCAAGTTCATCGGCTTCAATGACTTGAAGAAATTCCTGGCCAAGCACGGCCTCAACCCGCACAAGATCAAGCTGTTTGGCAAGCAGACGTTTGCTTTTGTCACTTTTAAGAACGAGGCAGATCGTGACAAGGCCATGAAGATGGTGCACGGCATGCAGTGGAAGGGCCAGGTGTTGAGCGTCAGAATTGCCAAGCCTAAAGCCGATCCCATTCAGAGGAAGAGGAAGCAGGAGGAAGGCGAAGGTCAGGGAGGGCAGCCTCCTTCCAAACGAGCAGAAGGTGATGAAAAGGAGCAGCCGCTGAGTGTTCAGATCGCCAACGTGGTGACTCCCCTGTGGAACGTTCCCTATGAGGAGCAGCTGAGGAGGAAGGAGCAAGATGTGGTCGCAGTTCTGCAGAGGCTGGCCAAGTGAGCGCAAGTCATCCATTTTTATGGCAACCTCAGGAAAGCGGAACTCCTTTCATGATCCTTTTTCATGCTGAATTCTGTGTCGTTTCCCCATTAGAGAGATTGCAAGCACCAACAAAGCCATGCTGCCATTGCTCTTTGATGTGAAAGGAAAAAACAAAATGTGCTGTCCCCTAGAAGCAATTCGTCCATCCCCGACACAGGTTAGTCGTAGAACAATACACACTTCCTGTATTTTGTGGACTTTCTGGAATAGAGTTTTCTGAGCTCAGTGATGGTCATTGTATGTCTTTATTTCATGAGCAAAGTGCTATAAGTTTACCTTTTGACTGCACAGAAGAATATGAAACCTGACACGGGTGGGGAGTCCTATCTAAATTGTGGCAATACTTGACAATGCCATGCAGCATTGGGAGTAGCTCGAACAAACATTTGGGTCGTGGTCTAATCAATGGGATATATTCATCAGCGGTTTACTCTCGTCATGGGAGAAACCCAACACTCCTGTCGCAATTCGTTGTGGTTTTGGACCGTCGTTCGTCGCACGGTTGTCCTCGGTCGCGCTGTCGCGGCGCCCTGCCTGTTCGGCTGTCGGACGGGGGCCCGTGCCTTCTCCACCCCTCTGCCTCCTCTTCCCCGATGCCTTCTTCTGGTGCGACATGCCTAAAACACCTTTGAATGCTTGAGCCACCTGACCTGGCTCCTCTCAATGTGAAGGAGCAGAGGCACTACTATGAAGCTCTCCGGGTTGATCGAGCTTCTTACCCTATTTGTCATCTGCGAACAGCTGCACCAGCTCTAGAAAAAGCACTGATGTAATACCCAGGACACCAAAGCAGACCCCTTAAGGCTTCAATTGTGTCCAAATTCTGTCCAAAAAGGTTAGAAACGTAATCGGTGACCAAGGGCAAAGTCCAACACTCATAGAACATTAATTGGACGCACTGCGGGTTGTACAGGGATTGAACGGGTTCTGGTACAGCGTACTGTACTCCTGTAACTCACCGCACCAGATTGAATAACTGACACGGTCGAATACCCTCTCTATGTCCACAAACTGTACTGTACGTAGACTGGTCAGGTATGTACGATATATTATAAGCACCATTTATTTAAATGGCTGAGGTATTTTTGTGGCTCATTTAATAATCATTCATAAATACATTTTATTTATTGCCATCTTTCAGGGCACTCAAGGTCACTGAATAATATGATTAAACATCAGTACAATAACAGAACAGAAAACATCAATTCAAATGGCGGTTGGGGTTAAATATTGCCTATTCAAATGCAGTGGTGTCCAACCCTTGTGTATACTGTACTGGCAGACGGAGTACAGAAACAAGTGCGAATTCCTCATCTCTATGGGTGCGGACGGGGAAGATAAGACTGTCGGCTTCCGCCTGGGGAAATATAAAGGAGGCTCCTGTGCTGTGGTGGGGCCAGAGGAGGCGTGCCATGTCTCAGCCGAGGCCAAGAAAATTGTCCATGACTTTCAAAAATTCATCAGGTGTGTGTCAATAAATCATACAATATAATGTAGGTAGGCCTTAATGTTTACTACAATTCATTTTAGTCCGGGAGTTACATTCAAAAAGTCTATATTAATGAACCCTTCCAGGGACAGACTTTACTACAGTGCACAGCTTATCATGTTATTAAGTTACAGATGCACATGATACCAGGACCTACCAATTTCTATATGCAAAACTAATTTATTGGTGAAATTAAGTTTTGAATTAAACTCCTGTAATAAATTTCTGTAGGTGAGCTATGATACAAGGGGCAGAGAAATATAGACTCTTAATTGCTAATAGGAGGTAGTTTTGGCGGTCCAGTGGCTAGCGCGCTGACCTCACAGTGCAGACGTACCGGGTTCAATTCCAGGTCTCGCCTCCCTGTGTGGAGTTTGCATGTTCTCCCTGTGTGGGTTTCCTCCCACATTGCAAACACATGAATGGCAGCCTGCGATTGGCTGGCAACCAATTCAGGGTGTACCCCGCCTACTGCCCGAAGACAGCTGGGATAGGCTCCGGCACCCGGCGCGACCCTTGTGAGGATAAAGCAGATCGTAAAAATGGACGGATGGATGGAGGTAGTTTCATAAAGAATCTTATTCATTAAAAAGACCAAAACAATGCCCGGCATGAGTACTAAAGATTTTAAGAGAGAAGACATTATTTCACAGCATTTGTTAAAAATGAAACGTCCCATGTAAAATTTTATTTGGTGCCGCACGTGTAATCGCGATCAGTTCTAAAGACACATCAGCACGCTGCTAATCACAATTTAAAACAACAACAAAAATCTAACCTGTTTCAACCAATATAAACTAACTAAATTGAGGTTAGCTTTGGAAGAATCTCTGTCATAAAAGAAATGTACTCCATCCAAATTGATATATGAGACGAGGAAATGCATATAGATAAAAGAACACAGGCTAAATGTTATGGTAGGGTTGGTAATAGCATATTTCATATTTGATTCCCTTTGCCGTACTAATGTTAACTGATTGCACAGGTTAACACCTTACACCGTGTATAGTCCTGAAACTTACGAGGGACACTGGAAGCAGCTGACTGTTCGGACCACCAAGACCAAGCAAGCCATGGCGATAGTCTTCTTCAACCCGCAGGTAATACACAGACAGAGTTGTGATCATCAGATAGGCATTCACATTTTTTTACTGATGAGCTTTCCCTGGAGGTGCTCTTTCTAATTGAAACATTTTCAACAATTTGCTAGAAACTTGAAGAAACAGAACTTGATGCATTAAAGAGCGCCATGAAGAAATACTTTTCAGAGGAAGAGGGCAAAGACAGCGGCATCACCTCTCTTTACTTTGTCAGAGAGGGACAAAGGTGAGGAGAAAAGTCACCTGGCGTTGACTTGAATTAATTTTGCTTGGGGTGAGGGGCGCAGCGTATGAATCAAGACTCAGAACAATTGTTTGTTCAGGCAGGGTTTTCAACGCAGGCTAATGTACAGTGCCACGGAAGAGTATTTCTTGTCAAATTCTCTTGCTTTGTTGCAGTCTGCCCACTTTAATTTTTAAGATGATCAAACAAATGTAATCCTCAGACAAAGATAACCAAAGTAAACATAAAATGCAATTGTTAAAATGGTGATTTGATTTATTAACTCAACTGTATTTATAGAGCACTTTCAAACAGCCATCGCTGCATACAAAGTGCTGTACACGGAGCAATTTAAGATATACAACAAACAGTAAGCAAATCGGTAAAAAAGGCGGTAGAAAGCATCGAACAGCAAAAAAAAAAAAAAATGAAGAGAAAAAATATAAATATATTAAAAGCTCCCCGACCCTATGTGAAAAAGTACTCAACCCTTCTTGTTCTATCATGAATTTAACGTGGCTTATCACAGTTTTCTGTTCATTTTCACTGACCATAGCAAAGCCTGATTATCTCCAGATGTGTTCAAGAAATAACTCAAATAGCTCCAACAAAATACTGTGGGCTAAAGGAATTCAAGGGCCGATAAGAAATAAAGCCATTGACATTTATCGGTCTGGAAAGGGATATAAAGCCATTCCTAAAGCCGCCGGACGGAAGCAAATCATGGTGAGAAGAACCGCTGGCCTCACTCGCCTCCACAAACAGGAAGAGACCGGGCAAAAACCAGATATTTTAACAGGGGGTATGGACTTTAGTCACTGCATCAATCTGAAGATGAGTAATAATAATACACAACGCAAAGACAGTAGAGCAGGGGTGTCAAACTTATTTTTGCTGCAAAAATCTTACTCATGCGAAAGAAGAAGAAAAAAAATCTGAATTAGTCCCAAGATGTTTGGCAGCGTATTCTATGGACTGATGGGCCGAAAGTTGAACTGGGAGCTATGTATCTCAATGATATCCGGTGTAAATTTAACATAGCATTTCAGAAGAAAGAACATCATCCCAACAGTCAAACATAGCGGTGGTTGTGTGATGGTCCAGTGCTACTTTAGGCCTTCACTTGCTGTGATTGATGGAACCATCAATTCTGCACTTCACCACAATATCCTTAGGGAGAATGTGTGGACAAAAGTTTGTGATTGCAAACTGAAGCAGATTTGGGTTCTGCGGCACAATTTATTTTAACAGGTTATCTTTGTCTGATATTTACATGTTTCATGATTTTAAACCTTAAGTGAGGAGACGATGCATTGTATCACAGGATACAATGATATTGTGCAGCTGTACCTAATGAATTGACAAAGTATGTTCATTACGCAAGCGACAGTATAAAGGTATGTAATGTCAACGTTGCAAGCCTCTGTGATTAGATGACAGTAACGTTTTTATTGAAGAATGATTTATTTATTTTTTCCTGGCTGCTGAAGAAAATCTCCGAACATTGAAGATTTGCCCTGTGAGCTGGTTGCAGGAGATGGCTGCATCCACGAGGAACTTCTTGGTTTACAATTCAGAATCTCTCCTCATTCCTTCTTCCAGGTAAGAAACGTTGCATTTTACGACTTAGCCTTCATGGTGGGACATGCACTGTAATTTCCGGTCAATACACAGCATGTTTGTCTCACAATCACATGATGTGTGTGTGTGTGTGTGTGTGTGTGTGTGTGTGTGTGTGTGTGTGTGTGTATATATACAACTTTATATATATATATATATATATATATACATACATATATATATATATATATATATATATATATATATATATATATATATATATATATATATATATATATATATACACACACACACACACACAATTTTCTTCGTTCAACAAGCTCACGCTGAACCTCTTCCATTGCTTGTACAACCTGATAGGTAAATACAGCAGGAGCAGAAGTTCTGTATTCTGCAGTCGGGGAGTGGGCGCAATTGGATCAGGAAAGCACAGTTCTGGATGTGTGCTGTGGGACAGGAACTATTGGCATTTCTCTGGCTAAGGTAATGGGGCATGCTTGTTTTGTATGCATTTTTTGTAGGGCGCATCACTTGAAGGCAATACATATACACGCGCATACACAACTGCATAATAATTTTTCTGGACGAGATGTGATGCCCAGAAACGTAAATGAGATTTGTGTGTTTTTTGGGTGGGGGGTTCTACAGAGGGTCAAGAAAGTAATTGGAATCGAACTTTGCCAGGAGGCAGTGGAGGATGCCGAAGTTAATGCAAAACTTAACGGTGAGTGCCCTCGGGTATGAACGATGGATGTGAAATACGGCTGGTGCAAGTTGTCTAATAAGCATCTTGAAACTTCAGCCTGTGTTCATATAGTGACAAGCTCATGGCTTTTCATCTTTCTCAACCCAAGGGCTCAGCAATGTCGAGTTTCACTGCGGGAAAGCTGAAGATTTGTTCCCCAATATTCTCAATGCTCTTGTGTCACCCAACGTGACAGCCATCGTAGATCCACCAAGGGCAGGCTTACGTACGTCTATAAAACCTCATGTTTTAATGCGATCATGTTTTATTTATGTAATGGTGCCGTGTTAACTAAACAGATTCCAAGGTGATACTCGCCATTAGGAGAGCAGAGCATCTCAAGAGGCTGATTTATGTGGCGTGCAACGCCAAAGCGGCCATGAATAATTTCATTGAGTGAGTTTTAAACCTTTTCATTTGCCTAATTGCCACTTTGAAAACATGTTTCGACAAGCTTCTAAAACTTGTTTATAGCCTGTGCAGGGCACCCTCCAACAGAGTTCACGGAGCGCCATTCCAGCCTGTGCGAGCCATGGCCGTGGATTTGTTTCCTCAGACAGCACATTTTGAAATGGTTCTCCTCTTTGAGAGAGTGGACTACAACTCCCAGCGACAGACCAACGATCAGAAAGAAACTTTATGTTCATCTTAAGTTTGTTTGCAAATATGCGGCATGAAACAATTGCAATTTATTCTGTTCAGTAGATGTACGCCTTTTACGTTCCCTCTCATCCGAAATGTAGCTTCCGTAGTAAAAGTAGCTGTACTTTTTCTTTTTAATAAATTCATCCCTTGATTTAGGCTATTTCTTTTGGAATAAAACATTCACTTCCAAAACACTGCTTCGGAATCTAAAATATTTCACTGTGTAATTCACATTTTAAATACCACAGGCAGATTATTCAATACATTTTATTTTGCATAACAAACATCACCAGTCATGGAATTCCTGTTACAACACATACTGTACTTCATATCGTAGGGCAACACCATCCCAAAGAAGTCATTGGTGCAAGTCAGGAGCATAACATGTAAAAGCAAGTCTCACACTTAAACACTTGGCAAGACAGCACGCGCACAAAATGGAAAAGAAATAGCATATTCTTAAAACTAACCAAAATCACAACAGCCTCACATTCAAAAGATGTCACAAGTTAAATACTTTAATGCACAGCAGTCTTCTATATTAGCGTGTCTTTATCTTGTATAGTTGTTTAACGGTAGCGCTTGCAGCAACATTAGGTAGTCTAAAAAATGCATATGACTGGATTTTAGGCTTTGGTATATGCAGTTTCAGAAGCAACTGTTGGACTAAACTTTTGACGGCCTTCGAACTAAATTGTTCAAGGTTTGCATTCTGCGCTATACAGTATATCATATTTAAGGTCATACGCATGGTCAGCTGTCAGAAGAAAGGTAAAC
Organism: Hippocampus mohnikei; assembly: GCA_026261675.1. Lineage (NCBI taxonomy): Eukaryota > Metazoa > Chordata > Actinopteri > Syngnathiformes > Syngnathidae > Hippocampus > Hippocampus mohnikei. The sequence continues at coordinate 18,826,841 of JAKGUB010000348.1, forward strand.
ATACAAAACCGATACAAAGTACATTAAGACACATCTCAGCTCATGCTGTGGACATACTTGTCTTTAAAAACACTAATTTGCTAGGTAAATGCTTTACTTTGTAGAGGGGTCTTGGTCTTTTCCACTCCCTGGGCAAGTTTTAGGTCCAATCAATAGACTCAAAGCCCTTTGTGAAATGGATTAGCTAAGGCCACATGTAGAGCGTTTAATTTAGTTTAAGGGCACCGAAACACAAAGCTAATGAAATGTTAATTGGTGTGCATGGCATTAGTACCCAAATAGAGCGTTGTAAAGCCAAGTCCCAAGAAAATGAATGTGTGGCCTGGGCGACAAATCTGTTGGACAGGACACAAGTGCATAATTGTTCCGAGTACTCATCACTTCACAACGTTTTCAAGCATGCAAACCAAATCAATTCTCAAGGAAAATTAATAAAGCATATTTGCAGTGCCCCATACTAGCCACAACACCAGACAATAAAATACAAGCTGTTTTAATCCCAATTCATTGGTATAAATACAAGCAGTCCCTTTCAAATATGTTACGCGCTAATAAAAACACAGGTGCTGGTATTGAAATGGGGCTATTAAGACACTTTAAAAAACAAAACCATGGTAGGTAGTGGTTCTTGCAGTCCGGCGTGCATGCATTGAAATTTACAATGTTTATGACACGCCATCTTATCTGCACCCTGGGTGACTTGCTCCTTGTACCATAGCTGGGATGCATCTAGAGAGGTAGATGGTATTTGCGCTATGGTCTGTTAGTGCATTTTGTTTTTCCTGCTCTGATGTCTATCAGCCAATCCAACTACACACAGACAAAAGAAGCAAGCAATTCTAACGGCATGATGATGTGATACTACAAAGCAACGATGTTGCAGTGCTGGAACAGTGAGTGTGGTGTTTGGCTAGCTTTCTGCTTAAACATCAACAGTGCAGAGAGGTTCACTTCCTGGCTGGGCAGATTCCACGATGGTCATCTTGGGTTTCTTCCTAGTTTCCTCCTATACAAATACAAACATACAAACTATAAAGCTTTTCTGCAGGCACTATTCTGATCGTGGAATCATATCCGTACTCTTAGTAATGGAAGCGTGAACTGCCATGACGCGTGACAAAAGACTGAACATAAAACCTCTACACACACCTGTTAAAAATCCAATGATTAAGATACATCATTTCAAAACTTCTTTCCTCTGCTTTGCAGTGCATGCCTACAACTTTGTAAATGGTCCTCCGGTGGCTCCCTACTTTTACTGCGGATTACAAGGTCAGCTGCAAACATCCATGGTCAATGGGGATTACTTAATCTCTAAAACAATACATCACGATTGCAAAAAGGAAGGGGCTCAAAGCTGATCCCTGTTGCAGTCCCACCTGCACCCTAAACTCCTCTGTCAAACTCACACCACACCTCACTGTAGTTGTTGTTCATGCCCTGTGCTCTTTTAACATACTTCCTGGCCTCTCACATGGCACCACATTTTCTCTCCGTGGTGTCCAGTCACAGGTTTTCTCCTGATTTCTAAAGATACAATGAAGCCCCTTCCGGCCTTTCTGTACTCCAACAACACTCTCAAGGCAACTAATGCATCTGTGCTATTGCTCCTTGAAATGAAACCAAACTGCTACTCTCAAATACCTCTACTATTCTTTCCAGTAACTTCAGTGTTTGGCACTTCATTCTTCTAAAGTTCATCTCCCTTGTTATTCCAGATGGACAGCAGCCCACTTTTCCCATTCTACTTCTCACCTGCTAAAATTTCAACAACTGCTCAAAAACTCCACAGCCACCTCTTCTATTATACTTCCACATCACTTGCCATTCCATGTTTCCCCTTCATTGACCTTCTGAATTTTCGCTTACTAATCATTATTACTTCCTAGTTCATAACAATCACCTCCATCCAGTCGTCCTCATGGAACAAACAGTTCTTCAAAGTATTCTTTCCATCTATTCAACATTTTTTTTCCATCGGCTGTGCATCTTTCCTATTAGTCTTGCTTTCAATCCATTCATCTGCTGCTCTTTATTGTGCAACCTGGCATACGATTGCTACTTATTTGGCCTCTGCTACCTCCACCTTATGTCAAATCTCCTTGCATTCTTGTCTCCTCACCTCTTTCTACGTGTCTCTCGGTGTCCCACTTCTTCATAGCTATGCTCTTAGCTTTATCCTATCCTGCATTTCCTGGTTCCAGCACAGCCTACCCCCGTCTTTTCGATCACTTTGGCTGTAGTGCTGCAGTCTTTTATAAGTTCCTCCTGGCCACCAAAGCCTGTCTAAACACCTTTCTCAATTGAAATGCTCACATAATAGTTTGCATTGAAAGTGGGAAAATGTTTTGAAATGAAAGTGGGAAAATGTTTTGAAATGTTTATTCAAAAATGTTTGACGCCATAAAAACCAGATATTTTAACGGGGGATATGGACTTTAGTCACTGCATCAATCTGAAGATGAGTAATAATAATACACAACGGAAATACAGTAGCGCAGGGGTGTCAAACTCATTTTTGCTGCGGGCCAAATTTTAGTTACCATTTTCCTTGGAGAGCCTTTATGACTGACGCCAGATAAAGAAGTCAAGACGGTTTATTCAACTATTGTTTGAGTTACTGTAATAAGGGGTTTGCTAACAAGAAAATGCTAATATATATATATATATATATATATATATATATATATATATATATATATATATATATAAAACAATATATTTCTTATTTATTCCATATGAGAAGTTTAAATTTTGGTCGAGATTTTAGCAAGCATCGTGGAAGTTGACATATTTGATTTGCTCTCGCGGATCACGTAAAATGATGTGGTGGGCCAGATCTGGCCCACGGGCCTTGAGTTTGACACCTGTGCAGTAGACTGTCGTCACTGGATGATTAATTTTAGTAATTTTGCCCAGGAGAGAATAAAACAGATAGAAACAGGCTGATAAACAGCAGTGTATGCAAATCAATTGTATTTTTAATTCAAGGTGAAGACAGACAGCCTTTGATGATTTAAAATGCATTACTGCGCCTAACATCACATATTTCAACACTGAACTACTTACCCTTTGTGCAGCCAGTTTCCTCATCTCCTCTTGCAGTTTATTCAAGATATGGAGGTTTGGTTTGTTCTTCTTAGCAAACTGTTGAAGCTCGATCACACTTTTGTCTGAGCTCTCCTACATGGAACAGGCACATCAAGTCATTGAGGCGTTGAAAGTAGTCGGTGAGGTTGCTGTCTAATGTGGTGGGCAGCCACATCCCAATGTGACATGAGTGACCCTTAATCTAAAATGGACTGTGAGAGGCCGTGCTCTAAAAAATTATGGACCTCGTGAAAACTAAAACCTACCTTCTTGACCATCTTATTACTCTCTCGGCCATACATTCGCAGCAGTGAGCCCCAGTTCTTCACATGAGGATGAAGCATTTGCAAAATCTTCTGAGATGCTAACTGTTTGCCAACTCTCTTGTTCTTGCCTGGTTGGAGAGATAAAACAAAAATGAATGCACTTTCCAGGCAGATGTCAATCCAGGTATCATCCTCCTCTGACATGCACAACTGGCAGCATTTTCAATTTCACATCACACAAAATTGAAATTAAAACCTCTCCAAGACAAAACGAGGAAGACAGGAAACCACTTACACCAACCGCGCACAGTATGCTTGCCACAAGTCATCACATATTCACTCTTCTGATTCTTCCCTGGTATCACCTCAAATTTTATGCTCGTGTCTCCCATCCCATGGTTTCTATAGGTAGTCAAGAGAATAGTTAATGAGCAAACACAATTGCATACCAAGATTAGTTGGAACAGAATAAATAACTTCATGAAAAGGTCACAGTTGTACTAAAAAGCAATTTACTTTTAATTTTATTCAGTTCTATCTTCTTATTCAGGGGCGATCTGATGTAGAAACGACTTTGGACATGACTTTCTATGAGACATCAGAAGTAGCAGTGAGCCATTTGTTGCTGCGCCTTTTGTGACCCGGAGTGGTTTATTTGAGCGTTTTTGTTTCCTTTTCACAACATTCTTCAGCCACCACAGCAACTTGTTCACACAGCACATCTTTGCAACTTACTGCGCTGTTCGCAGTTGGACAAAGTACCAACAACAACCGGAAGATGAATTGTGGCTTCAAGAACACGTTTGAACATGCAAGCGGGGCAAAGAGAGAATGTAGTGATAAATTATCGATAGAGTTCCTACCACCTAAGTGGGGATAAGGAACACAGAAGGATTAGGCTTAAAATCGGAATTTGTAAAGACAATACTAATGTTATACATGTGCTCCTTTCATTTTGTGGACAAAGAGCCCGCAAAGCAACCAGTGCATCCAACTCTGTGCTTATGTTCACCATCAGAGGTTTGCCAGGTACCATATTGAGTGGTGTCCCAAGAACATCAGGTACGATTTCATGCGTCTGGGGGCTACAACACTTGAGTGTTAGTCATGCAACAACATGTATTGCAGTTTGACCATTTTGTAAACAGTTCATATGTGATGTGCATTTGGACTGCTGTTGCTCAGTTTTACATCTGCTTAATGGCAAATAAGACTGCGTCCAGCCTCTCAACAAAACGTGACCAACAATATTTGAGACTGTGAATTGGGCTTAAGCATCTAAAGCGTCAAGAGTTGAGAAAATCCTCATATCCGGCTATAATAGGAGGGAGTATATTTGATTTTACCACCCAAGATGTCATGTTGCTCTCTGTTTCAAAACTATTGATGGAACTGCTTGTGTGGTTGCAATATTTTCCACCCACCTTTTAAGGCACTCATGAAGAATCTGATACGGTGAAAGAAGCCCTGCTTTGTTGGTCAGCTCATACACTCTCGAGTCTTCTATACTGATATGGTTAAAATACTGTGGGGTAAAACGCTCAACATTAGTCGTCCTGTCATTTCTGTTAAGAGACATTCACCTACACACAGTTGATATGTATGCTCACTCCAAGATTGTTCCTAAGGAAAGATTGAACGTACCTCAAGTTCATCTGCCTCAATAGGCTTTTCCTCAGAAGTCTGCTTCACAAAGTCTGGTATAAGGATTTCCAGTGTGGCTCTTGCTGCAGTATACATAAAATTGTCAAGAGTAAGGTGAGCAGAGTAATATGCAATCGCACCACCGCCACTTTATATTAGGGATGTAACGATATGCAAATGTCACAATACGATATCACGACATGACCCTCGAAAAAAAGCACATACACACACAATATTCCTGGCCAGTCATTTTTTGGGGTCATGTGTTCCTCTTGGCTAAGGAGTGCAAAGTATCAAGTCGTTCCCAATGCTGTGTTTAGCTGAAGTGGGTGAATAGTAATTTTTTTGCTTTTAAAATCATAATATGGCGACAACAATATCCTTTAATATCGGCATTATCATTCCATCCCTACATTATATGGTATTATAATGTGCACCATCCCACAAAGTGTCCAGTTAAATTACCAGCTTTATTCTTGGCAAGTTTTTTACTACTTGCAGTCCCTGTGCCGTAGGTGACGCCGTCTATAATGACACACGCGCCAAAGGGTTCACTTGGGTTCTCTGCAGGGGACAAAAACATGGCTCAATGACTGAAAAAGCTTTAAGACCGTATCTCACTCAGCGGCCAAGGTTTGCAAGTGTGTGCAAGCTTAACGAACGTTTTTGTTTTTTTGTCATTACAACTGTTTAGGGATGTCTGGCAAACGTCTTTGCAACATTGAACAATCCCCGATCCAAAAAATAAATTTAAAAATCACTAAGTGTGCACACACTTGCAAACCTATATAGATTTCAACTTCAGAGTGTCAGGGGGCTTTCAAAGAATCAACTTTTCTCAAGGTGAAACTTACCACATTCAAAGAAGTTGTAAACAGGCCGAACCTTAAGGACACGCTGCATGTATTCATGTAAGATGCAAACTTCAGACTTCCCATTGGGATTGATGACAAATTCTGATGAATATAAAGTCAACATAGAAAGAACAAGATTACCTTCATTGCCGAGTCAAGTATACATAAAAAAATGTTTTCTATTCTTTCTATTGACTGCTGTACACATGTACACTTTTTGAAAAACCATCTATGTCAAAAGTATCATTCGACTGTTCGAGATTTGATATGTATAACGTATTTTACCTTTCTTAGTAGGTGCATCTTGGACTGACAGTGTAATGAGTTTCTGGTTTGCAGGCAGGATTGGTCTCTCAGATTCGGCCTGTTTCCTCTTCATGTCCCTGTTAAACTGCCTTCGCTCAGCCCATGTGCGGAACTTCTTCACCGTCACTTGTTCAAAGTCAAAGCACTTTTCCAGGTATAGGCGAAAGTCTTTAAGTTCTGCAAATGATTTATAGCATTAGTGCTGTGCTTTATTGAATGTTATCTTGGGAAAACAAAGCTTTCAAACACCTTGGAAACGTGGACCACATTCCCACCTTATTAATTCAGTACTTATCAAACAGTGGGTACAGGTATGATGCTAAGGGTGCGCTTGAATTTTTTTTTTTTGTCGCATCAGCAATAAGGTGTAATTGCCTATCCATTACAGTAGGTGGCAGTGGCGCTCTCACTATCAGAGGTTCTGCAGGGTGCATAAGTGTGGATAGATAAATGTGGATAAATATGCTCACACTGCGGGACCTGAAGCCCAGTTCTGATTTTTTTTTCCAATCTACCGTATTTTCACGACCATAAGGCGCCATTAAGTATAATAATGCGGAGCGTCTAGTGTATGAGCCGAGTTCCAAATCCTGACTGAGAGCCGACACGCTGTTTATATAGAGAAAAGGCGGAAGTGAGCGTGAACAGGCATGCGGGAAAGCAGCCAGCCAATCAGTGAAGGGCGGGCGTGTAAGTGGCCGCGAGTGAGGCCAGGCATGCGGGAAAGCAGCCCGCCAATCAGTGAAGGGTGGGCGTGTAAGTGGCCGTGAGTGAGGATGTGAGTGAGGCCAGGCATGCGGGAAAGCAGCCCGCCAATCAGTGAAGGGTGGGCGTGTAAGTGGCCGCGAGTGAGGCCAGGCATGCGGGAAAGCAGCCCGCCAATCAGTGAAGGGTGGGCGTGTAAGTGGCCGCGCATCATTTCTGTTGAGCCACATGGCAATGAGAGTGACTCGGACAACGAGAGGGAACCCGGCGTTTTTGATGGACTACCGGTACTTGCACAATTGTTCAATTCGGATACAGAAGATGAGGACTTTTGATGGATTTCTGGGTGATGATTGATCGAAAAACGTGAGTACATTGTAAGATGGCTAAATAAAGTACAACCTCAGTTTTGCTTCTGTTGCCTTTTTAAAAACGTGTTTTTAGCATGTCTTAGCATGCTACGCTATGCTTCAAGCTAACGTGTTTTTAGCGTGCGCGCATGCATGCCGTATGTTTAAACTGGCATATGTTTAAACTGGCGTATGTTTTACCACGCCTGGCTGCGCCCAATAATACAGTGCGTTTTGTGTATGTGTAAAATACAGAAATAGCACCCGTTACTGAGACTGCACCCTACAACACGGTGTGCCGAATGGTCGTGAAAATACGGTATTTCAATAGTTTACAAAAACAAATTTAAATACTATTCACACTGTATGAAAAAAAATGCAGATGAATGTCGTACATGGGTCAATAAATAAATAAGCTGCAGTGTGTACGTTCTGAAGAGCATTTTCTTTTCTTTTTGCACAAAGCATGCATACACACAGCACAGAGCGGGAGAAATGAAGTGCAGTGAAAAATATTGCCAATAAAAATCAGTTTGGTTGATCGATATTTCTTTGTTTTCATTCATGTTAAGGATACAATGACATGCAGAATTGTAGCAATTTCATAGACGGATTATTCTATTTGAAGTTGCGGCAGAGTGTTGTCTTGTTCCTAGCAGGGCGCCATAACAGAAAATAACTGGAAAGCATTGCTTTCAGTTAGAAGCTAACTTGAAATGAACAAACATCATGCACAAACATTAATTAGCTCCAGTCTTGCAGTGAAAAGATCTTACCAATGGATTCATCTTTGCATACTTCCACTTTGGCCCTGACTTGTCCAAGGGCTCCTTGAGCAATGTCGCAGGGTGGGGCCTCTTTACCAGGCTGACTGTCATTGGTGATGCCCTTAGGCTCTGGGCCACACTCAGCAGGAGTGGGAGCAGGCACGCCATCGTGCACCTCAGCTGTGTTTTCTGAGTTCTCTACATGGTCATCACCATTTGCCTCCTCGCTGGGCTTAACAGGGAACACTTCTGCTTGTGGATTCACAACGCCGTTCAGTTCCTTCTCTTCATGTTCCTTCATCTTCTTATAGTGTAAGCAGGGGATGCTGCTGGTTGGAGGATCATGTTTCTAGAGCACAGTGGCAGACCAAGTGTTGGGAAAAACAGCACTCTAGATACTTAGGGTCAGGTCCCTAAATATTTGACCGCTGACACAATTTGCAGCGTTTCAGCTCTGTACAACAAATGAAACAAGATATGTCTGAAGTGCAAACTGAGCTTAAATTTTGGGTTATTTACACCATGATCAGGTGGGAGGTGTTGGAATTTTATGTGTGCCTTCCACATTTTACAGGATTTAAAAATATTTGGACAAACTAACAATCAAGAATCAAACTGTCACTTTTCAATCCAAAGTTTTTTCGCCCCTCCAAATCAATGACAGCCTAGGGTCTCGAACGTATGGGCATCAACAGACACTGCGTTTTGTCTCTTGTGAAGGGCTCTGCTACAGCCGTCTTCAGTTCCTGTTTCTTCATCATCATCATTCATCCCCAAAAGAACCGTTCAAAACACAGTCACTAACCTAAGGTCTCAATTGAAGGCTGACATTTAAATTATTTTCACCGGTAAGTCAAGAAGATGGAATACAGCTTGCAATATTACAAGTGTGTGTGCATGTAGCTTTTTTTTTTTTTTGGTCAGGGTATGATCAAATTTGCAAACAGTTGACAGATGTTTTTCAACCATTATAATTGTGGTCTTTGCGACAGTTTTAATTATTTTATCACACTGGTCATTTCAAGCATAAATTATTTAAGGACAATAAAATCTGTATCAATATTAATCAATATTTTTTCATCAGGGTTCATTCTTTTCCATGAGTTTACAATGACTGGAAAATCGGTCAACCATTTTTCAGGTTTTCCAGGATGCATGAGGGAACCCTGTTCAGTTTCAGCAAGTGAAACGCATGTTCGATCCGATTCACGTCAGGTGACTTACTTGACCATTCGACTTCTCTCATTCAACTCTTCAGTTGCTTTGACAGTCTGCTTCTGTTCATTGTCCATCCGTATTGTGAAGTGCCATTCAATGAGTTTTGAAACATTTGGCTGAATATGAGCAGCCTATATTGCTATCTGCTCCTTGTAAGTGAAATAAAGAAGGAATGACACACTTGTCCATTGAATAGCTGAGCAGCCAACTGTCCACATAATCTCGGTCCCTTAAAAAGTGGGAGGAAGCATGTTTAAGATGTGTTCCAATTCCGACACCGTTCACATTATGTGGGTGTAAATACAGGTGTTCCCAAATTAAAGCTCAGAGTGTGCACTTCAGGCACACTAGTTTAATTTCAAATTAATTGTGGTATTGTATAGAGCTGGAATTATGAAAATTGTGTCAATGTCAATATTTAGCGACCTGGCTGTAAAGTGATAGGTTGTTGGACATCGCCATAGTTCTTATAGATGGTTCAAGGTTCAAAGACCTCTCTCTGCCATATATCTACAATAGGAAGAATTACAAAAGAGAAATGACCCTAACAAAGTAAATGAAAACAACATTATACTACTCTTTGAAGTGCAAAATAAAGTTTACTTCAGTACATTCAGAAGCATTCTTTTTCACATTCAATCTTCTCTATAAGAAGAGCAGGAGCGGAGTCTGGAAAGGGCTGCTTCTATGCAAGTGTTAATACCGTAGATTTCGAATGTAGACCGATGTGATCGGATACCGTTTCAATATCAATCCAATCAGATACAATATAAATAGTGGACCGATATCCGAAATCTATATCAGATCAGGACACCCCGAGAAGTTTCTACTGTTATGATGAGGCAGAATCAATACATGTAAGTTACCCTTATGCTGCCGGATCCAAGGAAGTAGGGCCTGGACCAAGTTACTACTCTGCTCTCTCTGTGCAGGTAGACTGGAATGCCTGAGTTGTGGAATGTCATGATCCAGCCGTCAGGAAGTGGCTCAGTGGGTGGACGTCCCCGACCTAGTATGTACATGCACCCATTGTAAAGACAGTTAGTAGTGATTCTGGACTACTTAGTGGTGCAGACTTCAGAGCCGATAGGCATATCACCCTCTATGTCAAAACATGTAGTCAATACAATTTAGGGGCTGACCAATAAATCGGCTGATTCTAGCCCTTCAACTTTTCTACTTAAATAATCGGCCAATTATGTTTTACGATTCTTTTTACCTATGTATTCCAACCATTTACAGCAGTTGTACACAAATTTAAGGCTTCGTATGATAATTAAACATATTTAACAGTGCATAATAAAAGCAAATATTTGCCACTTACTTTTCAAGACAGTTTTAATTTTGGTCATCATGGGTTGAACACTTCCTTCGCCGTCTGACTGGTGATCACTATCGCCACTATATTTGTCCTCTGCTGGACGCATCTTTTTCGGGACTGGCATGCCTTCCTCTAGCAGAGCGTCAACATCATTGTCAAATTCCCCCTTGAAGAGTAAGAATTTCAGGAAAGAAACGTCACAACACATGGTACTTAGGGGGCATATGTTCAAAATTCCACAGGTAAACCTTGATTTCAAGATCTTAATTGATGATGATGAATGACTTAAATATTAACATTTACTGCCTTAATTTGAGTATAAAATCTAAAATGTCGTTCAAATTAAGAATAGTTCTGTCCAAAAATAAATCAATCAACATTTAATTAATCTTCTCGCTGGATCATTGTCAGGCTCCTACAGAGCTTGCTGATCATTTTGGATCAGGTGTGTTTTGCAGCAGGGAGAGATGGAAAACATGCCCTCGAGGACTGGACTTTGACAACTATGATCTAGGGCAGGGGTGCCCATTATGTCGATCACGATTGACCGGTAGATCGCGGATTGGTCCCAAGTCGATCGCGGGGGGCAAACAACCATTTGTGTGTTTTTGTGCATGTTAGTAATATATTTTGGGGTGTTAATGTACACTGCACCCTAATCGTCCTATTAGTCTCATTTTCACAAAAGTATGAAAAAAATAAAATGAAGCAGGTAAATCTTTAACCTACAGTGCCGCGTGACCTGCGTGGCCGGAAGTTGTTAGCGCTCAGCAGTCTGCAATTGCAGCTTGTGATCAGAGCTGTTGCGCTATATCTTTTATTGTTATCATTATTCTCATTCAGTTTGTTTCGTGTACAATTCACCGAGGGTATGGGCAAAGAATAGGAATCTAGAGGGCCAAGGGAATCACTTTAAAATGGTACGTGTGAGCTACGATCGTTAACAGGCTGCAAAAGTGTGTCGCATGCCTCCGTGTCAGACTGTTGCTCATCATGGCGTACGTGTGTATGTGCGTGCGCAATAACGGGTCAATCGCAGGAGGTTGGTTGATTGAAAAGTCAATCTTCGGTTCAAAAGGTTTGGGCACTCCTGATCCAGGGGAATCTTGAGGAATAGTTTAGATTTAAGGGGTCTCACCTGCAAGTCCGATCTCTATCCTTGAGGTTTATGCTAAATTGCTTGATGTTAAAATGGGATGACACCGCAGTACACCAGCACTAAACTGCAACCGATGAAGGGTTGCCATAATTTAAAAAATATGCAAGTGTCAGTAGGAACACATACCTTCAAATGACAGTGTTAGACACTATTTTTATGTAAGGTTTAAAGAAAGACAAGACATGGTGACAGTGGTAGGAAGACAGACCTACCTCATACGTGTAAGCCATGGTCTCGTCATCTGCTGGCTCCTGCTGAATTCTGACCTTGGACTTAAAGCCACCATTGGCTTCATCTTCATTATCCATGAAATTCTCATAGACGTCATCCAACTCATCCAGGACGGCATACTCCACTTTGTTCTCAAGGTCGGTGTCCACCTCCAAAACCCTACCTGATCCATGTGCTGTTGTTGAGCTACCTTCAGCTAGTCTCTGATCATTGGAGAACTCAAACTCACCATTCATGTGGTCCAAACCATCATCACTAACTCTCTCTTGCTCTTCACCTGTATACAAAACCTTCCTGTCTTTGCCACATCTGCTTTCAGTGAAGCTAACTCGAACCTTAACATCCCTAAGCAGCTTGCTATCGGGTAGGAAATTGATTACAGGGGGAGCGTGACGAGCTGTTCTGGGGCACAGTGGGTTAGAGTAACTGGCATCATTTGAGGGCTGGCTACAGAAAGTAATTGTGCCAGTGCTGAGGGGCTGTTGTGGATTTGCTTCGACATCCCCTTGGGTGCATATGTATCCATCACCACCAGAGCTAACGTCCATTACCTCTGCGTCACTGGACGTTTGCAGGGGAGGTGGTGGAGGTGCTCTGCCCTCATCTTGGCCAAAATCATTAGGTGGCTCCGAAGGGAGAGGTGGGAGAACATCATCTATTTCCATAGTTTTAATTTAGAATCTAAACTGCTTTAAATATTTGGAATTATCTTATAAACTAATTAGATTATTTGTTCTTGTCCAAAAGTAGAATGCATGCAGAAGCACATTCCAGGATAGAACACGTATCAGAGATGGATAGGCTAAGCTGACTACATTGTTCTTTTCATTAATGTAGACAGCTTTCAGAATCACTGTCTCAATTATTGGAAATCACAATGCATTCAGCCTAATGGGGGATCAAGACTGCGATCAACATCCTGCGGTTCCACTGGCAGCTAGGAAAAAATTGACAGTGAGAGCATAATCAGCAAACACATGGTCAAGAGCACCGTTTATGTCGTACTACCGATCTACGAAGAGTAATCGTGAGCAATTCACTATAACGCGTTTCCAAGCCATATACTATTTATAAAAATGTGCACGTTACCCAGATCGTCTACAGAGGAGCAGCAGGGCCCTACTAGCATTAGCATTACTGCTAGGTGTTCGAACAAGCGACGATCGAGCTATACTGTCGTCCATATACAATAACATCTTAATACCTAAGCCTTTCAAGTTTACGTGGGCTTGCGCAAATACTCACCAGTACATATAACTTAAGTATCTCGTCAGAACCCAACTACCTACGTAACGTGTCTTATTTACCCAGACTCATTTGTAGTCCCGCCATCTTGAAGAGGTGCTCAACTCCACTTCAAAATCAGGCTCCGCCTTGCATGTGCCGGCGTGTTGATCATTGGTTACAGACGCTGTCAGTCAAAGCCACCCACTCGTCACTGTGGATGCTGTGCTGACTGCTGGAGTCTACCGGTAGTGGCACCACATTATCATTCGCAACATGTTTATATATACAGAACCATTTTTTAAAATAATCTTCGTGTGTGTGTGTGTGTGTGTGTGTGTGTGTGTGTGTGTGTGTGTGTGTGTGTGTGTGTGTGTGTGTGTGTGTGTGCACGTACACTGTCATCGACACATACCCTTCATATCAACAAGTACTCTATACGATTACAATGTCACACATTTTCCATTATTCAAACGAAATGCTAAAAATGTTTTTGGCCAGCACGGGGGCCATGCAAAAGCTTGACGGGTGAGGCATCACGATTCAGAATGAAGACCGTCATTATTGTATAAATGTGCCTTGGACTCACGCTCACAATATAAAGTCCACTCTAAATAAATATGCAGAGTAGCTCAGAACGACGTTTATTTAAGACCAACTTTGAACTGAACGTTTTGAATAAGTGCAAATAACTCGAGTCAGCTCCTGGCTTGACCACTACAGACCAAATTCAATGTAAATGTGTTGTAAGGGAATGGTAATTCCATTACTGACGTCACCATTATTAATGCTTTGGGCACTTCTTTGGAAGGAAAGGTTTTTTTAAGATCCTTGACTGGATTCATTAAACGTAGTGAAGTAATGTACAGGATTCGTATTTATTGGGTAGTCATAAAAATGTACACTAGATGGTAGTACACAATAACGGAAAGGCTACATATCATAATCGTGTGGTCGTGCATTGCAGATCAGAAGTTAAAGATATTTGACTTTGCATTTTCTTAATTTGACGGAAAATTGCGCTCCCGCCCTCACACACACGCATTTCTGTCCCATCACATTTTCAAAAAAGTTGTAGAAATTGATGCAGAAAATTAAACTCTCTCACTCACACACATTTTTATATATATATATATATATATATATATATATATATATATATATATATATATATATATATATATATATATATATATATATATATATATATATATATATGCACCCCCTCCAAAGTAGACCTGTGACTGAATTTGATGTAAGGGGATCAATAGCTTTTAAGAGTTGCAAAGAAAACACAAACATGATAAACTGCTTTCCTTTATCTCTCAACAGATGTATAAATCGCAGATAACTCAAAGGACAATGAAATTGGATTTACCGGTAAAAGAAAAATGGAGTTACGTCTTTGAAATGTCATATGACTGATTAACTGATTGCTGCTGGCAGCAGTTGACACTGCAACACATTTCCAATGTTTAAAATTATTTTAATTTAAAAAAAGTATTTTAAATAATCTTCAGATATAATTTACACCTTAGTCAAAAATAAGAACGGAATAATTGTGATAGTAGCTGCTGCTGGGTTGAGTCCAACAACCTACTATTAGTTGCTATGGTGACAGGAAGCTTTAATACAAAATGATGATTTGGTGATGATGCAAGAAGTAGAATCCATTAGGCACAAAGTGAGTTTCTTTCATTACATCTTCATGTCTGCAGCTTGAATTGGAAATAATTTGTGCACCAGTTGTTTGTATCACAATTGAGCATGGTGCGCTCTGTGAAGGTCACGTTCCCCTCTGCATCGATCAGGATAATTGTATTGGTCCTGAAAGAACAAACAATATGAAAATACATACACAAAAATGGAACCGGGCATGTTATTCAATTAATTTGCTTAATTTAATGTGGTGATGGTTTGTGACAGAGACTGCGCTTGCACCTGAGCCTTAGCAAGGGCGATGCTTGATATTACCAACCTGGTGCCATAATGAGGAGTGCGAACACACACGGCTGACAGGGCCTGGATCATGGACTTGCTGTAACCCTCACCTTGGCTCTCCTGAGCAGGATCGGGCGAATTTCTGTTCCAACAGACACACAATAAAGATATCGTTCTTTAGGTGTGACTGACATATTTCTTCGGAATAGACCCCCAACCGTTGGATGATATCCTCCTCAAAATCCACAAGAATGACTAAATACTCCTCCTGGAGGATTTCAACGCTTGAATTGGGAACAACCACGATGTTGGGGAGGGATGTAGTTGGGTGTCTAAATGCTAAAGGCTTAGGGCTACCGGATTTTTGTGTTGAACAACAACAACCCTGCATAACTAATATCATCTTACAATTAAAGAACAAGTACAAGACAACCTGGATGCACCCACGGTCAAAGCAATGGCTCTTTATTGACTACATTTGTGAAAAGATCTGACATGAGGGACGTACATGTCACTCAGGCCATGAGAGGAGCTGAGCGTGATACATGCCACCGAATGATTATACCTGTAGTCAAACTACATTGTCTTGTCCAGGGAAACCAAGACAACGAAAGTATTTGGGAAAAAAACGATGAGATTTATTTCAGCTACACATGTAAACTTTTGTATAATCACATAAAACTATTTAAAATGCACAAATTACTTGGAAGTGGACACAATGGAAAAAGTTGCCTGTGTGTGTGTGTGGGGGGATTGCAGTGCAAAAGCTTTCAAGATGCAACCTATGTCCTCACATTAATGACTCTTGTCAATGAGCTTTGTTGATTTTTGTTTAGTACAGTTTATTACAGTGATCCAAGGCTGATTAAGCAACCAACTGTTTATGATCCCAGTGCTATAATGTTCATCTTGTTACATATTGGTTAAATTAGGTTTAAGACTTCTTTTTTTCCAGGCAATGGTCCTTTTTGGTGAAGAGAAAAACTCTCGCTAAGCTGACAGTTTTGGCTGTCGCTTCAGCCTTCGTCTGAGTTGTTAATGATGCCATATGCAAATACATTTCGATACAACTACTTTAAAGCACTACATTTAAATACAGTTTGAACAATTGTTAAAATGTTCAGATGCGGTGTGTTGGGATTTGTGAATGTCTGGTTTGCACGTACAGATCTTCATTATTAAGTACACCCAGCAGCTCTTGCACAAGTCCATCGCAGGACAGTGACTGGTTGTTGACAATGCTGGTGAAGTGCCGCTTGCCTTGCAGCAGTTTTTTCCATGGAGTGTCCAGAAGTGAGTTACTCAAGCTGTAGATTCCTGTGTAAAGTATGCAAAATGGGGAGAGGAGGGAGGTGAGGTGCGCTGATTACATTACAATACAGGCAAAGAGGAAGGTAAAAGTCAAAACACTATCTGCAGTAGCAGACACAAAACAGACCTGGTTTTAGACGGATGGGCTCAGTACTTCCTCTGTTTCCATAGTAACACACATGATCTTGTTTGGTTCTACATCGGATAAGATAAGATGAAAAATTAGCAATCACATCTCTCAATGATAGCATTGCTAACATACACCTGAATGCATGCTGTGACAATCAGAGCCGGGTCTCTTATGTTTTATCACGACAATAAATATGGAAAGATTATGTTAAAGGTGTTGTTTAATCGGAGAATGATTTATTTTCTTGAACGGCAGGATCAGTAGGGTGCTGTTCCCGGTAAATGTATTAATGACTTAAATTTAGGTGAAATTAAAACATGAAACTGTTAAGAGTTAAGGTCACTGCCCAGTATAAATGTTAGTCTCACTCTAGACACAAATTACGGCTGCAGACATTGTTAGGTTCCCTAAATCATTTCTTCAGTACAGTGGACCACCGCTTTCTGCGAGAGATCGTGACCAGGCACAGCGAATAGTGAAAATCTGCATATAATTGAAGCATACTGAAATGCAGTGCAGGAAAAAATATATATAAAAAGTATTCAAGAAATGATGATAAACCTCAAGTTCTATGCATTTACAATTTCCACTCACCCCCCCAACCCCCCCAAAAAAAACGGGGGAATGAAGCCATTTTAAAATAATACAATCGGTGAATCTGCGGGTGCAGAATCACACGCATGCGGGAGTCCGCTGTCTTGGTATACAAATGTGTCAGAGAAGTGATAGAGAAAACATTTAAGAAGAGATGGAATAACAAAAGTCCAAATCATTTGATCAAAAAGAAAAGGTTTCTTTTTTTCTTTTTTGTTTAATGTCAATATAGTGACAGATCAACTGTTGGTATCAGTCAATGTGAAATGTGATGCAGCACTATCTCAAAATTAAACGAGGAAGACAAAAATCTGAATACTATATGTGCCCATGCCTGGGTGAAAATATAGGTACCGGTAATATGAATTTTAAAGCTGAAAGATGAAAAGAACCACAGGGCATAATACATGGCACCATTTACATCTGTGTCTACAATTCCATCTTGCTGAAGTAAAACAATCAAGACACAAGCGATCATGATCATGTGAAATTATTGAAATGTATAATTGATAACTTCCATCCTAAAAGTAACGCAATCTATTCTAGAAAATATAATTGCTGAAGTTAAAAAAATAATAATAAAATAAAAATAAATAACCTCCAATCGGGATAGTTGTTCTTTTCTTCTTCATCTCATTTAATTTAATTGAAAAAGATAACCAGGCACACTTTAATTTGCCACAAATGGTTAGGTTGAATCACGGTACTTTGAAATCTCTGTCTGTCTTAACAAGAGCGGCTACCTCCTGTGCCAATTGGATGTGCAGCAACAGCTGAGAATTTACATGTCAGAACACATCACCCACATTGCTAGTGTGGTCAGACAATTCAAATGCATTTATCACAGCTGGCTCTTGAAGGAAAACAAAAGCTATTTCTGCTTATGAAACTAGTAAGAAGAAGCACAGGGCCATATCTACATTTTGACGAGTGAACAGCCGAATGTCAAAGCCACGGACGGAGGAGAGGCACAGGGAATGAGGAGGGAAGAGCAGAAAACAGGCTTTCACTGATCTCTTTGAGCGAAGTAATCGGCATGCTGGCCGGGAGACCTCTAATGAAGAGTCCTCAAGATCGAAGCGGCAAAGCAGTTTCCAAATCGCTATGTGCAGTGTACTTTCCTCGGCTCCAGATAAATTTTTTACCAGACCAATAGTGCAGACTTTTTTTTCTATCTTTTCCAACAGCGTTAATGCATTTGTTTGAAGACATTCTGATTCTGTGATCACTCTAATTTTGTCTTGGTCCATGTTGAATTCACATTTTATCTGAAATGACTTGAATCATACCAGATATCATTTGCGGCCGCGGTCGGCTTGTTTGGTGTGGACCACAGTTCAGATAGACTTCACACTTGGTGCACACTGGTGTGTTTTTTTGGTGTTAAAGTGCAAGTAAGTGCAATTTGTAATTTCAAAGTGCTGTAATTTCTAATACAGTACTTATTTAATTGAGGATTCAAATTAGCAAGAAAGTTCAGATCTGTTGGTCCTCTCCTGTCGCTTCGTACAACATTGATTAAAAAATTGATTACCAATTATGTATATATATATATATATATATATATATATATATATATATATATATATATATATATATACATACATACATACTGTTACAGATTTTTGCTGTGACCTTTATGCGTTTATGTTATTCATGAAATACTGTAGTTTACTTTTATCTCATGTATTGTTTGTGTAATGGGGATTTGACATTTAAAAGTGCCAAAATGAATCTTAAAGCTAACTGTTTGTACCATTGTGAATGCTGACCATGTTATTTGCAGATAGGAAAAGTTGCTTGCTCATGCACCAGACTTCATCCTGTTAGCTGCAAGTGTAGCTGTCCAAAGTGCTGATTGTCATGCGTGCACTGACTTTAACCCCTCCCAAGAAGAGAAAAATGGTATAAAAAGGGAGCACCGTAGTGCTCGGGAGAGCCTCCATTACAGATCTGTCAACAGTGCTTTGCCATATTTTTTTGTAGCTGCAATAAATCTCATAATTTTACAAAGACTTTGGTTGTCTTGGTTTCCCTGGCCAGGACAATTTGGCACCCCAGCTGGGACCTCAAGTGGTTGCTTGAGGAAGACGGACGAGAATTGGACTGTGCAACCTTCTTTACAAAGACGTGTTTTTTTGTTGTGTTTTTTTACTTGCTGGTGTAAATTTTCGTTTGTCTATACTCAGTCACAAATTCAATGCCAGTTTAAACACAACAATCACAGCAGCAGGTTCATTTAATGTGAAAACATACAAGTGTAAATGTGTGTTTATTGCTTGGTTCCACAAAGAGAGAATATTAAATATTGTTCAGATATATGAAGCACTTATATATATTTTTTTTCATTCATTCCAAATTAACCGTGCATTGGTTTTCACTTAAAATCAGAGTTATGGTAATGGCGATCAGAATACACAATTATTGAAGAGCAATTGGTTATCCACATCAAGTAGAGCACATCTCTGATGAGATGACTGAAATAAATATGCATGAAGTACATTCTATTAGCTCCACTGAGGCCAGCCTGAGCGTAACGTGCTTGGAAAGCAAGCGGCTCTCAGTGACGAATTCACTTGTGTGTAGCAGATGGAACACAGATTATTAATCAAGGTTGTCATGGCCAGACTAAACAGCTTTTCTTTTTGGGTTCCAAAGTGAGCGTATACTGTATATGTACCTCAATGAGTAGTGACGAAGCACATTTGAAGGTAAACTTCATTGTCACAGTTTCAAGCTGCTAGAATCTTACATAAGATTTACCCATACTACCCGTCAGATCTGACCAATGAAATTAGTGAACACATCACAGTGGACCAATGAAACTGTCCCGAGTCTGCCTTCATATTGAATATTCGTCAGCCATTTACGGTTCGAGTGCGCACAGGCTGCCTGAAATATGGTAGTCTACAAGCATCGTGGTACACAGCTGTGTAGGAGCAAATATTGAGGATATAGTACGTAGTAGAGCGACAATACGCATCTTGATTGAGTTTAATGAATACAGGGAACAAGTGCCATGAATAAATCTCTGCAGTGTGACTCCTGTCTCTCTTGTTTCTTTGACTCCCAGCTCGAACCATTGCTGACACCGATGGCAACTTTGCCGTTGCTAAAAGCAAAGTTTCGGCCAACTGGAATGCATTAGTTGCAGTCAACACAGAGTGCATTCGGAAATTCACTCTGACGCCCTAACAGCACTCCGAGTGTATGTGTGTTTAATTTCCGAACGCAGCATCTGTTTAAAAGACATTTTAAAAAATGCACATATGGGTCATTTTCATTGGCCCAAAATTTCTGGTGACTTTAAATTTGTACTATCCCAGTCGGGCCAGCATTTCTAATTAGGTGGTAGCCGGACACCAAGGTGTGGTGGCCCCAGGCCACTCTCAGTCCCTGTAGACTTTGTTTACCTTGAAGCAGACAAAAGGTACAAATGCTGACTTCTGGGGGACTCAAGTGACTATGTGGACGACACCATAGCTTCATTCAGGATTTGCATGCGCGAGATAGTTTTGGACGTGCAATTAAAAACGTATCCTTTTACCCTCTCTGGAAAAAGTAATACTTGTGTGAGTGCCCTAAGCACATCATTAAATATCAGCATGTATTGTGTATATAGAATTGGCTTTCAAGAGCGGAAATCTATTTAAAACCTGCGGTTTAGCAAAAGTTCAATTAATTAATCCAGCGCTCAAATATCAGCAGGTACTTACTTGAACTCTGCTGTGAGAAGATTGAAGCCATTATACAGATGACTTTCTGCTGAGACCTTCTTCAGGTAGGCATAGCTGTCCAAGTCCTTGTCGACAAGGTAGTTGGAAACAAGGAAACCTGTGGAATGGTAATGACAGACTTATTGCATTACAGTACTGTACTCTGAAAATTATACATGTACAATGAACAAAAGGAGGAGCTAAGAAATTTAAAAAAAAGAAGAAAAAACCCCGCAATCAAAATAACATCACCTCTTCCTTGCGCATCTGGGTTGGGCCGTCCTTCCAGGTAGTTTGTGATTGCGGCCAGCTTCCCGTTCTTGGTGATCCCCAGCCATGATCCTCCTTCTTTACCAATTTCCAGGTCTAGACCTGATTTGTGGGATATTAATGTGAGAATCTTTATCTTAAAATGCAACATTTTTGTCATTAAAAATGCCAAAGCTTTGTAGTGTCATTGTCAGATTACTTTGTACGTGTTCATTTGTTCCGCAATTATTTGATTTTGGTTCCAGCTATGAACACACAGCTGCTGATTTGCATTACAATGTAAAATGAAACAGGAAAAACACAATAATTAAGTCTGAGCTGAATGTAATTCCAAATGATTAAAAGAGAAACTACACCGCAACATTAGACTATAAAGAGGGGTGCACATAATTTTAGCCCTCAAAGCAGCATCTGAAGTTGTTGATTGTTGCCCCTCCCCCCCTCCCATCGGTATAAAAGGAGCTTCCTTCCCTGCCACCCATCGGTATAAAAATGAGCTTTCCTGAATTCCTCAGTCAGCTTTTCGTGAACAACTGTGTGAAAAAAAATATTCAAAACGGTTTAACAACAACGTTCCTCAATGTACAATTGCAAGGAATTTCATCATCTACGGTCCATAATATCATCAACAGGCTCAGAGAATATGGAGAAATCACTGCTTGCAAGGCCAAAAAAACACATTGAATGCGCATTATCTTGGATCCCTCAGGCATAACCCTTTTGTGCGTCCCTGAACATTGAAATGGACTATCCGCTTGACAAGTGAAAAATGAAAAATGTATTTCAATCAATAAATGTGCTTTTGCCATGGCACTTTGCCTGACTTCACATGTCAGGGCAAAGGAAAGGTCATTTAACTCTCCTGCATTTGCTGGTGATCAATAAAGTCAGCCCACTTACACTGACAGTGACCAGTCGAGCCAAATGATTCTACTTCTCTCAAGGTGGACAGAAAGCTAGCCCAATTACCCCCCTGGGAGCCGTAGCTTACTTCTGGTCTTGTCATGCTACAGTACATCTCCTTCAGGACCTCCCCCCAGTCCCACAGATAAGGCAGTGCCATTTATTGCTGTCACGTTACATTAAAGCAGACATCAATTAAGGGCCCACGGCTGAAGTCCTGACCCGTCTATTACAAAGGGGACAAGGATGCCATCTCTGAATTTCCTCTAGAAGAAAAGGATGATTGATTTCTCCCGCTATAGGCCATTATGTGTATTGAACATTAGTCAATTAAATATAGTTTACTGCAGAAGGGGACATGTAGTGCCAGAGAAGAGAATTAGATTCTCGGGTGCAAGAGAGATTATTCCTTCATGATTTAAAGCTACTCAGCTTTGAATAAAGTTGCAGTCAAAAAGCACATTTTTTGCAGAATCGCTAACATTCTATGTGGCGACAGAGCCACAGGAATTACTTTGCATTTGGCATGCCGTTCATTGACTAAAAGCACAAACAGGCTGTCTATTTAACATTGTCAGCTGACCTGAGTAAAGACAATTACTCATCAGGGTACGCAAACAAATTTGCGCATTTCTCTCTTCCAGCAGCCCGCTCTGCCTTCACGTATGTGCCCTCCGACTGCAAATGGCTGATGAATATTTAGGGCTGACTCGGACAGTTTCATTAGCCCACCGTGACATGTTGAGTATTGAAGATTCATAAAGAAGGTCTGGCAATTAAAAGCCGCAGCTTCAAAGAGTGGGAAAAAAAGTTGGGTATACGTGTTCAGTTTTGAGCTGTAATTGCAATACTGTGAGGCCGTGGTATTTTTGCTCAAGGTTTTCATGCCATCAACATCTCAAATATGGCAGCTAACACACACCAACACATACACAAAAAATATATATTGTGACCTGTCCGTGTGGCTGCAGTGATTTTATGAATCTGTAGAATCCCTGCTGTCTCATGCGGATGGCCCAGTGGTATACAAGTGGTTGGGCTACACCTATGAGTTTGTTGGCTCAAATTTAGTATGACTTACCGCTGAGAATGTCACTATTGGTCCCCCAAAAGTCTGCAGCCTTCGATGGTCTGTTGTAGAGCTCATCTCGGTTTGCAGCCAAAATTAGCCTTGTGAAAGAGCGGTCATCTTGTTAGTGTCTTTGCTGATTCAGGAGGTGATTTGTATACGTTTCTTGAGTAAACTTACAAGTTCATCATCACTGACCCCACAAGATATCCAATCAACTTTTAACAGTTTGGTATAGGGGGTTCACCGTCCATTAAATGAGGTGTTTAACTTAGATAACTGACTGAAAACTAAAATAAAAAATAACCTTCAATAAAAAGCTGCACAAACTAATAATCTGCTTTTAATGATTCACACACAATTACACAGTAGGGCCTACATACAATATTCCATCAGAACCGAATGGACCAAACACACAGATCATTCATTCATTCATTCATTCATCTTCCGAACCGCTTTATCCTCACTAGGGTCGCGGGGGGTGCTGGAGCCTATCCCAGCTGTCTTCGGGCAGTAGGCGGGGGACACCCCGAATTGGTTGCCAGCCAATCGCAGGGCACACAGAGACGAACAACCATGCACGCCCACACCCACACCTAGGGACAATTTAGAGTGATCAATCAGCCTGCCATGCATGTTTTTGGAATGTGGGAGGAAACCGGAGTACCCGGAGAAAACCCACACATGCCCGGGGAGAACATGCAAACTCCACACAGGGAGGCCGGAGCTGGAATTGAACCCAGTACCTCCGCACTGTGAAGTCGACGTGCTAACCACTGGACTACCGGGCCGCCCCAAACACACAAATCATTTCATTTTTATTACTCATGTACGCATAATGAAGGAAGTCCATGCATACTTGTCAGGGGGATGTGGGGGTGGGGGTGGGGTGTTCTATAATTTCCTGTAACACAATTATGTGTGAGTACAAACACAAAAAGAAGTCGATGGGTCAACAGCGTTGATTATGACAAACAGTGGACACATTTAATGACTACCATCCATTTTCTGCTCCGCTTATCCTCACAAGGGTCACGAGGTGCACTGGAATCTATCTCAGCTGTATTCAGGTAGTAGGCAGGGTACACCCTGAACTGGTTGCCAGCCAATCGCAGGGCGCACACAGACGAACAACCATCCGTGCTCACACTCACACGTAGGGACAATTTAGAGAGTTCCATTAACTTGCCACACACGTTTTTGGAATGTAGGAGGAAACCTGGAGAAAACCCACACAGAAGATGCAAACCCCACATAGGAAGGCTGGAGCCGGAATCGCACCCTGCACCGCTGCACTGCGAAGCCAACTCACTAAGCAGTCGACCACCGGGCCGCCTTTAATGATGTTCAATAACTGTAATATACTTTACATTCCCCTTCTACAATAACATTCCATTTTGGGAGAGATAGAGACAGAGCGATAGAGAGGTGGCATTGGAAGGCGCGAGCTAGCAAGCTAAATAAAACTGTGTGTGTTAATTGTGACTTGATATATAAATATATTGTTTAAGGTCTGTTATTCTCATGAAATTATGGCAGCTGCATGGGGGTGGGGTGTGGGGGTCATTAATCTTGGGCAATGAGAACATAGATCTTGCTAAGAAGACTGAGATCAGCCCCAACTGATCTAATAGATGTCAACCTCTGCGCAACAAAGGCTAATCATATAAACATTGACAATAAAGTTGTACTTGACTTGATATAATGTGGTGGCGCGGCACTATGTGAGCCTCTGCTATTTTAATGATGCCTCTGCTATTCTAAAGATGCCACACAAAATATCAAATGTTATCAGACCCGTTGGGTAATATCATTTTTGGTCAGAGATGAACACCGAGACTGCTGGTTGTATCAGGGGGAAAGTGAGGACTTTTTCCTCCTATTCGACAAACAAAGTAGAAAGGAAACGTTATCACATAAGAGAATCAATTTCCTCAAATGCCCTAGCCTTGTTTGTGGTGGACACCAATCAATTGACCTCATTCAACTTATTTTCATCATCCTGTGCTGTGAGTATGAATTGCACCGTTTCTCATTTTGAATGACGTTATAGGTGAATCACCATTTAGGTTTGATTTGCTAAAATGTACATTTGCTTATTAATTATCACCGGTGTGAAAATCACTCCGACTGACAGGTATTCCGCCCAGTAATGATCAATATATATTAGAGCTGTCAGTTTAGCGCGTTTTTATTGGCATTAATTTAAATGAATTTTATCGGGATCAAAAATGTTCTCGCGAGATTAACGCGGCAGACGTCACGGCGGATGTTACGTTGCTCTATAAATACACCAGAAACAAAACATCAATCGCTCTGCACAGGTCCACGCACGTTTGTTTTGCCAGCCACGGCAGCGCGAGACACCGAAAACGGATACTTAAATAGTTTATGAATGGAAAGTTTACTTTTAAAAAGTTGCCAGATTGTTCCAATGACAAGACCAAAGTTACCTTTATGTTTTGCAGTCGTAAACTGAGCTATCATCATAGCACGTCGAGTCTGAAATACCACTTAATGGCCAAGCACACAGCTGACGTGCGTAACTCCGCCCCCTCGTCTCAGACCGACAGCTATGGATCATTTCAAAGCAAACAGCGTGGGCTAAAATGTTGCTAGAACAGGGGTGTCTTTATTTAGCTCATTTTTGCATAGTTGTCATGTTTGTCCGTCTGCAACCTGACGTTTAAACGAAGTAAATTGCGTTTCAGCTTGGGTTAACATGCCGGCGCTCCACTTCCGGGTTGGACCTTTGGGACTTGTAGTTCTTTTGTTCGATTCGACTTTATGTTTGTGTTGTATGGTTTCTTACGTTTAAAACAAGGAATAATGATGACGATAATGATACATAGTGAAATCAGGGTTGATTACATTATTTATTAAACGTATTGTTAAGTAAAGGTATTAATTAATGTCAATTATATACATATGTACATTGTGATGCAGAAAGATAGATATATTCATTTTTTACTGCATTTATGTGTAGGTTATTACCTGCTTCTGATACTTCTGTTACAACTACTACTACTACTACTACTTCTGCTGCAAAGTGCTCCAATAAATGATCAAAAAAGTACAGAACGAGAGATCCTTCCATGCTGACCGACAATCCCTATTCAGGGGGCCGTGAAAAACGGAATTAAATGAACAACTCCACTACGGATTGCCAGCGAGAGCCTCAATTACAAGCATCCGAAATGATGTCGACACAAAACCGTAAAGAGACCAACAGAATCAGCATAGCCTGACTGCTGTGTTCAAAGCAAATTTGAGAAAAACGAAGTATGCAACCATTGCTTAAATCCATTATAGGCTGAGTACTAGTTTACCTTAGATGTGCACTTTATAATGTTATATTGTGCTGTTTTGATTCCATAAAAAGAGCTGTTCAAGCAGCTGTTGTGTGACAAAATATTTTTTTCACTGTTGTTGATGGACAGTAATATTGTGTGAGAGATAATGTGTGAATAACTGCTCCAAGTGAAAAATGTTCATGTAAAATTGAAAATCAAAATTATTTCAGTAAATATTTGCATTTTGCACATAGAAAACTGATTCATGATTCCATTTTGATGAGAGCATTAAAATGGGGGAAAATAGGACAAAAAATATAAAAGGAAATTCAGAAACGATAAAAAATGCGCGAGTAATCATGATTAATTTGTAGTTAATTTGAGTTAATTATGACAGTTGAGTTTTTAATTAGATTAAATATTTTAATCGTTTGACAGCTCTAATATATATATTTTGTTCTTTGTGGAGTTCTGCAGGATAATCAGTGAAAATATTTATTTTTAAAAATATTTATTTTTTATCACATTTTACAATGCAGCCATGTTTGAGAATTGCACATCAATGCTGTTGTAACTAGTACTCTATATATAGCACTGTTGTAACTGAATGAGGACACACTATGTTTCACCTTTCCTCGGGTTGATGTCTGAGTCAGTGCACAAACACCTCTGATCTGATCTCCTTAGGCAGGGTCAGAATACCATAGACAAGGACAGAGATGGACTTTTTCTGGGTAGGCTCTCAGCATTTGGGAGATTGAAATAAAGCCCAGCTCCACATCACCCCCTAACTCATACAGATGGCTTATTGTGCACTAGTGCACACGTCTGCATTGCTCACTGAAAGGTCACACTTACTTTCTACTGACCAGTACTAACAAAAGTGTCGTCAGTACATTAGGTGACAGATATGAATGGTCGAATATTTTTCACCTAATTACTTATCATGTCAGGATATTGGTTGTTAAAATAACGTGCGCAGGCACACACACACACACACACACACACACACACACACACACACACACACACACACACACACACACACACACACACACACACACACACACACACACACACACACACACACACACACACACACACACACACACACACACACACAAATAATACGGTAATTAATTTGACAGTAAACCAAGTGCGCTGTGGCAGAGAGACGCTCTCATATGACATCTCGTGATGCGGTCTCCTCCCATTAAAAAAATTTGGATGAAAACCCCATTACAGATAATGATGGCAGTAATGACTTTTCATCTTAAAAAGCAAGGACAACATAATTCTCACAAGCTAAACTCTTAATCTACTCATTACAGAAATGGCCACCACTAAGTATTGCTATACTATTACATGCATTTTGTTTTAATGTTCAACTGTTTACTCAGTTTACTTTCATTTTTTTGCACTTTATATTTGAAAGAAGCTTTAACCTGTTGTTTTGTAGTTCTACAATACATTTGTTCCCGTCCCTATGCACCATAACGATGTAAAATTCTTAAACACTAAAGTTTTACTTTACAGTATATTTAGCTTATTTATGTATTTTTAGATTGTTGCTATATTTATTTGAATTATCTCACTTTATCCATCCTTTTGCACTGTTGTACTTGTGATTGTGACAATAAAGTACATTGGGAGATTGGTACATAAAATACTTTCTTGGCTGTCAGGCAATGATAAATTCACCCAGGGAGAATGAAAACTCTCAGAATCGTGCCAAAAAGTGTTCTGAAGTTGACATAAAAAATAAAGTCAATGGTAACTCGACATCAATGACTAAAATGTCACCTGATATTTAAAAACAAACATTAAAATTGAATCTTTATTTTATACTCTTTACATTTTGAAATGAAACATCAGATCTGAATGACAGTACCGGTAATGTGGTTGGATACCTGGGTGGCCGAGTGTCCCCTAGACCTGGTCTGGTTGAAGGATAACTAAAATTAAATTTCTAAGATGTTTTTCAAAATTGGGCGGAAAGGTCAACATGTCAGACTTCATAGGCCTTTTCATTTTGAAATGGAACATCAGATCTGAATGAGAGTAGTCTGGTTGGATACTTGGGGTGTCCTGGTAATGTGGGAGGAAACTGTGCATGTAAAAAGTGCATGTTCCCCCCGTGCTTATGCGAGTTTTCTCTGGGTACTCCAGTTTCCTCCCACATTCCAAAAACATGCACAGGAGGTTAATTGACCACTCCAAATTGTGATTCTTAATGTGAATGGTTGTTTGTCTCTGTGTGACCTGCGATTGGCTGGTAACCAGTTTGGGGTGTCCCCGCCTACTGCCGAAGATGGTTGGGATAGGCTCCAGCACCCCCCGCAACCCTAGTGAGGATCAAGCGGTTTGGAAGATGGATGGATGGATGAACATTTAGGAATACCTTTAACCACTAGCGTTTAACCGGAAACACAAGTTTGTCATGATGTTCTGTCGCAATCCAAATATGGTGCCTGTTTGAACATTGGTTGGCTCACACATAATGATCCAAATGATCCAAATCTGAGGCCACACGATGTGTGCTCATCAAAAAATAAAGTAAATAAAGAGAAATACAAGACTGATCCTTGAGAATACAACACACTAACCAAATTTTAATATCCGGAAGAGTCCCAGATAGCAACCGCCGCCGTTTGTGAACATCTTTCCGGCTATTGAAGGCTTTCATCTGCACTGATCACTAGTGCAATGTAGCTAGATACTAATGCTAGTGACCCACATTCTATCACTTCAGTGATCGGTAAGCTATTATTTTGTTACAAAAGCACATGCGCTGCAACTGTCGCGATAAGTAGCAGCCCAGCTCAGCTCTGCGACAATGGTGGCGGTGGCATTCCCATTGAAGGCAATGCATGTGCATTGAACTAAATCATAACTTGTTCATTTCTCAACCAGCTTTCATGAAACTTACTTTCTGGTCAAGGACAAAGTATGTGCTATTAATAGGGAAAAATGTTTTGTTTGTTTGTTTGTTTTTTTTTACATTTTTTGGTGTTTGTGCCACCCATGAACATGAAAAGTGGCAATACTTGGCCCATGCAAGTTTTAATGTCAGCGAATCTTCTGGCGTTGTATTTATCGAGCGTCCATATCTACAATAATGACAGTACAGTGAAACCCTTGCTATTTCGCAGTTCGTTTATCGCGGCTTCGGTGCATCGCGGATGTTTTCAAACAATAATTAAAAAAAAAAAAAATTTAAGTCAGCAAAAATCAGTGTACTTGCCAACATGCATCCTGGGTATTTTGCGCTTCAAAACATGGCGGGTCTTTTCTCTCTCTCCTGCGGCGTCTGATTATCGACCACATCATTGATTTCTCCGGAGAAGAAACCATTTTGTCACAAAGAAGGAGGGGAAACGGTACTTCCTTTTCCCCGCCTTCTTCTTTCTTTACGCATGCGCATGTTTTACTTCCGCATTCCTGTCGTATTGTTCCGCAACAGGAACTGCCCGTGTGAAAGCAAGTGGAGCCGCGTCGATGCTGCTCTCGTGATGTTACGCTCAGCGGCTTTGTACGTGTGAACGCTCCACAAAATTTGTTCCGGTGCAAAATTATATCGCAACAAAATACTCCGGTACAGCGCCGAAACAAATCTGCCCGTGTGAACAAGGCTAAAGAGTGTCGCTAAAACGATTAGGAGAAGTCTCCAGCTCAACTCGGAACAGAATGCACAGAATTTTTCTGTGGTTTTATTGTTATTGCTTTGATTGTCAAGCATCCTTGAGTGTTTTGAAAGGCGCTTATAAATGAAATGTACTATTATTATTATTACACAAAAATGTAGCAGGTTTGAAAAAAAATGCCGACCGTAAAGTTTTTTTTCGAGGTAGAAATTCTCGGTCGGTCGGGTCACCGGAAACACACTACTTTTTTCTACGCCTTACATAAATTGCATCTTAATGGGAATCTGTCAGTCATGCATCCCTTTAGTTCCTGTTAATAAAACAGCCACGAGTATTGGCCGCCATTGCGAGCAACGATACCTTAAGGCTGAGTGTCGGCTCAACACAGATACCTGGTATCGGTACTCACCCATCACTAGTTTTAACATTTGTGTAGTATATTAATTTGGCATTGAGCTACACCGAAATCTATGTTAGCGCTTCAGTTTCAGGAGGTAATCGTAAAAACGAGTTTTAATATAATTACTGTGTTGGAGCTTTATTTCTCCTGATTTTAGGGCACCACTTGAAAGTTAGGGTTCCCTTAGCATTTCCCTATTTTGCTGAATGGCATCTCTCCTTGCATGCCGGTGGTCTGGTTATCTGCGTAATGTGCCCAAAAATATGCAGCAGTTTAAATGGAATTTCCCTTGAGACTATAATACATACATAACATCAAAATGGAAAATTACCTGTAGGCATTTTTTGATGCAGGCCGGGGGTCAAATTTGATAAAAATTATACACATGGATGTGGTGGGAGCTTGGTGACAGGCCCAGTCCACTAGCACCTTCAATGGTTGGTCATGTCTGCATGAAAGAAGACAATAACAGCAACTACTACAAGGACAAAAACATTTGTTTAGGGTGTGGTTGGGCTAAGAGTTTTGGTCCGTGCCGATATAGTTGTAGGATGTTGAATTTGAAAATGCTCAAATGTAATTGCTCTAAAAGAATTAAGTACATGATGTGGACTTATTCAAGTGGAATTGCAGAGCCCAGGAATGAGAACGTTCATTTCAACTGATGAACTTCAGGTATGAAGACAGACTGCACATGCTGTGAAATTGGCAACAATATATTTACAATAACAGACATTACATTCTAGCATCCAAAAGTGTTATTGTTTTAACGGTGTGGTTGGACAATTACAAAAACGATTGCAATGAAGTTAGGGCCTTGTGTTAAACATAACGTGGGTTTGTAGACGACAAGTACAGAAAAAAGTCAAGAATTTACAAAAAAACTGAACTTGATGAACAACTTTTTCGAACTAGTTAACGGGCTGTCGATCTGGTTAAAACGTAATCACAATGGTTTGCTTAAAATGTACTTTCGATTTGAAGATAAGCCAGCATCCGTTTTATGTGCAGTGCTAAGACTAACAAATTCACTTTTAAACCTCAGAACCACACTGGCGAGGCGTGGCTGCGATCATGTATGCGAGTGTGACAGGTAAAAACGTTAAATAGTAGAAATATAATACCTACTATGCAACACGTATATTTTACAGCTTTATTTTATTTTGAACGTACAACGGCACCAGTTAACGTTAAAAAATCTAGGGTCAATTCCTACACATTATTTAGTCATCCAAGTGTGCAAAAGAAGGATCATAGTTCACGACTCACCTGTAAAACTCAGGTGACAATCTGTGGAAAGTTCATCTACTACTAATGCTTCTTCTCGAGTGCCAATGGCAGGTTAAAGTAGCATTCCTAGTAGTGGCCTCGATTTACTTACTGCACCGTCCCTCTGAGGTCGAGTGTGGCGGTTCAGCCTGCGTTTAACTTCACAAATCTCGCCCACACTTCCCATTTAAGTCTGAAACGACCACATCTTTTCCCCCCAAGGTTCAGAAAAACTGCGACCGTTATATTCTTCAAGACTAATAACTTTTCGATCTCATTATCAAGCATAACAAGATGATTAACTTACCAGTTGCTAATCCTTTTTTTCGCCAAGTCGTGCTACTTAGTTAAACAAAACGAGCGCATCCTTCATCCCATGCTCAGCTCCTCGGTGACGCTGATTGGCCAGTCCAGTCTCAGAAGTCATCCAAGTCAAAGTGAATTTCCGCTTCCCGTCATTACCAAAATAAAACGTTTAAATTGCAGCATTCCAAATGTGTTTGGAATATGATGAGAAATAGTTTTTTGAGAAATTATGGCTGATTGAACGGTCGTATCACATTTAATATACTATCCAAACAAAGTCAGAAAACGTGTAAATTATCCTGAAGGTCTTGCATTCAGATGATATTACATTCCTTGGTTCTTAAATGGAGTACCGTACTTATATGCGCAGGGGTACTTGAGATTTTAAAATATATTTATGCATTAGCACCAGTGCAAAAAAAAAAAAAAAGAGCTTAATCACAACAGTTGCCTCAACGCCACCAAGAATTTGGGTTTGGTCCCAGCTTCAGCCTTCCTGTGTGGGGTTTGCATGTTCTCCCCGTGCCTGCTTGGGTTTTCTCTGGGTACTCCGGTTTCCTCCCACATTCCAAAAACATGCATGGTAGGCTGATTGAACACTCAAAATTGTCCCTAGGTGTGCGTGTGAGCGCGTATGGTTGTTCGTCTCTGTGTGCCCTGCGATTGGATGGCATCTGGTTCAGGGTGTCCCCCACCTACTGCTCGAAGACAGCTGGGATAGGCTCCAGAAAATGGATGGATGGATGATGGGAGAGCACTTTTGTTTCAGATCCCAGAAGGCTTGCGTTGATTGATTGGGGGATTCTTGACTGAAAAAAAATAAATAAAATATATATATATATATATATATATATATATATATATATATATATATATATATATATATATATCACAGCGTCATTGAAAAACGTTGAAAACCACTGCTTTAACACAATACTGAATTGAGGTTGCACGTGACACGTTAATCGGAGCTCTCCTTAACATATATAGCTATATCTATCTCAAAACTGAGAAACACAAACGGACAGATGAACAAAAAGCTGACAGCTATATTGTTTACCCTAAAGGTGCCTAGAAAATATGCATTATCTGTAGAACCCATCTGGCTTTTACTTTTCGGCAAAAAAAACACTTTTTATACACTAATTATTGTTCTTGTTTTCCTGCGACTCTCGATTTGTCCCATCAGGGGACGCCACAGCGTGTCACTCGCATGATTTGTTTGTCACACTTTTCATACTGAATGCCTTTCTGACTTTTTTGTATCCTGGCTTGACACTTGCATTGCACGGGCATTGGGTCACTGGCCAGGAATAAAAGACCGACCACCAAAAAAATCTAAATCAAAGAAGGGCTGCAAGCAGGGGGAAACTCTTATAAATGTGTTGATTTTAGCTCCTTTTCCTACTATTAATTAATTAATTCAGTACCATTTACTGAATTAATTCTTACAATGGAGTGGAAAAAAGCAACTCTAATACTGAACAGTCAAAGGAATTATTTCTCCCTGACAATATAGTATGTTTACGCTCCAATTTTCTCAAATTCTGTGCGGGTGGCGATGGGCGGAGACACTGTGTCAGCATCCTCAGTTTTGGATGATAGAGGCTGCTTTGCGTTTTTTACAACGCGACCCCACCGTCATTAGCAATTATTTACCAACGCAAACAAGTTGCGACTTGAATCTGCGAGAACATTTTCGTGTGTTTTTTTTTGTGCAAGTAGTGCATTACACGGAAGGCAAGTGAACGCACCAGTATTTGAGATTAGTCAGGTTGACAGAGAAGGTCCGCAGCAGCTCTCCTGCACACACAAACCTACTAATTCAAACTACCGGACTACTGCTCATCATCTCGCAGGCTCTCATCGCGTCCGTAAAGGAGGATGGACTGGATAAACTGAGGTAAAAGCAATCCAGCACATTGAATTGCCGCGCCAATGCGTGTACCTAATGATCTAAACAGAGCTTGCACCACCAAGTTGTAGACTCTGCCTTCCAACTCACTATAACAAGGGGGCGTCGTGAATCCAATTGTGAACTAAAATATGGGAAGGGGATGATGCTGTAGTAGGTTTTTGATATATCTTCATTCATTAATCTGAAACGGGGGGGGAAATTGGGGCAAATTTCCCTAATTGATCTACATTTTTGGGAAAGAGCTGACAATCAACTGCCCCGTTATTATTACATAGTTTTTGATCTTACTGTTTTAATAAGTTGCCATGGAGAATCTGGTCGCATGTTGTTAACGGCGCATGGGCAGGATGCGTTTGTCTGTGCTATCGTGTCATATATTCATACGAATGTGCGCAAACGACCGAAGACCAAGTCTTGGAAATGTTCTAAGTAACGGTGTCCGCATACTCTGGTCATTTTTGCTTAATACCCTGCATTCAAGTGAAGGGTTGACTGCATTCAATTAACCTGATTGTGCTTGAGGACTTAATTTACAACCACTTCTTTTTGCGCCTCACTCAAAACCCCCATGCTGTGACGAGCATTGAATTGTTGTATGTCAGAACAAATTCTGAGTTATCAGGCATCGCTGATGATTATAATAAGAATTAAAACATCTCATTTACATACCCACATAAGGACACTCTCAGGTATGATATAGATGCTTGATGAATGTCTTTTAACATGCCAATTTGTGTCATCATTATGATAAGATCACATTTAAGGTGTTTCATAATTTCCCCCTTGCACATCTTTCATTAATTCAGAGATGTTTAGTGATGAGAGATGTGACTGAGCATTAGTGTAATGTATTTGCCTTGTTAAAAAATCCCGAACTGCATAAACTAGGGAAAGGAGGTGAATATCCATGGCAGAAATCCAACACAATGTGTTGATTTTGTTAAAATTGCTTTTAACCTAGATGGCTCTATCTTCGGGCTTTCATCATCCTCAGCCCGTGTCACTATTGGCCCATCTTAAAGGTTAAAATGTCATTTTGTTGCGGCACTGATATGACTTAAGGCTAGGTTCACCCTGGAGTACTTTAATGTGTTAATTTATTGAGAAAGATAGTCCCCGAAGAAGATGTGGTATTTGAAATTGTCACTTCTGTGGCATCGTAACTCATTCAGATTTGAGTACGCAATAAAAGCCGCTTAATGTCAGCTGCATTGTGCGTATTATGTGAGCATGCCCTTACAAGTCATGGTGCCCCCAGGGTATGACTTCCTTTATTTGAGCATCATTTGTACACCAAAAGCATCTTCATATATTGCTAGTCTTTGACTTTCATATTAAATTCAGAAGCATGCTTGTTTCAGATTCAAGATGCGTGAGCAGTAGTTGTCTTCACATGACATGACATAGTGTTTCTACCACTACTGTGAACTCAATTTCATATGTTCCTTTTTAGACCGGAATCATGATATGGTATTGGATATTTAACATCATGTTCCTTCATTAGATGATTAAAAATAACAGTCATGAATCTGTTTTTTGTTGTTGTTTGTTTGTTTTTTCTCATGGAAGACAATTTCAGAGCTCTTGCGTATCAAGGCATTTTTTCCCCCCTTGGATACATCATATGCAAAAGAACATTTTCCAGTACGTTTTCCATGTGGAAGGAAACACTTTTTTCCCCCACAAATATTCAGTTTTTCCTTGCACCGTTAATCATTGACAATCAAATCAAATGATTAACAGCCACCAAAAACATGGTTTTGTAATATTCAATTTTCAACATCTTTTTTTTTCTAGAATATCTCCGAAATACTGTTATAGGAATCATATTTTCAAGCAACCTGTGTTTCACATCCGTCCCCGTTGCACTGGAGTGTACTTGTCATGAATGACTCGTGAGGCAATATGGGTACTAAAACAAGCCCAGTGTTGGTGCTCCTGGACTTAAATGCATAGATAAGCAGAGATGGATTTCCCTAAAGCAGCAATGGAACGCTTCTTTTGAACTTTAATGTGCAATCCACTTGGGAATGTTATTGCGAGGCATACCATCCACAGTTTCTGTGATGCACAGCTTTAGGTTGCTACATGTCTCCCGATGACCCAGTAGAATCGGATGCCTTCATTCAATGTAGTTTATCACAGGTTTTAATAATCAGTCCATCCATCCATCCATTTTCTGATCCGCTTCATCCTCACAAGGGTCGCGGGGCATGCTGGAGCCTATCCCAGCTATCTTCGGGCAGTAGGCGGGGTACACCCTGAACCGGTTGCCAGCCTATCGCAGAGGTTTTAATGATCGGTTTTGAGACAAATTACTTACTCTCTCATAGTTGACTCAGATTGATGCATTAAGTCACATGTAGAAAACATACTTAAAATACCAGGTTTTGTCTCAACGTTGCCAGAATTTGGTCATGTTTATCTCATGGCTATCCAAAGAACTTAATTTCACACGATTACTGTATCACACTCAAGCTCGATGACTGTAGTCCTCTGCTTTCTGAGCTCCCAAAAGATAATTTACCACACAATTACTTGAACATTCAGCAGCCCCTGTGCTGACTAAAACCAGAAAGAGGGATTCTCTGCAGGTTTCTGCATCAGCTAGCTGTTGGCTTCGGAATTGATTTTAGGATCCTTTTAATGCTTCTTATAGTTCCTAATGGTCCTGGCTGCCTTAATTACAGACCTCCTTTTACTGTATGATTCTGGCTTTTCGATCATTTCTCAATTGAGAACCAAAGCTCATTTTTCAGATAATAGAGCCAACAACCAAGGAACAACGTTCGTAAGACATTAGTGCTGCCCAGGACATTAATACTATATTTTGAAAAGCAAAGCCAAAAACCCTCTTCGTTCAAGTTTGTTTGATATCCATCCATCCGTCCATCCGTCCATCTGTCCATCTGTCCATCTATCTATCTATCTATCTATCTATCTATCTATCTATCTATCTATCTATCTATCTATCTATCTATCTATCTATCTATCTATCTATCTATCTATCTATCTATCTATCTATCTATCTATCTATCTATCTATCTATCTATCTATCTATCTATCTATCTGTCTGTCTGTCTGTCTGTCTGTCTGTCTGTCTGTCTGTCTGTCTGTCTGTCTGCTTTTTTTCTTCCTATCCAATATATGTTGTATTTCGACTAACTTTTTTCTATTTTATTCTGTCCTTATCTGTCTGTCTGCTTTTTTTCTTCCTATCCAATATATGTTGTATTTCGACTAACTTTTTTCTATTTTATTCTGTCCTTATCATATTTTTATCCTTTCTCTTTTATGTAGTTTTGTTTTTGTTTTAGAATGTGAAATATTCACATGTTAAATTCCTCTGGTGTATTTTAAAATGTGTTAATAGATACAAAGTTGCTGTGTTAATAGAAAAAAAATCAGACTCTCATTTTTCTTTGTTCTTTAGACATCTTTTATTCATGTGAGATTTACTCTGCCTCTAGTGTTTCCTCATCAGTGGTGTTCCCTGACAATTGTATCATCATACTGTCAGTCATACAGTCATGCTGCTGTGTGTATGCGCAAGGGAGCAGCCAAGGAATAACGAATGCCTCTAGGCCCCACATCATCAGTGCCACAAATTTGAAATACTATTTTCTAAGGCTCCTGATAGTCTTCTTCTCCTTACAGTTGCCGTTTTGTGCGTGTGTGTGTTATGTGTGTATCTTGTGACCTTGCTTCTTATTGTGGAAAAGCACATCATGATGCGATATTTGTATCAGAGGTGCTTTATGAATGAATGTATGTATTTGACTAGATGAAAGAGGCCGCTATTAGCCTTACAAATTCTTCTGTTAATTTGGAGACGGACATGATGCAACATTTTTATTCGATGACAGAGAGTTTATATTACCCCATTACAATGGTAATGGAATATTCAACTCTCTCATGTTGGCGCTTTCTCTTGTGTCAATTTAATTTTTGTTCCTATCTCATAATGTAGGGCAGGTTGAGGCGGAAGTAATATTTTCCTAAGTGCTCCCTCAAGGCCCTGTCACACCTTGACGATTCAGCCAGCGTATGCCGACGTTCAGATTTTCCCTAAAACGCTGGCATACGCTGAATTATCGATTTTTTTTTTCAATTTTGGGCGTATACATAGCGCATTCATAACGGGCTGGACGTATACATAACGTATCAGTAAATTATATAGAACGTTTCGATAACTTATAGATAACTTATTCCAACGAATGCCTAGCGTGTTGCCGGCGTACACAACTTATGCCCAACGATAGTCTAATTTATGCATAGCGTGCAGCAGCGTATTGCCGGCGATCACGTGGCGTAGTCTATAAAAGGCTGGCGCTCGGCGTTTCAAGCCCCTGTCACACCTTGACGATTTAGCCAGCGTATGCCGACGTAGGAAAAATTTGGCAAATACGCTGGCGTCGTCGAATTAAGTTATGGGTAAGTTTTGTATACGTAACAGCACGCTGAAGCACGTTGGTATACGTCGGAAATCGTCGAGGTCGTCGAGAAATTTTAAGCATGCTTAAAATTTCTCGTCAGATATCAGCGATATGGCTATCGTCCGTATCGCAGGCCATAAGTAATAGGTAAGTTATGCGATCGTTGCACACGTTCAAACACGTTAAGTGTAGGTTACTCATAAGTCCAAATACGTCGAGAATACCTACTAGCTGTTCTCCAACATCCGTGCCTTTCGAACTTGCGCTTGGACATGCTGACCAGGCTGTCACGCACGTAGTTGGCGAAGGCTGCAGTGGCTGTGATGGGCTGAGCCTCTGCGAGACCTTTGATGAGCTCCCCAGACTTTTCTTTGCCATGACGCTGATGTTGTTTGGTTTATTAATGACACAAGTCATAATGGCGTTTGATTGCTGCTTTAATAGCGTGAATAGCAACTCACAGTAACGATGGCAAGCCGCACCTTGCCTCTTGGGTTATACCATTTTAACTAGACCGGGGGGGATAGTCCCCAAACAGATGTTGGTACTGCAATGTCTAGTGCAGTTATGATTTGAAACGTCGAGCGCCAGCCTTTTTATAGACTACGTCACGTGATCGTCGGCAACGTCGAGCGCCAGCCTTTTTATAGACTACGTCACGTGATCGTCGGCAATACGCTGCTGCACGCTATGCAGCAGCGTATTGCAGTTCCGAAAGGCACGGATGTTGGAGAACAGCTAGTAGGTATTCTCGACGTATATGGACTTATGAGTAACCTACACTTAACGTGTTTGAACGTGTGCAACGATCGCATAACTTACCTATTACTTATGGCCTGCGATACGGGACGTATAGCCATACGCTGACATCGACGAGAAATTTTAAGCATGCTTAAAATTTCTCGACGACTCGACGCATTTCGACGTATGCCAACGTGCTTCAGCGTGCTGTTACGTATACAAAACTTACCCATAACTTATTCGACGACGCCAGCGTATTTGCCAAATTTTTCCTACGTCGGCATACGCTGGCTAAATCGTCAAGGTGTGACAGGGGCCTCACTGTCACTTATCATTGACATACCTGCCAGTTGAAGCACAGTTTGATGGTCTTATGGCACGTTGTGTTAATGTTTTATTTATTTATTTATTTATTTATTTATTTATTTATTATTACAATACATTACATTGCAATTTGAAAAGTTTCGCTTATTTTAATTTTTTTGGGCACAAGAACTAGCCTCACAACCAGTTTCTCTGACTTGGGAGCCTGGCTGTGCGAAGAACCGCCATTTTCAATCATTACCTTGTCAAAGCCAAATGGTTGGCAGTTCTGCATTCACTTTTGCAGTATGCGGTCTTATTTTGTTCCATTTCATTATGTAATTGCACTGCATTTGTTATTTCTTGTTTATGCTTTCAGTAATATGTTTAAAAAATATATAACATTAACTACTACAACGACAGAAATTACAATTAAAATATACATTTGTGAAACACACTGTGTATGTGTATCCGGTGGTGACCGACTGCGTTGCGTTCAAGAATAATAGCGATGCACAGCAGGATTTCTTGTGTCGGTTGCATTTAATTGTCTCAATCACAAAACCTTATGATAACAGCAAAAACAATGTCCTCCAACACAAATTATATGGCACAGCAATGTATTAAAATATACAAACGTGTAAATGAAATCAAGAGTTAGTCCAACTCCAAAGATGCTGACCATGGACATCAAGAGAAAAAGGGAAGGGTCAGAGGCGTGAGAACAATTTAAAAGAGGCAGTGCCACATTCATTATTGTTGAGTGGAGCAAGACATAAATATGTTTGTTCCAACTTTTGATAATGGAAGATATAATAAAAGGACATGTCAGCATTTATCATTTCACAGATGTTGTGTAATTATAACGCGGGACAGCAAGTATTTCCAAGTTTTTACCAGCCCTGTTACATTTTATCTGTACGTTACACCAAAACAGATTTGGTCATCATTTACTGATCAAAATGCGATCGGCAAGTAGCACAAACTAACCAAAACATCAAAATCAATGGGAAGGTCACAATAAAGCACAACTAATTGGAGAGGATTTCCATTTGAGAAGTTTGACCTTGTTCTTGTTCCTTGTCCGCTATAAAGGAGACTATTAGAACCCCACCTTTGCATATCACTATAAATATTAGGCTCTACAATGTTAGCAGCTGTTAATGTTATTCATATTACAGTTATATTATAGTTTCTTGTTCAGTGTAGCATTTCATTAGCAAGTTTGCAAGGGGGTTGTTAGGCAGCAGCATTATTAAGACAGGAATGCGATTATGCAGTTGCCATTTCATTTAGAAAAGATATTATTTGCCTTACACCCTTAAGTACATACAGTAATATCTGAAGTGGTCGTCTTGGGCTTAATGAATATCATATCTATATGGAACAAAAATTATAGTTTTTATATACTCTTTTTTGTTGTTGTTTTTGCATGAGCAGACATCCAGTGTTGGGAAAGTACATTTTCTACGCAAACCAATTCAAAGTCTACCTCACAAATATTAACATGTAGTTCAGTTTGTATTTCATAATTGAAATGCTTTTGAACAAATTAATCGTTCCTAAAATGAACTACAGTAGTTCATAGCTCTTTTTTTTTCTCCTCCATTGTGTTTCTGTCACCCTCTGGCATACTGGCATTTCCCCATTGTTTTAATCCATCCACACTAGTATCCAGATGGCACTCTCACCGTACAATCTCAAAAAGATGAGGAAATTTGTATTGCTTGAATTACCTTTTTTTTTTTTTTTTAAAGAAATCACAACAAAAAAAGGACAGTTGTTTTGAATGTACAAACACAATGTGCCATAGGTAAGAAACTACGGCTGGGCCTAATAGTGCACCGTTCAATGTGTGATACATTAAAAGTACCGGTAATGTTATATTTTCACTTTTCATTTTTTTTGTCTGAGAGATGACAGCAGAGCCGCTACCGTATGCCGTTAATGTTTTTAGGATGGGAAGTCACCTGCACATGCCTCAAAAGGATAACAGGGTGCTTTATATTAATGTGCCATTTCAGGTTAGCTGTTGACGTAATTGAAGTCCTTGTGTGCTTTTTCAAACCGACTAGGCAAAGTTTTTTCTTCCACCTGAACCCTCACTGACTTTCTCATACTTTTTGAGGAATATTATTGTAAGAGTATATCTTATTGTTTGCTGAGTCAGGGGGAGTGGGACTGTTCATAGTGCTGCTGTATGGTACATCTCAGTACAGCATTATACTTGCCCCCCCGACCTGCCCTCCCTCCAAACACAAACTGCGTTTTAATAACGCATGCGGCGTGCTACTGTTGGTGGCCGCGTTTGCCAAATAATGGCTTTTTACGCCTAATTAAGACTTGATTACAGTGTGTTTAGCCGGGTTGTCTGCAGAGAAAACAGAAATAAACTGTCGTTCAAAAACCGTTTATTGGCACCAGAATGAGTTCATTTATAAAAATGTTCACAAACCAAAGATACACTACGTTCAGTTCACATTCGCCCAAAATAAGAACAAGTTAATGAACTTTCATACATTGAACTCATCAATTTCGAACATTGCTGAAATCAAAGGTGCATCCATAAACAAAAGATCTAAGTCTCATATTAGTATTGTTCACAAATCTGCATACTTTTGTTTTTGCTATCGACGATTTTCCGAGACAATCCAGCCACCATGCATGCATTGCATATCAAGATGCACGTCGTGCAGTGCAATATGTCTCATTTGCATCGAGTTCATTATGTTGTCGATTTGTGGACTTTGGAATGTTGGTCCACTCCTCTTCAATGGCTCTGCAAAGTTGCTGGATTTTGGCAGGAATTTGCACACATTCTCGTATGCGCTTATCCAGAGCATCCCAAACACGCTCAAGGGGCGACAATGAGTATGCTGGCCATGCAAGAACTTTCAGCTTCCAGAAATTGTGTACAGATGCTTGCAACATGGGGCCGCGCATTAACATGCTGCAACAGGGGCTTAATGTCACGCCATCTCTGTGCATTCAAAATGCCACCATTAAAATGTGCCAGTATTTATTGTCCATAACATATGCTTGCCATAGATGGTTTTTCAGGGTGGCAAAACGTGGCAGCTCCACTAAATGCCTTGCAAATGCATTTGTCACCCCTTCTGTTGGCAATGAATCTATCAAAGCTGAATTCAAAATGTCATTGGAAATATTCCTGATATTCACTCCATAGTGTGTATCAACATATTAATCACCATTTTTGAATTCATTCCCACTCTGACCCTCCCTTTGAAGAAGAAAATGGTTGCATCCTACTCCGTCACCAATTAAAGAAAAAAAATCAAGTGGATATTACCTTCACTGTCCCGGGCTGATCACAGAGAATGAGGCGCCACGACAGGGGTAACATTGTCCAGCTTACATGGTGCTTTGCTGCTTGGCTATTCGAATCAATAATTTGAAAGCAATACATTGTAACGGGAGACGTTAGTCAGTCAACTCACGTTTATTTACAACAAAGCACAGCTCCTGCATGGCCAATGGCCAACGAGATGCTGAAACACAGACAGCGCACATGTTCAATGTCTCGTGCTCTCTCTCATTCCCACATTCACAAATTGAGTGATGTGTGTTTGTGAACTCGGAAATAGGAGCACTCCAAGAAACAAAATGACATGTTCGTCGCAACCCCTGAATGTCAATACAAAATAAAATGCTGGTAACCTAACCCATGACAATATACTCCACTACTCTGCAAAAAAACAAAAAACAAATCTGTTCTTCCTAATTTTTTTGCGTGCGTACATGTGTGTGTCGAGAGCTTTGTAACCTCTACCCTCCCACCTCAACTTCCTACCATCCCTTCGCCACTCCAGGTAAAATTGTTAAGAGCTGCCACTGGCGCTTGACCATTCCGATGTTGATACCAACAAACCACTCGCTGCTCTCTGCCCTGAACAGTGAACAGCGGGATTCATCTGTGAAGATGCAGACGCCATCGAACGCCGGCGTTTGCCCACTCAAGTCAGATCCGATAATGAACAGTCAGGTCGAGACCCCAAGGAGGACAACGAGCATGCAGATGAGCCTGCTTCTATGAGACAATTTTGTAACAGCGTTTGCAGAAATTCTTTGGTTTTGCAAACTAATTGTTGCAGCAGATGGTCTGAGACCGTCTTTGAGGTGATAATGCCTGATATGGAGGTCCTGGGCAGTGTGCTTGTAATGCTTGTAACTTTGGTTATGGTGCATGTATGAGATCGTTTGTGTTATTCTCATCATGGATGAGATGTATTTGTGCCAAACTGAAATGGCTTGTGATAGTGAGCAGTCATGGACAAGAAGAAGCAACCCAGAGTGAATGCCCCTTTGTGGGTTTGACACCTGCAGAGCTCAGTCTCCTGATCTTAAAGTGATTAACATGCTCCTCCAAGCTCCCCTCTTGCTGCACACCCTCTTGGCTGCCCATGCTGGCACATCTCTGTTGTCTTGGCACTTGTTCCACATTGCTCCTATTGCTAAGGAGATAACTCAGGTCTTTGTCTGCGATGGAGCAACATAATGACGACTGAAGTGCAGTAAAATTCAATGAATAAGGCAATAAGGTGAGAAGTACCTTTTAAGTTTGAATTTCCCCAAATCTTGTAAAATACTCCTCATACTCGTTGTTTGAACCATTATCATACGTGGCCGTGCCATGATGAGAGCTGATGTATGTCACACCTTTTGCGATCTTCACTAACCATGACAATGATCGTTCCAGTCGGCCG
The DNA here is from genome assembly GCA_026261675.1 of Hippocampus mohnikei. Taxonomy (NCBI): domain Eukaryota; kingdom Metazoa; phylum Chordata; class Actinopteri; order Syngnathiformes; family Syngnathidae; genus Hippocampus; species Hippocampus mohnikei. Next base: position 18,870,944 of record JAKGUB010000348.1, read on the forward strand.
AATTCTTGCCACAATCAATAGATTAACTCTGCATGTGTCTCACGCCTCTTTTCCTTTGCCTTTGTGTTACACTTTGATGGAAGGGACAGAGGAAGACTTACCATGGAATAAGTGGACGGATATTCTCATCAGAAAAGACCGAGCACTTTTGCAAATGTTGTTTCAGTGCCATGTTTACTCGGAGATGATCGCCAGTAATCAGGTGGATGACCGAGGTGAAGTTAGCATTTTGATTTGGTTGGCTGTTACTTCCATTTTTCTGTTCAATTGCTGTTGTCTTTGTGGGATTTCCAGCCAACTTCAAGCAGCTTTTTATTCATTTGGATATTCTATGGCAAGCGGATAAAATTGTTGGCGATCTTCTCAAAGAAAGCCCAATCATGGCCATTGGAAAAAAAACACACAAATGCAAACTCCTCGCATATCCACATAGCACATACTGAGCTCCCCATTACATCCAAGTCTGACAGCAACAATATCCTAAGATTTGTTTTAGTCAGAGTCGTTCACATTTGTACACAATGTGCTCAGGAGCCAAAAAGTGCAGACCCTTGTCAGAAAGTTTAGTTTAAACCGAAAGAACAAGATTGACAAAGAACAAAACGTCGGACTTGTCTGAAGTGGCCTCCTGTGAGCTACTATCGAAATCCTATTGAACATACTGTATGTGCCAAGAGAAGAATGTCATCTAGAGAAAGCACCCTTCAAACCTGAGACAGGTTAAACATGCCATCGTTTTTGTCCAGGCCAGTTTTATTATTTTTTAAAATAACTAAGATTAGAAATAAAAATATGCTAAAAATATGCCTTGATGTTTATGAGTTAATTTCAGTTATTTATCATTTTTCATCATCCATCCATCCATCCATCCATTATCCGAACCGCTTGATCCTCACTAGGGTCGCGGGGCGTGCTGGAGCCTATCCCAGCTGTCTTCGGGCAGTAGGCGGGGGACACCCTGAATTGGTTGCCAGCCAATCGCAGGGCACACAGAGACAAACAACCATCCACGCCCACATTCACACCTTGGGACAATTTAGAGTGTTCAATCGGCCTGCCATGCATGTTTTTGGAATGTGGGAGGAAACCGGAGTGCCCGGAGAAAACCCACGCAGGCCCGGGGAGAACATGCAAACTCCACACAGGGAGGCCGGAGCTGGAATTGAACCCGGTACCTCAGCACTGTGAAGTCAACGTGCTAACCACTGGACTACCGGGCCGCCCCATTTTTCATCAGTTTCAAGTTATTATTGTGACCATTGTGACTATTGCTTCCTTTAGCGAGATTTAATGAGCGAGTACTAAAGTTACATATCATTTATCAAATACTGTGTCTGTTTTGCTCACAGGTCTACAACATGATCCGGTGATTGTTTTTTTTCCCCTTCACCTCACCTGTCATTTTGGCTTTGTTTCGACACAACACTCAATGAATACATGATTTCCTCTCCTGAATGTCCGCCCTGTTCTTATGCTAGACACTATGCTAAATATGCAATAGCACGTTGGGTTTACAGTACTGTATTTATTGGCTGCAACTGTAGATACACGGACTAATAGCACCTGTCTTTTTGCTCATCTTGTATCATGTTTACACTCCATACTTTGCATCCTTATGCCCCTTCCCTCCACCCGGAGACTTGGCTCCATGTGCCACAGGAGGATTAAGCAGACCTCGACATTCTGGTGTGCCTTGATTATGTCCAGGGATAAGAGCTGCTTAATTGTAATCACTGGAGCTGTACTATGCAACGTAAAAATGGGAATAGACAGACCACACACTTTAGAAAAATATACAAACATGGGGGGTGTGGAGAAATCTTTCAAACCATTTAATGGTGTTTTATGTGTTAACTGAGCTGTTATGCAGTTATTTTGAAGATCAGAGTACAGAAATAATGGATGGAGCACGTTTTCTATTGCTTTGAATATTGCACCGATGGCGTGTTCGCGGGTGGTGAGATTACAGGACATGGCAACACCAATGTTCCTATAAAAAGAAAAGAAAAAGTCTTTTAGGCATACTATTCCGCTTGACTGTTTGCAATTTGATGTGATTCTTGACTGATTGCGGAGTCTTTGCAATCAGTCAACTCAAATTACCAGTAGTTCTCCTTTTCTCTCGGCGTGACATTTGACTAGATTCTTTACTTTTCACTCTCATTCCCATCACACTCTGTTCAGATTTGCTCTGTTAAAAGTCCAGATGGATGGCTATATCATGTCCAAAAGGTCAAATGGGGATGATGTAAGAGGCGTTCTAGCGGAATAGGTTTGCCATCTGGCTTTTTAGTTGTCAGATGTGGGGTCACGGCTCAGGTGACCTGTCCTTGGTGGAGCATTGAATGCCCTTTGTCTCACTTTCTTCCATGTGGATGTTGAAGTCACAGCTTTAGGAAAGGTTTGCTCCATGCTTGCCGCTGCAGTTTTGAAATGTCATTTCTTATTTAGGTGTGGTCGATTGACAGTGGCACATGCACATTTTCTACCAAAAGACATAATTTAGTTTATGATACAATGATTTCAAAACAAGGAATGAACAATTTTATGTTTCATTGTTGAAGCAGCTTTATCAGCATTGTTCATCCAGAAGGCAACTCAATGTGCTTCACACAAGCAAAGACACAACACCTACAAGCATATACAGTATAAGCGCAACAATCAATGACATACAGGAGCAAAACAGAGAAAACTAAAGTAGGTTACTTTTCAGCCAAGTTGGACTACTGGTTATTTTACTAATTACGGATATCAACAACCACGTTTAAAATAAAAGTGAAACCTGCTTTCACCACTTGGAAGTACGTTTTTAAAAGTGATATTCAAGAATAAAGTTTATTTTTACTAAAAATGAAATGAAGACTTTTTGATTCACTATAAAATAATTATATTAATAAAAAAATAAGAGGCTTTTCTGGATTTAACTTAAAATAAATGGGTTACTTGTTTTTTCTCTTGCTCAAAGTCAGCTGCAATGGGCCCCAGCACACCTGTGACCCCTGTGGGTGAAGCTATAGAGTATAGAAGATGGATGGATGGGTGAAAATATGTGCCTTGGCTCAGTAAAGGTTGGAAAACACTGGCCTAAGCTGAAGTTGATCTCTCAGGGAGCAGGTCACGTCAGAATTGTATTGAAGGAGATTCTGGAGTATTAGAACTCATGCACGTAAGAAACAAAACATGTATTTTCTCTGCGTACAGTACTTGTTGTTGTGGCCAAGATAATTTATGTGGAGGTCATGCGAGAAGACCTCTTAAAGAGGCTGTCAAATAAAGACAGGAAAATGTTTTCCTCCCCTCCTTAAGAGCTGGCAGGAGATATAAAGGGACACTGTCAGAAATTGAATGTGGCGGAGAAGATGCCAGCGTCTTCATCAATGCGGGCCTTTATGTGTGGGAGGCTTTTTGATGAGCTGCTATGGCTCCCACTGCATTGGTCTTCTGTTGTGGTTAAAAGCCAGGAGCTTTGTCCAGCTGGGACACAGCTAGGGTATATGCAAGCTGTCTTTCCTGCCTATCTTACTTACCATGACCTGCAGACAAGTGACCCACACTATGTGCGTTGAACAACACATAGAGTCCACTAATGTTTCACTTTAAGCAAGCTTTTGATCCCGATCTCTGTCGTTGTTGTTGTTGTTGGTTTCAATAGCCACTTAACTTTGTCTTTTGTACTTTTGTTCATTTGTAAAAGTTTGTGGACCTTCTTTTACAGCTCTTAAAATGCTTCTGTGATCAACTGCTGTTATTTTCCTCCCTCTACCTTTTCAACGTCTCTTACTTGGTACAACAGCCAATGGTTTCTTTCTTCTTCAACAGATGTAAATGGGTGTATAGTTACGGCCAATGGCTGTGCAATCCCTTTGATTTTCCCATCTTGCATCAGATTTCATGAAGGACCTTTCATGAAGGACTACAGAAAAATGAGTCGAGAGACTGACACCAGAGAATGTGAACAATTCTAAGTTGAACAACGGCTCTAAATGAATACTCGATGATCAAAATAATTGTAGATGATTTGATAATCCATTTGTTGTCGATTCGTCAGTTCATTTTGACAACTCATCATAAACTGTTACATACACAGTTTAAGCATGAAGGTCTGAGGAGTCTTTGAGGTAAGATAACTTAGTATTTATCAAAAGAGTATCAGCGATGCAGTTTTTGTGATACGACCACACCTTGGCAGTACTTTTTTAGTACAGGATAATGTGTTACTGGACTGTGTAGTAAAATACCCTGGGTATTTTAATATTTAGCTGACAGAACCTTTTGTGTCAGCCTTGGCTGCTCTGAGTCACGCACTGCTCCCCTGTCATGTGGTGTTCCACAGGGCTCAATTCTGGGGCCTCTGCTGTTCTCGCTGTATCTGCTCCCATTGGGTTCCATCTTAAGGAAACATGGCATTCCCTTCCACTGCTATGCAGATGACTGCCAGATCTATGTCCCACTGAGCAAAAAGACGCCTTCTCATTAAAGCCACTCCTGTCCTGCCTGGAAGAAATAAAAACCTGGATGGCACAAAAATTCTTGAAATTCAATGAAAAGAAGACAGAGGTGATACTATTTGGTCCCAGTGGCCCTTGTACATCCCATCCTGTAGACTTGGGCTCCCTGTCTCCTTATCTTAAGTCAACAGTCTCAAACTTGGGCCTTAAACTGGACAGTGATTTCAAATTTGATCGGCAAATTGGTACCGTTGTTAAATCCAGCTTCTTTCACCTTAGACAGCTGGCCAAAATAAAACCTCTCCCTGATATTCGAGTAGGTGCGCCGGCGGCCCGGTGGACCAGTGGTTAGCGCGTCGACCTCACAGTGCAGAGGTCGTCGGTTCGATACCGGCCTTTCTGTGTGGAGTTTGCATGTTCTCCCCGGGCCTGCGTGGGTTTTCTCCGGGTACTCCTGTTTCCTCCCACATTCCACAAACATGCATGGCAGGCTGATTGAACACTCAAAATTCTTCCTAGATGTGAGTGTGAGCGCGGATGGTGGTTCTGTGATTCTGTGTGCCCTGCGATTGGCTGGCAACTGGTTCAGGGTGTCCCCCGCCTACTGCCCGAAGACGGCTGGGATAGGCTCCAGCACCCCCCGCGATCTTGTGAGGAGAAAGCGGATCAGAAAATGGATGGATAGTAGATACGCTTATCCACAATTGAGCAAGATGAGCAAGAAATATCCACTAACGCTTTACCTGCTATGGATAACTGAAGTAAGCCATCCACGAGTTTAGTGTCTAAACTCAAGGCTGGGGTCAAACTACATTTAAGGGTCAGATTGGATAGGCTTAAATTGTGTGCGCGCGTGAGCGTATGTGCATGTAGGTACATGCCTGGGTGTGTGTGTGTGTGTGTGTGTGTGTGTGTGTGTGTGTGTGAGGAACCTGCGCTAAACATTGCACAACAGCCCTTCTTGTTGCTCTTTGTTTGTCATTCATGGCTCTGTTTTGTTCGCTGAGATTGGTGTCATTGACTCAAATTAAAATTAATAGTCAACTATCTAAACATCTCGCTTTGTTTCGCATTAATATAAATGAATCCTTAAAACTGTCATTTGAAATGTTTCAGGCAAGAATGGTCAGCACTTGAATTGGCCTCAAATAATCTCTTGCCTCATTTTAACTGAGTCTGTTAAGCCGTCGTTTCCTGTCATTCCCGCTAGATACTACGCCGCTCACAAATAAGCCACCCTGGATGCACCACGGGGATTTAGAAAGTATATTACAGCACAGCAAAATCAATTGACTGACTGGCTGCAGCCAGCACAGATATCCAAATTTAGTCTGACACCAATTCCAAATTCCTGCTTTGTGCATGTTGCTACTCTTTGAATTTGCTCGCTGCAAGGTTGCCAATCTGCATCCAGCTGTTTGAGACAGGATATGAATATCTTAAGCAGCGCATAACAAATCAAGTACCCACCGCCAAAAGTATACAGCATATTCTGGCTATTGCAAAAACAAACAAACAAACCAACCAAACAAAAAAACCCACAGTTGTTTATCGAGTTCCTCTGCATTAATGAAAGAGTCTGCCGGCGCGAGCATGACTGAAGCCAGCACTACACTACAATCTATATTTGTGTTGGAGAATCATGTGTGCAGTCCTCCCCCTTCATCTGCTCCCCCTTTTCAGTTCCATCATAATCTTCTCTTATTGGTTTCAGCCCATGGTTTCTTAAACCACTTTGTCTCCAGCAGCTGCTGAAGCTAAGTACAGAGAGGTATACAGAGATTAAAAGCGTCTTTGCAGCCCCCTCAAGGAATCCCACATGCGCTTCTACCTCCGGCTCCTGTTGTCTTTGATGCAGTATGGGTTCCAATTCATATCAGTCCTGCTTTTTGCTAGTGGGTTTCTACACATGCTGATCTGTATACGCGCCTACTGTTGACATTGCTGTTGATTCATTCACCCAAAATAAAAGCTTGACCTGTTTTAAGATTCAAAGTGCTTGGGTGAACACGCGTTGGGAAGTGATGTACTTCATTTGTACAGAAGGTAGACTTTCAGGAATAAGAAGTAGTGCAGTATTTTGAGATTCTCATCACATCCAGTATAATCCCCCTTTGCCTTCATCTGTGAAAGACACGTGCCCTCCCCGCTAGGCTTCAAATTTGATCTCATACCGAGTGCGGTTTTGTATACTAGTGCAGAGAATGGATAAATCAGTGGACTTCGTCATATCCACCCTACTCCATGATGGATTGGTCGTGATGGCCAAGCTCAGGGGAATGCCTGCCACCTAAAATTAGCTGTTTGCAATGAATGGGTGCGGTTGCTCATAATGATGTACAGTCCGCTAAACAATAGTCCAATACATGACCTTGAAGTGTCATGCGTGGGTAAACGCCAGTGACCTGCACAACTGGAGCTATGCAATGACTCCCCCCTTGTTTGGATTCCTCTCATGCAACCTTCAAAATCAAAAACATGAATTCCTAGTATTTCACAACTTTTACTGCACTCATGCTTTTTACTCTTCTACAATGTAATGAAGAAAATATATCATTTTACTCAACATAGATATACTGTTGTTGTCAAGAACTAGGGACAGGTGGTTTGGATCCAAATGCATGACTCGAAGTTGGTGAGGGCAAAAACATTGAATCCAGGCGAAGGTCGGTACACGTGAGAGACAAAAATGATTAATTGAGCGTGAGGCAAAAAACAGGGTCGAAGTATAATATGACTGTGAAAACAGAAAAAAATATATACTGAGAAAATATATGCCGGTACAGGGCTTGATTGGGGATGTGAAACAAATGAGGGCAAAACAATCACGGAGCAGGTGACACAGATGTGGCAGAGTGCAGCCTGCAGATCATTACACGGAGTCACTCGCAGGCACAAATGCGCCCAAAAAAGACACCGAATGGCAAAGTGACAGACATCAGAAAGAGATACAGCTATGGCTGTTGTCTTCCACAGATCGGAGTCTTCCCAATGGACCACCGTATTAGATGGATAAATTATGAATAATGTCAATTTCAAATGATCAAAACAAAAATATGCACAATTTCAAGCAAAGGTGGTGAACACACATTAGTTCCTGATATAATAACAGATATTTGGGGTGAGTATTTAATAAACTAGTTTGTATTGCTTCAGGAAAAAGAAAGGAAAAAGTGACCATAGAGTCAGTGGTTCCATTTCCGACTGTCTGCTGTCAAAGTGTCCTTGGGCAAGGCACGCAACCCTAAATTGACTCAAGGTCGGCACTGTAAACGAGAAACTGTTATTTAATTATAACATCAAACAAAAAAAGTGTGGGCCTGAAATTGATTGATGGCATTTCTATTCATTTCAATGGGGAAAATGTATGTAATGAAAATGTAAGTTATGAGCTTGGTCATATAACGAAATAAAATCTTCAGTAAATATACCACTGTGTGGCTGTGTTTTAGTTGTGTCTTTAGCTCGTGAAATTATTGGGCATGGGGAAAAAAAATTGACTCCAAGTGCAGCAAAGAAAAAAACGCAACTGTGGATGTGCTGCCTTTAAAAGAAATAATTCAAAATGTTTTTTCTCCTTTCTTCGGGCCCTGCAGCAAATGAACCGTGAATTGGTACTGGGCCTAATCTGCAATGTGGGGGCACCAGTAGCATAAGAAGAAAAATCATTGTATCCTTTTGTTTTTATATTGTTTTCATTTCATTTTTCCCTTTTTTTTGATGGGGAACAGCCATCAGAAATTTTCATCAGTTTACTTTGATAGAATACTAAAATTCTAATGCGAATAAATAGAAAATAAGTCAGGTTTTGATCTTTGTGGCGAGCAGAGTAGAACCTCTAATGTAGACCTCATAAGAGCATTTGAAGGAATTCATTCAAAAGTGAGATAAAATTAGTGAGTGAATTTAAACCCCAAGGATTTTGTATTACTAGGAGGGGGGATGAGTGCCAGTATGCACTACATGTGAGTGACATAGTAAGAACTGCTGCCCAAGAGTTGGAGATTAGTCAGTTTAATGAAGAGAGCAAATTATATAACCAGATTACTGCCTAATTTACTCTTGCTCAGCCAAGTACGGGCATACACATTTTCTGTTTCATTTAAATACGAGCAAGTGATGCCTTCATACTTGGAGTTGTCACTCTCTTGTAAATTTATTTTAAACGACCCTTTTCATTAGTGGATTTACAGTATGCCAGGTCAAGTAGCGACTAATAGTCAAAGGTTCAGCAGTGATGTCATCAACCAGTGAAAATACACACGCATACCCCTAAATGTTATTGTGCAATGCTGCTGCCCCTCTACATGCCCTTATTTAATTCTCCATGAATGGCCTTGCTAGTTAGTTCAATGAAAGTAAGCTAAGCTTGTTTGGCTGCTTTTGGAGTCTGGCCATAACACTCCACAGAGGCCATGTGGCCATATGTCTTCATCACTCTGGCCTGGACAGTTGGACTGTGTCCATTGGTTGATCGCAGTGAAACACGCAAATATATCCCCTGTAGGAATTTATAGAATTAGAAACATATTTTATTTTCTGTTTTGGATGAACAAAAGAAGAGCATGTACAGATTTCCAGTTGTAGGATATGATATTCCATACAACAATGACTGGAGTATTATTTGGTGATCCCCCTTTTTTTTCCAGTGTTGGTCTGTGACCTCGCATTCTCAGCTCCAAGCCTGTTTGTTGCCTGTGTCCGGCTCCTGTTGACAAGTCGTTTAACAACGTTGACTCTGATTGTGCTCCCCTGATTGCCCAGCAGCCATCAGTGTGTCATGTCTGTTAATATTGAGGTCAGGATAAGCCACTATGCAGCGGTTTCTAGGACACAACACATATCTGGATGGCTGGGAAGTTGAAATCAAGCTGACACTCCTGGGGGAAAGAGGGTATTTACGTGACACCCGCTAATTCCTCTAAATATATGTCCTTGCGGGCGGCACGATAGTTGACTTGTTAGCATGTCGGCCTCACAGTGCAGAGATGTAGGGTTCCATTCCGGCTGCATGTTCTCCCCGTGCCTGCGTGGGTTTTCTCCGGGTACTCAGATCTCCGCTGAGGATAGTGTTGTGCAACTAATCGAATTGTAATCGTGATCGTGGGTGCCACAAATATTAAATTAAAATATAAAAAAATTAGTAAGCCAACCACCAGGAGGGAACACATGGTTACGGCTTTATTAAGCTGCCTAAATAACAAGTGAAGGCACTACAGCTGGGAGCCAAAAGTAATTTAGTGGACTTATGAGAGAGTCATGTGTAGAGAAGAAAGAACAGCGGCAATTAGAAATGAGGAGCATCATGGTGAGATCCAGAGGGATCGACATCCATTGTTTCAGATTCAGGGCAATTGACGTTAAACCAGATTATAGCATTTTAATTCAATTAGCAATTGGTACATTTTCAAATCTTGCACGTTTTTTTTTTTTTTAATTCCAACATGATAATACAACGTTTCATTAAGTAGTGCAATAAAAATACAGATGTATTCACTATCATGATGAATAATTGCGATTACAATATTGATCAAAATAATTGTGATTACCATTGTGTTCACGATCATGCAGCCCTAAATAGGATGTCCATCAATTTTCTATTGCTTAACCTGTTATGGTCATGTGCAAGCTAGAGCAGTGGTTCTTAACCTTTTTAGAGGTACCGAACCCAAACAGTTAATATGCACATTCACCGAACCCTTCATGAGTGAAAAATAAATATACATATTTTTTACAAATTCAAGATATAAAAAAAAAACACATTTATTAAAAACAGAAAAAAAGTTAATAACATTTCATGGGATAAGTATACTGTTTTTTTTTTTAATTGAACGACGTACTATCACGACAGTCACACGTTGACTACAAAGCGAACTAAATTTCCCACAGCACTGATTGGACAAGCAATGTCATGTGATCATCAGCAGCCAGTGATGGCCAAGCGTGCGTGCTGTCGGAGTACTCAAGGATTTTTTTTTTGTTTTTTTTGGGGAGGAAATTAAACGAAATCTAAAACAAGCATCCTGGAACAAATTTATTTTGTTGGTTAATACACTGGAAAGTGCATAGATTTGTCTTTAAATACGTTGTACATATTTGGATATAATTTCTGAAAACCTGCAAAGACTGAGAACTCTTTTGAACAGAATGGTGGCGATACAGCATTAAAGTGTTTTTCACCAACTCCTGTTGTGATGTCGAAAAGTCTCCTGATGCTTGATGTATAAATGTATTTGATTGACAGTAGAGTGGGGCATGGTTTCAGCGCATTTTGTGGACACGCCAACAGCATGTGTGAGCTGAGAAAATGTCTTGATTTTTCACCATTTTGAAGTGTCATGTTATATACTGTTGCAAAATCTAATCAAATAAAAAAATACCGGTAGCCTCTCAAATTTGGCAGGCGTGTTATCAAGACTCTTCTCTGTGTGTGTCAAACTCATAAACATTTTTGTCTGTATTTTACAAGGTCTTTAACGCAATAACTATTCATTCCCCAACTATAACATACCCATAACGCGATCAGCCGAGATATCACACTGAGCGTGTCAATAAGAACTGAACTTTATTATTAGGGCAGATGTATTTATTTATTTATTTATTACAGCCAATGTATTGGATATTTTATTGTGCAAGTGGTGAAATTGTTATGGGTGGTCGGTTACGCCGACACAATCCAATGAGAAGCAATTCCCAGTTGTTGTATGAATCCTGCCATTTCAAACAAAATCATGACATTACAATCCATTTATTTTGTTTAGTTTAGTTATTGTTCCATAGTGTCTAACTGCACTCCATCATACTGAGACGATTTTGTATTGACATGATAACTGCAAATAAAACTCACTGCTTTCTATTTCCTAAAAATAAATAGCTTCGTAAAGGGCATCACTTCCCACCATTTTATGACCCCAGAAAAGATTGCAAATCAATAAATGCCATTCCACTGATTTTCTCTGTTTTTAAACCATGCTTTGAAAAGTGTCTTTTCTCCCACATTCCTGCTTTCAAGCAGAGGCATAATAATCTCACAGAGACTCAAAGTGTCAATTTCTAGCTCATACAGAGTAATGGTTATGGGCCTTGGGACTTTACCACTGTCTGGTAGCAAAATATTTTGTTGTCCAATACAAGTATGAAGACACACTCTTCCAATTGAAGTTCAAGGACTGGTCTCACAAAAGATATGTTTCAAACTCAAACGACAAGTATTTCTCTTCAGAGTAACCCCCTGAAAGTCCAACACACTTTTCCAGCCTTCAATGCCGCACCTTCATGCACTCTCAAAAGGATTCTGCCAGGATCCTTTGACGCTCCGTCGTCATGGCCAAATTGATGTCGCCCACATTTTCAAAACAGCTGACTCCCTTGATCGAATCTGCAGCACATTTGAGCACCCCTCCCCTTCAATAGTGTTTTGACCTGCTGCCTTTTGTTCTCCATAGAGGTTAATTTACCTCTCATACCAATCAAAACTCATATTTTACACAATGATACAGGAATCCTCAGATATGCTTTGTTTATGTTACAAATGTGAGCATGTGGAGGGCCCTTTGCAGACCCTGTAGACAATTTTGGGATATGCAAACATAGATTGAATTGTCTAGGTCAGTTGTCCACTGGCTGCTGTCTGCAATTGTTTTTCTTATTTAATGGTCAGTACCCCTGACTTGTACCATATCTACATATCTGATATGCATCATATTTTTCTCAACATTTGGAAGAGACCTGATTCCGATCTGAGCCAATAGAATTCATTTTTTCCCCTTCATTTTACCTAGATGTACAGTATTACTCACTTGAGAGAAAAACATGCAAAATTACGTCTCTTGAACCTTGTAGTGTACATATTGCTGTATAAATTGCTGCTGAAAAAAATCACATTAGATAACAGTGATTTTTAAAAAAATCAGAAATGAGAAACTTTCCTTTTCTGTGCCATATCAGGTTTTATTATTATTATTATTAGTAGTAGTAGTAGTAGTATTCGTATTATTATATTTACTAATATTTCTGATTCAAACACTTATTGATACCATCTATTATTATTATTATTATTATTATTATTATTATTATTATTATTTTTATATTATTATTATTATTATTATTATATATATATATTTTTTTTTTATTAACAGCAATAATAATATGGTGGTTGACTGGTTAGCATGTCCACCCCACAGCTCCAGGGTTCGATTCTGGCCTTCCTGTGTGGAGCTTGCATGTTCTCCTCGTGCCTGCGTGGATTTTCTCCGGGTACTCTGGTTTTCTCTCATATTCCAAAAACATGCATGGCAGGTTAATGGAACACTCGAATTGTACCCAGGTGTGATTGTGAGTGCGAATGGTTGTTTGTCTATGTGTGCCCTGCAATTGGCTGACAATCAATTCAGGGTGTCCCCCGCCTCCTGCCCGAAGATGGCCGGGATAGGCTCCAGCACGACCGCGCCCCCCGTGAGGATAAGCGGATTAGAAAATGGATGGTTGGATGGATTGGCTGGCAACCAGTTTGGGGTGTACCCTGCCTACTGCCGGAAGACGACTCAGATAGATTCCAGCAGCACACTTGCGACCCTTGTGAGTGGTTCAGATGAATAATAATAATAATCGCTATATAACAATGGACAACAATTATTCCTATGAGTACAGCTTTAATGGTGAAACTGTAATGTATCTTTGAAAAAAAATATTAGCGCTTTTCAGTTCTTTAATTGCATAATTACAGTGCATCGGAATCACACTCATTGATAATTTCAATAAGCATGTTGTAGTGATCAGGAAATTTTGACCATTAAGTCAGTGATTTATACATTACCAATCAACATTAATTTAATGGTAATGGTAAAATTGTGGTCATGTATTTTTGAAAGCCATTTTCAACTCTTTTCTTTCGGCTGACATATATGCCAAGGCACATTTCATCTTGGTTTACCTTTACTTAACTTTTGTTTTTTTGGGGGTTTTTTTTGCATTCTAGCTGTTATATCGAGACTGCGATATATGAGATATATTTCTTCCTTCGCCCAAAATATTTCATTCAGGCATTTCAGCCTCGGAGGAAACACTGCCCTCCTCCTTACCGCTCAATATCTCGACAGTTCGTCTCTCAGCTGAGAGTTACAGCTTTGGACTCGAGGCCACTTTCAGCCAGGAAACGGTCGTCCCTGTGTGCCCTAATCGCCCGTTATGTCAAACAGATTGCCTGGAGTCATGGAAAAGTGATAACGTGGCACAGCACATTACTGTTGCAAGAGCCAACAGCTTTGCTTTGCAGGATTGTGCATGAGCAATGTCCTCTGCTTTGCTTCTGACTCGCTGCCCAGCACATATTCTATACGGAATGGTATAAACAATACCCAACACACCTTCTTGTATAGTATATCATCCTTTGCACCCCCCCACCCCCATTTAAAAGCAAGACATCATACTAAGTAACTAACATTCATTATTCCTTTTGTGCCCCAATTTGGAAATAGAATACTTTCATTAAATAAGTACCATGATCTGTTCTTACACTGATGTTATGATGATGGTGCAGCTTCTCATTTTTTCGCCAAGCAGTCGCTATATTGCCGTGCACTTGTACTCTTCATACTGGTAGGTCTTTGCCATAGATGACAGGTCACAGGGATCAGCAGCCAGGGCAAATCTGAGCTCCCTGCTTTGACTCCTGCTTTTCTCATAATGGAGTTTATGTCGGCTTGCTGACAATGGGAGAGGAAATTTGCTTCATCCCCTCACTGCTTGATATGCAAATCAGCCAGGGGAGCTTTCTAACCGGGATTTGTTTGTACTGGGTCACTGCAGCATGGCTTCATTTTTACTGATTCATTCATTAAATGCATTTTAATGATTCACATGCACTGAAAATACATGCTTTGCATTGTGAATATTTAATCGTGTCAGCACATGATGCATGCAGATAAAAATGTCATATGCATGCTTATCATGTAAAGATTTTGAGAGTCGTAAAGCGTTGCAATTTGACATAGTAAGGTATTAAAAAATATTTCAAGGAAAATGACATTTACATTGTGTCATCACTGATTGTTGGATCTTATTCAAAAATCCGAATCATTTTTTTGTTCGGAAATGATTTGAATGATTATTGTCAGTACAATGTATTTTCTCCCCCAAATCCTCTACTTACTGGATGTATAGATGGTGTCTGTTGTTTCATGCCTTTGCCACATATAGACGTTTTCCATCAGCGTGTCTGTTGTTTGTGGACACTAAAATGGAGACTAGCGTTCTTTACTTTCCTTATATTTCTGAAAGAGTCAGGCTTTGTTTTTATTTTTCATGTATTTTATTTGATTTTTTACACTCCTGTAACTGCAATATCCTCACTTCTTCTCGGGTTACTGCTAGGTCACTTGGCACAGCATGTTGGTTGCGATCAGTGAGGACTCGTGAGTGGTTGGAATAGTTGATGCTATTCAGGCTCTCAGGAGCAAACGGGTTCTATAATCTCTTGGGGTCTCTAAAGCGTGCAAATCAGTTAACTGGTAATAGAAAGTACATCCACACTCAAACGTATTTCTTTGCTTTACTCAATAAAATGTGCCCACTTTCAAACATATTTTCAAATGGATTGCGTTCACGGCAAGGTGCGGTGAGGACAAAGGAAATAATTTCTTTATGCTATGTTGACTTTGTACTTCACAAAGATAAGGAAGCTGCTTCTGATGCATTTAAAGAGGGCACGGTAGTGAGAAAATCAAGATAGTTTAAGTAGTGTATGTACATCTAATCTGCAACACCGATTTTTGTGTTTTGATTTGTTGATTTTTTTCCCCTTCTGCCATGATGCAACATCACATAGTATAGATATCTGGTGACAGTGGGGAGAGTGTGTGAGAATGTGCTCACACCTATAGAGGGCAGCTGTGCTCCCCACAACTTAGGCAAAGCATTAGCAAAAGAGGTTTGCGTGTGACTGGCCTCCTGCCCAGAAATAATCATGTATGGTATGTTTGATTCGGGGACTGCATTCGAGTGTATGTAAGGACACATGCGAATCCTTAACGACGTTGAGTATCTGCCAGGCACAACACAGAAGCTGGTTCACATGCTTGTTCATATTTATTTCTCTATAATAGGAAGAGAAGCTATGCATTGCTTAACATGCCTTAAACGAGTAAATATTGTAGAATGAATCGGAGTACAGGGAATGATTCCTCCAGCTCTTTGTGTGCAGTGCCACCATTGCACTCTATGCTGTCTAACATGACGTTTAGATCGATTTGTTTTGCGTGCAGTGGAGGCAGAGAGCAAAAGAGAGGCGGAGAGCAGCCACAAGGTCTGGGGTAGTTTCTGATAGGGATAGGCAGACTCTTCATTGCAAAACATAATGCTCACTTATCGGTTTATCATTATTTTTCCTATATGAATTGGTAGTGTCTTGCCCTTTAAATAAGCAGGCCAATAAGACAAGAGACAGTCATGACTGATAAAATGCTTTGACCGTCGCACCTATATCGGGAGCAAGACAAGACAATACCCACCAAAAATGCAGTTGGATTAGGCTTTATTATGCTTATCTTTCTTCAAGTTAAAGCTTATGACAAAACATAACTTTGTTCATACACAAAATTTAACATATTCCACATGAATGTATTTGAATTAAAACTCTAAAATGACTATGATTAAAATAATGGAACAAAAACATAAAAAAAATAAAATAAAAGGAGACTTGGTTGACCATCAATGATTCCAAATCTCAATACTGGATGGGACTCAAATCTTTAGTACCCTTTTCAAGTGTCTATATTCTCTCCACTGAAAATT
Organism: Hippocampus mohnikei; assembly: GCA_026261675.1. NCBI lineage: Eukaryota > Metazoa > Chordata > Actinopteri > Syngnathiformes > Syngnathidae > Hippocampus > Hippocampus mohnikei. The sequence continues at coordinate 18,887,182 of JAKGUB010000348.1, forward strand.
TCACTCTGATAATTACAAATCTTATCTGCACTTTCTGAAAAATGAATTGTTCTCAGCCAACAATAGTTTACTGGGGATCATAAACCAAATGTGCTCTGTATTTCACCACCCCTGCTGCAGTAAATGGAGGCAATTTTTTTTCCAGGGGCAATCTTATTTACTGTACATTACGTGTGGCACATTTTGGGTCTGAAAATTAGTCATCCTCAAATCCTCTTTTTACTTTCTCCATCATCATCTGGTTAAGGAGAGCTACCTGCATATGAATGAGACATCCAAGGACTAATGGTCAATTTATGGCACAAATAAGGCTCTTGCTGTAATTACATGTCAAGAGTCCATGATATGCAAATGCATGACTTTGTGCTTTGCAGACTTAATTGTGTTGCGGCTCGTGGCCGAACCGAATGCTGATGGACCCTACAAATGTAGACCGATGAAATCCATAACAAAAATGTATTAAAGAGGGACAGACAATGTACAAAACAGAAATCACTGGCAACACAGAGCCAGGAAAACGAAAAACTGAAAGCGCTTGCAAAAGGGAAGGTAAAAGTGAGATTTGAAAATACACAATGCAATAGCAAAAGTCTAAACAAGCATAACCAAAATCAGCAAATAACTCGAAAACAGGAATCAAAGCGGACAAGAGCGACTATGAACATGAGGGTCGAGAAAATTCCGCTTCAGGCAACACAGCGAGCAAGGTCAATTATTCGACATGGCAATTTTGCTGTCTGAGTTCTTAAATATCCTGATGACGACCGGACACCGGTGCACCCCTGCTTTATTAACATAAATAGGTCACAAGACCGACAAAGTTCAACAAAGAAGGCTGGTACAACACCAGGAAAATGAGACAACCAGAAACGCTTGCAAAAAATGCCAATGATAAAAACAATTGGAAATTGCTTGTCAATAAATAGATAAGAAACCCAAACGCCTATAATACGATAACCACGACTATAACTACAATAAAAAACACACAAGATAAATGCAGAAAACCTGGCAGGAACAAAAACAAAGAGCAAAAACATGGAAAGTCTAGACCAGGGGTCTCCAACTCTGGGTCTGGAGGGCTACTGTCCTGCCTGTTCTCCAACTCTCCCAGGAGCAACACACCTAATTCAAATAATCAGGATGTTCTAATGCTGCTTCAGAGCTGGCTGATGAGCTGATCGTCTAAATCAGGTGTGTTGCAGCCGAGAGAGCCGGAAAATAGGCAGGACAGTAGCCCTCCAGGCCCGGAGTTGGACATGCCTGGTCTAGACAAATTCAACACTTGGTGGCAGTCGTGAGCAAGTCAAATTATCTGACAGAGACCTGACAACATGGGAGTTCTTAAATAGTTGGTTGATTACATTGGCAGCAGGTGTGCAAGCTGGAGGGATGGCCCTCTTCTGCCACCTGCTGGAGAAAGACAAGAACAGACTCATGACAGAGATGGTGCGAGTACCTCTACCCACAGTTGTGCAACAAGTGAATATTCTTTTGTTGCTGACATACTTTGCCACACTTCAGTCCATTTAACATTACTGTATACAGTATAGTGAAAATGGTCTGAAATGTGATTATTTACATGGCAAGTAGATCTACAGTGTTCACTGCTAAATTTTCTACTTGCGCCCATAAAAATTTAAGGTTAGTGTCCACTGTGTTCCGAGTAAAAAATGAAAGTTAGTCTGGAGCCCAACTGTATTTTCCTTCAATTATTTGAGTTTTGTTATCATATTAGCTTTCATATTTCATGTATGTATTTCACATACAGTATATGAAAAAGGGATAGGCTGGGATATGCTCCAGCTCACACAGTACCCTTGGATTCAGTCTTCCCTTTCGCAGGTGATTTGCATGCCATGTAGGATTTAAGTCTGAGCATTGACTTTGTCAGTCTAAAACCGTCTACTTGTTGCCCCCAATTAAGGCTTTTGTTGTTTTGGAAGTGTGTTGTGCAATTATCACTCAGGTAGGGATGATTGGTTTGACTCTAGGACAGGAACTGGAACTTTGTGGAAAAATTGAGCTAGAGCAGATGAAAAAGCGGGAACTGGCTCAATGTCTGCTGTTAGGAAATGGTTGACTGTCGGTGTAAGCAGCCCCGGAAAGGTGACATTGAGGGGCAGCACTAGTGGCTGAAGCATTTGACTGACTGAGGGCAGATGCGATGGGACGGCAACTGACTGTATGCAAGAAGACTGAAGGCTCGGAGGCTGCAGCATGGCTGACTTAATCCAAGTGGACTGCCAGGTTTGCTTACTCAACTGGGAGAGAGGCTGCAGGGAGCTCGTAATATTTTGCATTTTATCTGAAGTCCACATTGCTTGTTATTTATTTGTTTATTATTATGATGATTATTATTATTATATTTTGGGGGATCCAACACATTGCACCTCTCGATGCATCACTCCACTCTGGTCTCATGCCAATCACACAGCCAAGGTATTCAAATTTATTTTTTGTTCACCACAACTACCCTGCTTTTGCTGCCATTTACGCTGGGTGCATTTTATTTGTCTGATCCTTTCTGTCACAAGCGGTGTTGTAGTGGGAGGCAGGTGGACCCAAATGCAGGAAAAGCAGCGTGGTGGCAAAGACAGGCACATCTCAAAAACACTTTAATTTAGAAAATAATTGAAACCCCCCACATGATGAATTGATATGTGGCTCACACGAGGCAGCAGGAGAAACCCAAATACACTGAAAACGGATAATGAGACTAGGAGAAGGAACTGATTGGAACAGGCACAGAAGGAGATGACTGGCAAAAGGGTAAATGACAAGCCACAGATGATAGTAATGATGATAGTGGCCATGAGCAAGTGGCACGAGAGGTGGTGGGAAGTGACAAGATGGACACAGGAGGGCAAGACAGATCACATGCTTGAGTTGAACACAGACAGGGGAGGGAAAAATAAACGCTCTTAAATGCAGACACCTAAACAAGGAGCTTCAACGAACAGAAACCAACAGCTGGACAATACAGACGCTCGATCTGTAAATGTATTGCCCTTTCATGACAAAATAATTAATTTGAGTTAATATTGTATTATTATTATTTTTTGCTAGTTCATTTTTGATTTAACGTCATTTAATGAAATGATGCAGTGCTTTTGATTGATCACTTTTGTGGGTTGTTTGGTCGCGCTCACCTGTGACCTTAATGAGGACAAGCGTATCAAAAATGGAGGATTTTCATTTCACAAATCCTTACAATATTGTGCCGTGTTACGGCTCTGATGCTCCATCAGAGGGCAGGCAATTACAGGCACTACTTTTTCCCCCATTGTGTGTAAGTGCCCTTTAAAAAAAGAGCAGTGACCTGAAAGAAAAGATGGAAAAATTGCATTCGCAGCTGGCTTAACCAGCCCCAAGTGTTTGTGATTTAAATTGGTGCTCTCCTCGGTTGAAGTATTTTTACAAAACAAATAGCAAGGTTTCTGGGTTGATATCATGATAACCACATACAACAGCTGGTGGTAAAAAAAAAAAAAGCATTTTGAAATCTCAAGTCACCCTCTAGTAGTCTACAATACCTTCTGGGCACTCACGACATGCTTTTGGCCACGCAAAGCGGGCTACGCAGGGCAGTAAAGCATTTGACAAGTGAACTCATACAAATACTTGTGAGTCCCAAACTGAGCTGTTTTTATTGTGGGAGGAAAGCAGAACCATATCCTTACCCTTGAAGTTTATTGTCTTGTATTTTTTTTTTTGTGACGAAAGCAGCTCTGTTGCCACATTGTCAATGGTGAAAGCTGCAGTGGTTGCTAGTTTGTCATGTCCTTGTTTATGATGATACCAGTGCAGCGTGTTCTACCGAAGACAAATTCCTTGTGTGTTCTACATACTTGGCCAATAATAATAATAATAATACTTGGCTGATATTTAGACTGGTTGAGCACACCTGAAGTTCATGCTCTAAATCAGTGGTTCTTAACCTGGGTTTGATCGAACCCCAAGGGCTCGGTGAATCGGTCTCAGGGGTTCGACGGAGCTTTTGCCATGGAGGTTAGAAACACCTGACTCAACGTGTCAATTAGTTATGACACGCCCACTTGGCCATCACTGGCTGCAGATGATCACATGACATTGCGTGTCCAATCAGTGCTGTGGGAAATTTAATTCGCTTAGAAGTCAACATTTGACTGTCGTGATAGTACGTCGTACAATTTAAAAAAAAGTATACTTTTCTCTTGAAATTGTATTTACTTTTTTCAGTTTTTAATAAATGTGTTTTTTTAATATCTTGAATTTGTAAAAAAAATATATATATATATATATATATATATATATATATATATATATATATATATATATATATATATATATATATTTTTTACAAGCAAGGTAAAGCATTTTACCTGCAAAGAAAACTATATATATATATATATATATATATATATAGGCGCCCGGTAGTCCAGTGGTTAGCACGTCGACTTCACAGTGCAGAGGTGCCGGGTTCAATTCCAGCTCCGGCCTCCCTGTGTGGAGTTTGCATGTTCTCCCCGGGCCTGCGTGGGTTTTCTCCGGGCACTCCGGTTTCCTCCCACATTCCAAAAACATGCATGGCAGGCTGATTGAACACTCTAAATTGTCCCTGGGTGTGAATGTGAGCGTGGTTGGTTGTTCGTCTCTGTGTGCCCTGCGATTGGCTGGCAACCGATTCAGGGTGTCCCCGCCTACTGCCCAAAGACAGCTGGGATAGGCTCCAGCACCCCCGCGACCCTAGTGAGGATCAAGCGGTTCGGAAAATGGATGGATGGATGGATATATATATATATATATATATATATATATATATATATATATATATATATATATATATATATATAGTTTTCTTGCAGGGTTCGTGAATGTGCATGTTAACTGGTTGGGTTCGGTACCTCTAAAAAGGTTAAGAACCACTGCTCTAAATCCTCTCTGTGTTGTTTTGCACTGTTTAATTTAATCTGTCTTCTTATCCAAATATACAGTACTCATTCTTTATACAACATTTATCATACACTAACAGGTCATCAGGAAGTGAGAGTAATACTTTTTTGTTCACATATGAGAAGACGAGAATGTGTCAAAGACAATGCGAGAAAACAATGTAAATTTTGATTGGCTTTGGAAACCAACTGTGAGAACTTCACAGCTTAGCTTGCTTTCTGCTTGGTCCATTTTTCTGTCAGCCTCTGCTTTTTTACTGCCCTCCTGTTGTCTTCCTCCTTGCACTCAACATCATTCAGGTTGCCCTCCACAACAAAGGCTTGCACAATCTCAAACTTGAATCATGTTATCATTTCAATGGCCAGGCACCCTTTGTCCATTCAATCAGTCACCCGCTGCAATACAGAATGACTTTGATTTGGAACAGTGAACTTTGTTTACCTTGTGATGATTGTTCGAACTTTAGCTTTGAGAGCTGCCACAGTGAATGACCAACCTTGGTAGCATTGCTGCTCTTCACTGCTACTGAATTGCGTCACAAATGTAAACAATGTATATCAGTTGGTCTCAAATCGATGGCCTGGGGGCCATTTGCGACCCACAGGAGGATCTTTTTTGGCCACCTACTTGACATTCAAGTTTAATGTTCGGGAGCCCCCCACGCGTGTGTGTGTGTGTGTGTGTGTGTGTGTGTGTGTGTGTGTGTGTGTGTGTGTGTGTGTGTGTGTGTGTGTGTGTGTGTGTGTGTGTGTGTTCTTGTACTTCTGACATTTTGAGGACCGGCATGAGTTTTTAACCAACAGAGTGAGGACATTTTGACGAAGTGAGGACATTTTGGCCGGTCCTCACTTTGACACCCCAATATATGTGTGTGTGTGTGTTTAATCTCTTTTGAGCTACCAACTCATGACAGCTTTTGAAAATGAAATGACACCAATTGGAAGGAAAAGTCACTCAGTCCCAGTTGTCCCAATGAAAACAAGAGATGGAATGTTTATTATATGTTGAGCACAGGTGCAACCCGGCATGTCTTGAATGCACAAAAAGAAAACCTGTGGTGCTCAAGAAATCAGATATCATTACTCAACTGGACAGGCTGAGGGGAATGAAAAGCACCAGGGAGATTAGAAAGAGGACCGCGTCACCAATCTTGTACACATTCTGAAGAACTGCTAATGTTCTCGGCTACTGTATTGTTAAAGATTAAGATTTGATTACTTCCACTCAGTGGTGGGTCAAGACAGTTTTACCTCTGGTGGCGAAGGGGTGGCTGGATGTTCAGTTAGCAGGGGGGGACCTTAGGTCTGACATGATAATTCCTATATCGATTTCGATTCCAACTCCGGCCTCCCTGTGTGGAGTTTGCATGTTCTCCCCGGGCCTGTGTGGGTTTTCTCCGGGCACTCCGGTTTCCTCCCACATTCCAAAAACATGCATGGCAGGCTGATTGAACACTCATTGTCCCTAGGTGTGAGTGTGAGCATGGATGGTTGTTCGTCTCTGTGTGCCCTGCGATTGGCTGGCAACCGACTCGGGGTGTCCCCCGCCTACTGCCCGAAGACAGCTGGGATAGGCTGCAGCACCCCCCGCGACCCTAGTGAGGATCAAGCGGTTCGGAAAATGGATGGATGGATGGACTTAATGCTCGATGAATAAAATGGGCACACTAGTTTTTTGGGGTGACTCACCTTTTTTGCCGCCATGTGAGTTGGCACTTACATGCACACAAACACACTTGGGGTGTAACGGCTTTTGTAAACCGTATGAACGGTTACAGTTCAGTTTACATGTGTCCTGTCTGTGTCCCATTAGTTCATGAGCACACGCAGCTATTTCTCATTTATTAATAAGGCAGAGCAGTGTGCAGTGGCTCTACAAATAGCCAGCTAGAGACTGCAAACATACCTTTATCTCACAGCTATCCTCTACAGTGCGTTTGTTGTTCGATTTCATTGCTTGTTTACACACAGTATGGCGAACATTCATACTTAAATAGACTGGTGACCACAACCAGATAGACATTTTGTGTGCCAAAATTGAGGGCAAGACCAGCTTACAGAGTCTGTATCTTTCCAATGCACGATCGTAGCAAACAAAAATATTTTAAAAAGTATGAATACTGAAATATTGATGTTGTCTAAATTTAGTCACAAATGTACTTACGCAATATGAAATCTTTTTTTTTTAATTAACACATAGCTGACATATTTGCAGGGAGACATTACTTATTTTATTGGATGAATGGCAACAGTTATATTGTATTATTTTGTTATTTTATGTTAACTGTTCTTTTGATGGCGGCGCGGGCAGCCGCAGCGGCTCCTCTTGTTGTCTTTTTGTCTGGTTGAGAGGGAAGAAATTTTATCTGCGCTGTATAGCGCATTTGACAATAAAGTTGTCCTTGACTTGACTTGACTTGGGTTGGCTACACAGCCTTATTGTATTTTTTGCCATCCAATAGAAGAACATTATATTTTTCTGCCTGTCACTATTTAGTGCTGGCATATATAGAAAAAGATAGTTCTGATGACTCAAATGATAAAAAAAAATGCACAGTAACCATTAATAATAATAACAATGATCATAATAATAATGCTGTGAACACACTTTCTCATTTTAAACCTAACTGCAGACTAGCTCGGCAGTACAAATTGCCTAAAAAATTGTGGAAATCAATCCACAATTTAAACAAAACAGCCATTCTAGCCCTGTACAGCCAGTTGAAAGAGGACATTGTGAAGGAGATAGGACATCTTATTTTACTCTGCCTCTATCTATCTATCCATCTATCCATCCATCCATCCATCCATCCATCCATCCATCCATCCATCCATCCATCCATCCATCATGTTCATTCCTCCATCCATGCTACTTATTCTCACAGGAGTTGTGGGTGTGCTGGTGCCTATCCCATAACCTCTTCAGAAACAGTAATATAAGAGATGTAAATTTTTATACAGTCTTGTTTAACTTACATTTCATTACAAAAGACAGGCTTTGTTATCAGAAATCACCCCTCCTCCTCCCGAGTCCTCACAAATAAAATATGAAATGTCGGGTTTGCTTCGGGCTCGGGCCTGCATATCAAGTTAAGTGATCGGGCTCGGGTCGGGTCGCGTTTAAATACCCTCGGGCCCGGTCAGGTCGGGCTCGATTTTTTTAGGACCAATCTTAGCTCTAGTTCCCAGGGCTGGTGTATTTCTTTTGCTATTCCGAACTTACGTCATGTAAACATTTCAATTGGAAAAGTCAGGCTGCGTCCGGTCTGAGAATGTTCTGTTCTTGACGTAAATGCGTAGTGGCATGGTTGTTTATGCACTTGAAAATGGGACCGTCCTACCAGAGCTTGTCTGCGACTGCAGAACTTGTTATAAATTAAATATAACTTCTGTTTATGATCAGTGTTAAAATAAAAAAAAACAACTACTGTACGAAATGAATGAACTCCATCTTGATAGATCACGTGCTGTTTTACATCCATCTCCGCATGTTGCACGGCTGTAAAACAGCTGGTTTGATTAATGTAATCAGAATCAGAATCAGAATCAGAATCATCTTTATTGGCCAAGTATGTAGAACACACAAGGAATTTGTCTCCGGTATAACACGCTGCATTAGTATCATCATAAACAAGAACCTGACAAATAGGTATGGAAGGACATTTCATAATGTAAGTGAACCATAGTTTCAAGCAGAGCTAAAGTGATCAGTGGTAGAATACAATACTATTACAGTTTGTACAGTTGGTGCAGAAAATCATTGAACCATTTTAGAGTGACCAGTAACAATAATTGTTGTACAAGAAGAGTGACAAGAAGAGTCACTAGGTCAGTGACTGTTTAGGGAGTTAATGGCTAGAGGGAAGACGCTGTTTAAGTGTCTGCTGGATTTGGTGCGCATGGATCTGTAGCGCCTGCCTGAGGGGAGTAGCTGGAAAAGGTAGTGGGCAGGATGCGGGGGATCCAGGAGGATTTTCCGTGCCCTTGTCTTGATTCTTGCAGTGTGCAAGTCCTCAAGAGTGGGTAGGGTGGTGCCAATGATTTTTTCCGCCGTCCTAATTGTCCGTTGAAGTCGGATTTTGTCCTTCTTTGTGGCGGCCCCAAACCAAACCGTGATGGAAGAACACAGGATTGATTCGATGACTGCCGTGTAGAACTGACGTAGCACCTCCTGTGGCAGGCCATGCTTCCTCAGCAGCCTCAGGATGTAATGCCACATGTAAACGGTAGATCGGAATAGATCATGTCATCTGTAAATAGAATGATTTTGATCGGAATTACAAAATAAAAGTCTTCATCATTGTTTATTCCACGGTGTGCATGCGTGTGCGTTAATGCGTGAGTGCGTGTCAAGAGTCCAGGACAATGCAATGGCTTTTTGTTGAGCTTTTTTTGTGTGTGTATGTGTGTTATTGTGGGCGCTAGATTCCATGCCGCATTAAGTCCGTCTGAATGGTTTTTTTGTGAATGCTGCTACGTTCCAGTTTTTCTAGCAGTGTTGAATCAGCTTCTCCATTTCTCTAATTGTGTGTGTTTTTTTTTTCTTTTGCATTTTGTTGGAGGCAGCACGCTTGGCATGTATTGTATGACATATTTGTTGGGCCAGACCAGAGACTGCTGTGAGTTTCTGCTGGGTTTTTTTCTCCTTCTCTGATGGCACAAGACCTAATGGGATGTTATCATTCTCTATCATCACCCTACAACTGCAAAAAAAAAAAAAACCCTGACATTAAATACATATTCATGAAAACAAAATAATGGGTGACGGTTGCATATTTATGACATGTTGATGCTTACTTCCAAAAATAATTACTTATTGAAGCATTAAGGTAAGACTGATTATGATTATTTTTAGTGAAGTAATGGCATTCTTATAAATCTATGTGCAGCGCTAAGTAAAAATGTTCTGCTTCAAGATGAATCAGGGGATAATTTTGAAAGTCCAACTGTGACGTATGCCTCTCTGTTTTAAAATGTAATAAGGTATCTTATCCTCATAAGACACTCCCAGCAAAAACATTGAGAATGAAATCCATGGAATTTCATGAATCATCTCTTTACTCCTAATCACTTCTTTTGTGTGCGTCTCAATTGAATTGGTTGAGAGAAAAATTAATTCAAAATTGAATTTTGGTTATGGTGTCCCGGTGTTAATAATATTCAGCAGAACAGAAGACCGCTATCTGTTCTGAATGGCAGACGAGGTAACTGGATGTCTTATGGGTCTTTGCTCCTCTCCAGATGGTTGATAACTCCTGTTGGGACTGAAATCCAGTAAAACACCCATCCCCCACAAAAACAACATAAGACCGCGCACATGCACTCCCCACTTCTACCACTTGATCCCATTTGCATTGAACTCAGGGGATTGCTGATCAACCTTCAGCAAGGTCACTGAGCAAGTAACTCTTTTCCAGTAAATATTTGGTAGCTCAAAGATGTATAAGGTGGAACTCTTCATTGCAAGTGGTCCGCTTTTAATGATGATTCGACAACAGGATACATATTGCAGAGAAACCATCTTTATAGGAAGCCAGGTTAAAAAAAAGTACATTAATCTTGAGTAAGACTGTATAATTGTTTTATCATTATGTATATACATGTAAGTAGTATACTGTAAAGTTGCGTTTATTCAGGGTGGCACGTTTTTTGAAAACCTTTCAAAGAGTTCGCTTCAACTGTTTGTGTTTGGTCCACATGTGTCCGTTTTGGTTCGTAGGCACACGCAGCTTATCTTGATGAGCGCTGAGCCAAGATTTTGCCATCTTTACCATTCGGAGAGGCAGAGCATGCCCCCCCCCATTAATTTCTGAACGCATCCCATGTTATAAAACAATAAGCAGCTCGCACTTGAACAATTTCTGTTGCCTGAAACTTTGGACACTCCACGTCCCCAGTTGGAGTGGCCCTCCGCGACTCCTATTTTGTGGCACTCCGAACAACCAATCGGCACATTTGAACAACGTTTTAAGTTTCTGAATGGTCATAGAGAAGCAGAGTGAGCACAGAACGTATTTCTGAACACACCCTGAGAGTCATGTTAGGGAGTCCGAGTGAATTTCCAAATGTATCCCAAGGCCGATCCGATGTGCGTCACACCGTTCCAGCGATGCAGCAGCCAATTACATGGCAGAGGGCTGTGTTCTGCCAAGTACTGGAGTTGGATTCATAATGAAGCGAGAGTCACCATCATAAGCCACCTCGTTAGTCTTTATATCTCCATCGCAAGCTCTAAGGTCCATAAAAGTGGGTGACTTAGAATTACAACTCACTGCACATCACTGTGTTTGTGACTACGGTGTTTTGATGCTCTTGTTCGTCATGTCAGATCTATTGTGGTGGTATTTAGAGCCAAATAGATGAGAATTATGAGTCGCTGATGGTGTAGTGGTAGACTTGCCTGATTTGTATGTGGGCACCGTGGGATTGGTTCCCACTCAGTGATGGTGTAGATGTTGGTGTAGATGGTGTAGATATATATATATTAGAGCTGTCAAACGATTAAAATTTTTAATCTAATTAAAAAGTCAACTGTCATAATTAACTCAAATTAACTAAAAATTAATCATGATTGCTCACTCATTTTTTATCGTTTCTGAATTTCCTTTTATATTTTTTGTCCTATTTTCCCCCATTTTAATGCTCTCATCAACATGGAATCATGAATCAGTTTTCTATGTGCAAAATGCAAATATTTACTGAAATAACAATTTTGATTTTCAATTTTACATGAACATTTTTCACTTGGAGCAGTTATTCACACATTATCTCTCACACAATATTACTGTCCATCAACAACAGTGAAAACAATATTTTGTCACACAACAGCTGCTTGAACAGCTTTATTTAGGGAATCAAAACAGCGCAATATAACATTATAAAGTGCACATCTAAGGTAAACTAGTACTCAGCCTATAATGGATTTAAGCCATGGTTGCATACTTCGTTTTTCTCAAATTTGCTTTGAACACAGCAGTCAGGCTATGCTGATTCTGTTGGTCCTTCTTGCTCAGAAGTCTCTCTACGGTTTTGTGTCGACATCATTTCGGATTCTTGTAATGGAGGCTCTCGCTGGCAATCAGTAATGGTTGTTCAGTTAGGGATTGTCGGTCAGCATGGAAGGATCTCTCATTCTGTACTTTTTGGATCATTTATTGGAGCACTTTGCAGTAGAAGTAGGAGTAGTAGTAGTTGTAACAGAAGTATCAGAAGCAGGTAATAACCTAAACTACACATAAATGCAGTAAAAAATTAATATATCTATCTTTCTGCATCGCAATGTAAATATGTATATAATTGACATTAATGAATACCTTTATTTAACAATAACCCTGATTTCACTATGTATCATTATCGTCATCATTATTCATTGTTTTAAACGTAAGAAACCATTCAACACAAACATAAAGTCGAATCGAACAAAAGAACTACAAGTCCCAAAGGTGGAGCGCCGGCTGCAACGCAATTTACTTCTTTAAACGTCAGATTGCAGACGGACAAACATGACAACTATGCACAAATGAGCTAAATAAAGACACCCCTGTTCTAGCAACATTTTAGCCCACGCTGTTTAAATTGCCGATTGCTTCAGCAACTTTGTTCTTTGTCGTGTCATCCATTTTCTTCGCTTTGAAATGATCCATAGCCGTCTGTCTGAGACGAGGGGGGCGGACTACTGACGTCAGCGGTGTGCTTGGCCATTAATTAAGTGGTATTTCAGACTCGACGTGCTATGATGATAGCTCAGTTTACGACTGCAAAACATCCAGGTCATTTTGGTCTTGTCAGTGGAACAATCTGGCAACTTTTTAAAAGTAAACTTTCCATTCATAAACTATTTAAAAATCCGTTTTCGGTGTCTCGCGCTGCCGTGGCTGGCAAAACAAACGTGGGTGGACTTGTGCAGCGCGCTTGATGTTTTGTTTCTGGTTTATTTATAGAGCAACGTCACATCCGCTGTGACGTCTGCCGCGTTAATCTCGCGAGAAAATTTTTGATCCCGATAAAATTCATTTAAATTAATGTCGATAAAAACGCGCTAAACTGACAGCTCTAATATATATATATATATATATATATATATATATATATATACACAAATGTGTGTGTGTGTGTGTGTCTACAGTATGTAATGTAAAAAATGCCCCAAAAAAATATTTCTGGAAACTTTCAACACGAACACAAATAGATACGTTTGCTACAAAATCTGAAGAGAAATCTAATGTCATCCTGATGGTGGTGCTAAAGGAGAATTCTTGATCCTTTCGTTTGCCTGCCTCCAAGAACCCTATAAACTGTCATGGTTGTTTTTATGTCCTAGTCAAAGATATCTCAGTCTGGTCATCCATTCCCTCAAATGATCTTTTGAGAAGAAAAACCGAAGCAGGGATTTTTAGCCTGCCTGTCAGCATCGCCATCATTACATGGGTTCCTATGGAAACAGAATATCCTCTGGAGATAAACACGTTTTTGCTTTTCAGTTTAGTTTTTTATTTTTTATTTTTATTCCTGCGAATCCGACATCTGAACGATTCCTTGTAACAGCCACGAGAAATTGATAAATACTGTAAAGCTGATCCTTAAAAAGAGCAATGGTTTCTTCACAACAGAGGGGCACATTTTGTTCAGTCACACTTCAACTCTATACAATAATTCTTTTTTATATATGTGTGTGTGTATATATATATATATATATATATATAAAAAAAAAAAAATCCTCATCTCACCCCTCGGGTGGTGTCCGTCCCTCATTCAGCTCGGGTCCTCTACCAGAGGCCAGGAAGCTTGAGGGTTCTGCGCAGTATCCTTGCTGTTCCCAGCACTGCACATTTCTGGACTGAGATGTCCGATGTTGTTCCCGGGATCTGTTGCAACCACTCATCTAGTTTGGAGGTCACTGCCCCGAGTGCTCCGACCACCACAGGCACGACTGCCACCTTTACCTTCCAGGCTCTCTCCAGCTCCTCTCTGAGCCCTTGGTATTTCTCGAGTTTCTCGTGTTCCTTCTTTCTGATGTTTCCATCACTTGGGACCGCTACATCCACTACAAGGGCTTTCTTCTGCCCTTTATCAATGATCACGATATCCGGTTGGTTCGCCATTACCATCTTGTCAGTCTGGATCTGGAAGTCCCACAGGATCTTCGCTCGGTCATTCTCCACCACCTTGGGAGGTGTTTCCCATTTTGACCTAGGGGTTTCCAGTCCATACTCGGCACAGATGTTTCGGTAGACTATGCCAGCCACCTGGTTATGGCGTTCCATGTAGGCTTTCCCTGCCAGCATTTTACACCCTGCAGTTATGTGTTGGATCGTCTCGGGTGCCTCTTCGCACAACCTACACCTTGGGTCTTGTCTGGTGTGGTATATCTGGGCCTCAATGGCTCTGGTGCTCAGGGCCTGCTCCTGAGCAGCCAGGATGAGTGCCTCTGTGCTGTCCTTCAGGCCAGCCCTCTCTAGCCACTGATAGGACTTCTTGAGATCAGCCACTTCACTTATGGTCCGGTGGTACATCCCGTGTAGGGCTTGTCCTCCCATGATGGTCCCTCTTCCAGCACCTCATCCTCTGTTCCCCATTGTCTGAGACATTCTCTGAGTACATCATCCGTTGGAGCCTTCTCCTTGATGTATTCATGGAGCTTGGATGTTTCATCCTGGACAGTGGCTCTCACACTCACTAGTCCCGGCCTCCTTCCTTTAAACTGCGTGCACAGTCTCAGGGTGCTGGATTTGGGATGGAACCCTCCATGCATGGTTAGGAGCTTCGGGTCTTAACATCCGTGGTCTGAATCTCTTCCTTTGGCCACCTGATTATTCCTGCAGGGTATCTGATCACTGGCAGGGCATAGCTGTTTATTGCCCGGGTCTTATTCTTGCCATTGAGCTGGCTTCTTAGGACTTGCCTCACCCGCTGGAGGTATTTGGCCGTAGCCGCTTTCCTTGTTGCCAGTTCGAGGTTGCCATTGGCTTGTGGTATACCGAGGTACTTGTAGCTCTCCTCAATGTCTGCTATTATTCCTTCAGGGAGTGAGACCCCTTCAGTGCGGACTACCTTTCCTCTCTTAGTCACCATCCGACTACATTTCTCAAGCCCGAATGCCATCCCGATGTCGCTGCTGTAGATCCTGGTTGTGTGGATCAGGGAGTCTATGTCCCTTTCGCTCTTAGCATACAGCTTTATGTCATCCATGTAGAGGAGGTGACTGATCGTAGCTCCATTTTTGAGGCGGTATCCGTAGCCTGTTTTGGCGATTACTTGGCTTAGGGGGTTCAGTCCTATGCAGAACAGCAGTGGGGAGAGTGCATCACCTTGGTATATGCCACATTTGATGGACACTTGGGTAAGTGGCTTGCCATTGGCTTCAAGTGTGGTTTTCCACATCCTCATCGAGTTCGCAACGAAGGCTCTTAGGGTCCTGTTCACCTTATACAATCCAGGCATTCAGTGATCCATGTATGTGGCATCGAGTCGTAGGCTTTCTTGTAATCAATCCAGGCTGTGCACAGGTTGGTATGTCGGGACCTGCAGTCTTGTGCGACTGTTCTGTCAACCAGGAGCTGATGTTTGGCTCCTCTGGTATCTCTACCAATGCCCTTCTGTGCTTCGCTCATGTATTGATCCATGTGTCCACTTATCTTAGCCGCAATGATGCCTGACATGAGCTTCCATGTTGTGGAGAGACAGGTTATTGGCCGATAGTTGGATGGGACTGTACCCTTTGAGGGATCCTTCATGATCAGGATCGTTAAGCCCTTCAGTTAGCCATCCTGGGTGAGTCCCATCCTTCAGCAACTGGTTCATTTGTGTTGCTAGGCGCTCATGGAGTGCTTTGAGTTTCTTTAGCCAGTAGGTGTGGACCATGTCCGGGCCTGGTGCTGTCCAGTTTTTCCAGTTTTATATATATATATATATATATATATATATATATATATATATATATATATATATATATATATATATATATATATATAGATATATATAGATATATATATATATATATATATATATATATATATATATATATTATTTTTTTAATTAATTTGGATAAACAACAACATAATAATCTTTCCAGAGATATGTCCGTGTACAGCATTATTGTTTGTAATGCCACCATTAGGCAACAGTGCAGCCATAGAACATATGGTATTGCTTGCTTCGTGAGATGTGGGAATTTGGTTGTTGCAATCACAAATATGGTTCTGTGGAGTGTACTTCCTGCCCATTTTTCCACTCCAGAGGCTTTATTAAACCCGGAACATATAATTTAAAGAAAATGTAACCATGTTGTAGTGGTGCATGCACACACACACACACACACACACACACACACACACACACACACAACCTATGCAATACCTGCAGGATGACCTGTATTTTCAATGAAAGAAAACTTGAGTTGATGGCTCACAGTCTGGGCAATGAAAGAAATTCATCTCGCATCTTCTTTTCCTGACTCTTTGTCTCTGTTTTCAATTTTCTCAAATCATATGTGATGTTGAATAATATGTCAGGGGCTGCCTGGATGTTTCTTCCTGGTCATTCCAAGTTGCCCACCAGACTGTGACAAAAAATGTAGACACTGATATCTAAGATTCATGAGCGTGTGTGTGGAGTTGTGGGTCTTTCTGGTTCATGAGCGTGGGGAAATGTAAAGGGTCAACAGGCTTTGGACCAGGCTTGGGCAACTGTTTGCATCCACTCAGAATAAGTGAGTCCATCTAAATCAGTTCTAAGCTGTAATGATTCATTACACAAGCAATGTGAGCCTAATCACCGAAAGCGGGAGATTTGAGCAATTTTAGCAAATCAATTTTAGCAGCTGCTGGGCACAGCCAGCTAGCAAGCACACCATTTTGGGCTGGAGTTGTCGTGTCTCTGTGTCAGCCATCCGTGAAAGTCCGTCGGTCTGACAAGGTGGTATTTCATGGTGGCAATTTGACAGCAATCTTCAACCAATCTTTTTGCTCTTGTGGATTGTCCATTCCTAATCCGGACCATCATCCGACAGGTCCTGTCTTATTCAGCAGAGGGGCAAATTGCTCATCAATCGATTATTTTCTGAGTCCTGCCAGTCCATCCACTTGCCTCCCATACATGCGGATACTGGGAACGGGCTGTGCCGCCCCTTCTTTGTATGCCTCAGAAAGGTGGTTAAAAAAACATCGTCGTGTAGTAGGCTTTAATATGGATGCTTTCATATGGATGCATTTGTGACAGTTAAATCTGAGGTATAAAATCACAATCATCTTGTAGGAATATGTCCAATATGCCACTGCTTGAAACATTTGTTTGCCTCGCTGATATTGCCCTTTTTACAAAAGCAACTAAAAGATCGTGCTGTCACATAAACATGATGCACGGTGTGCATAACAGTGAGAAATGTGTGCCACTTTTCACTTTCAGCCTCCGACATGATGGAAACTTTCTTCAATTCTTTAAAAAAAAAAATATTTTGTCGTGACAGCTTTCGGTAACTTTGTGTTGTTTTGTTTCTTTTTCTCTGCAGTAAGGTATACGTCTAAAGGACACATATTTTGTATATTTGCACAATAAAACAAGATGTGTCCAATTTTGGGGGGCCTTAGAGAGACAACTGTTGCTTAGTTTTGAATTCCAAAAATGTTTTCATTTTGTCTCATTATTGTGATTGTAGTTTTCAGTGGTGTGGTTATCAATGGCTTCCATTCGACCTGTGGTTATGTATTCTTTTACATTCATTCATTTTCCGATCCGCTTATCCTCAAAAGAGTCGCGGGGGGTGCTGGAGCCTATCCCAGCTGTCTTCGGGCAGTAGGCGTGGGAGACCCTGAACCTGTTGCCAGCCAATCGCAGGGCACACAGAGAGGAACAACAAACGCTCACACTCACACCTAGGGACAATTTTTGGTGTTCAATCAGCCTGCCATGCATGTTTTTGGAATGTGGGAGGAAACCGGAATACCCGGAGAAAACCCACGCAGGCCACCCGTATTCTTTTACATTATTTGCACAATACATTTCAATCAATTGATTATTCCGGCTGATGCAAGAAGGTGAAACCCGCACCAGCCGCCACTGAGTTTGAGAGTCCTCGGACTTCCTCACCATAGATGGTTCTGACAGAGCAGACATCATTTTATGTAACTGTTGATCAGTACTATTAAAATTTCTATTGGTAGTATTTCAAGTTACAAGAGTGGTTCTCAGTACTGTTGTCCAATTGAATATACTGTTGCTTTTTAGCCTGATACTTGAAACCAGACAAAGGTCTGCAATGAGGTTCCGGTTATCTTTAGTACATTGATAAATTGCTTATCCACTTTGAAGGCAGACTTATGTTAAGTCCCCGTCTGACAGGTGGAGTGTGATCTTGGTCTGATAAATGTTCTCCTGTGCTGATATTTGTATGTGCCTTTCTTTTCTCCTCAGCTAAGGTGAGTCATTTCCCCAGCCAAGCAAACGTGTGTTTTGATACATATCGATACCATTACTAGGCTGTGTTCAGATTTTATGCTGAAATAAAAAAATATTATAACAACACATGCACAGGCAGGGGATCCAATTGACTTGATTCTTGTCAGGTTGTTCAGCTGAATCTTGCGTTTGTGATTGAGTCTTTCCTGAATTGTTGATTCAATCAATTTCGCGATGATAACCCTCATTTACATCACAAAAAACCTTGTAAACTGTAAGATGGAGAAGGAAAAAAAAGGCCTCAGTTGAAATTAGGGATATTGCTTGGAATCCCTAAACAGACTTGCTTTTCTTCCCAAAGTATTTGTCCTTTAAAATATTGTCAGACAACCGTTTTGGTAACCCGGGTGCTAGGAGCTGAAGTTCAACCAATTTGTGGTAGCTTGACTAATGTGGTCTGCCTACTCTTTGGTGCTTCGGACAAGAGGACTCCCTGTAGTTATATGACAAGAGTTGCCAAAGTATGCTGTCTCTTTTGGCTTTGGAGAAGTGACAGCTAAGGCTGAAGCGCACTTAAATAGTTTGACAGTCGATTAAGTGGATCCCAACTTCAGGTCATGTCTTGTTTCCTTTGTGGTCTTCTGGGAATGAACTACTTTGCTGGCTCTTCACTGGATATGCTTCCGTGCAGCTCAATGGAGAGGCCTGGCCTTGGAGAAGATAATCACTTTCAAGTTTGGCATGAGGGGTGGAAATTATAAATCTTACAATATATTATTGTGAGGAGAACCAGACTCTAACCCTGTCTCTGAAGATGACTTTATCTCCACCCCCCCCCCCCCCAGATATAATTCTTCCTAAATTGGTTCCTTGTCTACCAACCTGCTAAAAGAATCTTTTTTATCAATTAATTTATTTTTTTGCTGCCTTAAACTGCGTCATTGCCTGCAGTCATGCAGTCCCTCCTTTTATGTTTCATCAAGGTGGGAATAAGTAGCCAACGGTAGACTGACAGCAAATTGGCTTTAAGAGAGGTCAAAGCACGCTTTCAAAAGCTCCTTGAATGCTCCGTAATTCCAGCAGGAATCACTCAGCGCATCAGACACCTGTCGTCCTTGTGGTGGATTACTCCCTCCTTGGGAGTTTCAGATTCCTCCCACAGGTCATAAATATGCACGTTAGGTTAATTGGACACTCCGAATAACATGTTTTTAAATGTTCAATTGAAAAAAATCTCCCTTTGGGCAGTTTGTGTGTTGCCAACAATATCATCATCGGATTGGAGTTTTGTATTACCATTGCCGGAAAGGAATCTAGAGCCCCCTCTCACCCCCTTAAAATACTGTGCAACAGGTCCATCTTGCAAGCATCACTGTGTGATAACAGCAAGGTGAAGTGCACCGAAGAGAGAAGCTATCCATCCAAGAGTGTCACCTCTCTAATCAAGGTCATTTAAACCTTAAATCCTTGCCGTTCCAAAATGTCGCCAGTTTAATTAACTCTCTTGAGCTTCACGATGAAAAGCCTTTTTAATAGTATTGGAATGCATATTAACGAACTGGCAAGGGGCCAATTATGGTTGACAGTCAATGTGTGTGCAGGCAATGCGTGGACTTACATGACCTACCCAAGCTTGAGCTCTTATTTGAGCTCTCACAGTCGTATTGAACACACATTTTCTGCTTTGTCATAATAAGTCCAACATCATTTATAATAAACTTGTCATGGTTTTTACTGAGAACATTTATCACTCACAACATACAAAATACACAGTACCCAACATGCCTTGCTTTTTTGCCACGTTTGTTGGTATGTTGTGTTATATATAAGATGTTTATATCAATATCAATCTGAAAATATGCTTGTTGCTAAATCTCAAGGATTACTTCACTGTTTTTAAAAGTAGTACCATAAGTACTATAAATGGAGATGATCCAATGCAAGTTTTTCACAGTTTGGGAAATGTACCATACAGTAGAGGAATCATGCCATTAAAACTGCACGACGCATCTGTGGAGTAGCCTTGACACAACTATATCACATGCCAATATGACAGCCGTGCGACAAAAAGAGAAGACAGAACATTATTTGAGCCAGCACACATGCATACAACACATTTGTTTTTCAAAACTCTTTTTCTTCATTTTATGTTGAAAATAAGCCTCTATTAGTTAGGTGCGCACCTGTTTCGTTACGCAAACTGTCTCAGCGTGGATGAGCGGATGGTTCCATGCTGAGCTTCTCGCACTATTTAACCATTATTGGCTCTGTGCGAGGGCGGCTTGGTGGTCGACTGATTAGCTCGTTGGCCTCGCAGGGCAGAGGTGGAGGGTTTGATTCTGGCTCCAGCCTTCCTGTGTGGAGTTTGCATGTTCTCCCCGTGCCTGCGTGGGTTTTCTCCGGGTACTCTGGTTTCCTCCCACTTTCCAAAAACCTTCATGGAAGGTAAATGAAACACTCTAAATTGTCCCTCCGTGGGAGTGTGAGCGCGAATGGTTGTTCGTCTATGTGTGACCTGCGATTGCCTGGCAACTAGTTTAGGGTGTCCCCCATGTACTGCCTGAAGAAAGCTGGGATAGGCTGCAGCACGCCCTGCAACCCTTGTGAGGATAAGCGAATCAGAAAATTGATAAATGGATGGGTGGATGGCTCTGTGTGTAACTCACTGCAATAGTTATGCTATTTTTTAAACTATCAATTAGACCTCTATCTATCTCTATCTATCTGTCTGTCTGTATCTATTTGATCCTCATTTTACATCTTCATCCACACTCTCACTTTTTAGGCTGAGTGAGAGTTAGTCCATCATGTCACCTCTGAATTGCTTTTCCCTCAAATATCGCTTATTACATATTGAGACTCATTCAATGTCAGAATGTGCTGGAGCAATGACAGCGTATCATTAGTAAGCCGGCAAAGAGGACTTTGCTTCGTGCATTTACGCCAAGGAGAGTAGTCCCATTAGACTAAGGCAGCATCTTGAATTGGTTGAGAATGGCGGGTCGAATAAGTTTGCTGCCAAGCAGTCACCTCCAGTCCAGTCTAATTTGCAGTCCTTTTAAGGATTTAGTTTGTAGAGATATAGGCTTCAAGTTCATTTCATTATAATTTACTCCATCAACGAGTAAACCCCAAGAGTTTGCACGGGCTTAAAGGAATTTAGACAATTGCATGCATGACTGAGTCAATATCATTTTGCAATATTTGGTGGTTAGATGGGTTTGCGCCGGTCCTTTTGTTGTTGTTTTTTTAAATTATACATAGCCTACTTGTGAGACAAATGCTTAATTTCTGTGTTGTAGTTGTCATGCATGCAACGTACATGGCATGGGGATAAGCATCCACCTGAGAGTTTGGATGTTTGGTATGCGGTCAGCAGTGTCAAAGAAGTGTCCAAAAATGGGAATGAGGACTAAAACAAGATGGTGTTAGGGTGAAAAGTAAAAAAGTAAAACATTCACAAGAAATTTGAACATGAAGAGCGTAAGGTAAAAAAATGAACAGGAACACCAATAAATAATGAATAAATGCACACAATGACTTTTATTTTTCATTAGAAAGCAATTATTGCACTTGAGACATTCAGATTCGTACCATACTTCATTGCTTTATTGAAGACATTTGGCATTAAACTAGCTTCTTAGAGCATGAACCCATTATCTACTCACTCTCCAATTAATTGTTTCAATCTTGCATCAGTCAGCTGTGTCCTTTAAATATTTGCTTCGGGAGCAAATGATGAGGAGGAGCGTTCTTGCAGTGGCAGTGGTATTTCATCATTCAAATAATATTGATGAAATACTCTGTGTGGTTTGTCTGTTTCTATGTACATACACCCAGTGGTTGACTAGCAACCACTGTTGGGTGTTTGCCTTTTGGTCAAAGTCAAATTGGAGAGAGAGAGAGAGAGAGAGAGAGAGAGAGAGAGAGAGAGAGAGAGAGAGAGAGAGAGAGAGAGAGAGAGAGAGAGAGAGAGAGAGAGAGAGAGAGAGAGAGAGAGATTTGATGGAATGTAAACTGGAAAACCTAGGGAGGCACGGGGAGAACATGTAAACTCCACTCGAACCCATGAACTCTGTACTGTGATGCAGATGTACACATGCACTGACTGAGATGAGTGATACAATCAAAGGTGGTCACCTCGGACGTCAACAAGGTCCACACTGTTCACTTTGTACCATAATGGACTGGTTTTCCAACATCTTCCGGATTGTCCTGCACTTGAAATTTGGGTAAAGTGGTGAAAAAGTTGTGAAGAAGTTTAGTAAAAAGCATGGGCCAGAAACACTCCAAAGTGCCCCTTTAGTATTGTTGTATTGTGCCAGTGTGTGTTTTTCACAATTCTCTGCCTTACAGGTGATTTAGTGATGAACTCCAACATTTTCAACACCGTAAAGTAGAATGTGCACATCATACAGTAAAGATAAATTTATATGACAGTTTCTATGTTGCTTGACAGTGTTGTTCGACTGCACTGGGAATTTTGTCATCTGCGTCTGTGAGGCAGTGGAGTGTTGCTCTAGACAGGGACCAACCAGCGTGACTAATCTGGGAATCTCCTCTGTGGCGAGCAAAGATGGCCGTCCTTCACGCCTTGCTGATGGCAACCACAAACCTGTGACACATCCCCCCAAAAACACACACACACACACACACACACACACACACACACACACACACACACACACAGCAGTTGCAGTGGTTGGGTTTAGGAGTGATGACTTCACACTCTCAGTTACACTACAATTAAAGTTCTTTAAATACCAGGTATTTCAGTTTGAGGGGATTTTTAGTAGTAGCAGTAAGTTGCATTTTAGTATGCCAAAGAAATAAACATAATTCGAGAGTGAAAAATTGCTTCTTTTTTTGTATTCCCAAGGAGTGGTGGCTTTGTGAAGATAGAATTGCTTTGTTCATATTGCAATGAGACAACTTGAGAAAACCACCTTCATGTTTTTGCCTCCCAGCTGGCTGGAGCTCTGTTATGTTTACAACCACAGTGGGACAAAATGGTGAATTTTTAGGTCGTCTGGCAGGGGAAAAAAAAGCAACCCATAATACATTCTTTGACAAAACGATTCTTGAGAAATGGCAGACACCAAACAGATGTGACAAATAACTGAAGAGAAAGGCATAATGATTACATCGTACACCATACACCATATGCACCATCACTAAAAAAACTTCGACTTTCAGGAGTGTTGTGTCCACAATAATAAATGACAACTCTTTTCCAAAATACAGCAAACAAAAAATCTAAAACATTTGAATTTGACCTGAGGTACTGGCGGTGTTGTGGCACATTCAACTGACTTTGTGCAGGTATAGTAGGAGCACGTTTCACTCACTGATTGTGAATTTGAATGATTGTGGATCTCTAAATGTTCCCTGCAACTGAATACCGACCAGTCCGTGGCGTGGTCCACCTTTTTCTCGGAATTAGCTGAGATAGAGCTCCGTCTGACCCTGAACAGGATAAGTGGTCTAGAAAATGCATGGATGGATGGATGGAATGATTTTGACATTCCATTCTATTGTGTATTGAGTATATCCCCTGCATTGTCAGAGTTTTGTGTCAAGCAGCAATCCATTAATTTTTAAAATGTACTGCAAACTGCAGTTCCATTCCTATCTGCGATTAGAGCAATTTGTCTCTTTTTTCAGGGGCTGGGGGGTGGGCTGTCATATCTGTTAGACCAGTCAATATCCGGGCAGCATTGTAGTCTAGTCAACATAACAACACCCCAAGTCACACAACCAGGTTTCATTTCATGTTTCACAACATAAATATTTCATAAAGGTTTTGCAACATTTGTGGTCTTTGTTCGAAAAATAATCTAATGGCCATTTTAAATTACTCTCTCTCTCTCTCTCTCTCTCTCTCTCTCTCTCTCTCTCTCTCTCTCTCCACCAACACACCTGATTTTTCAAATGTTCAGCTCATCAGCAAGCTTTGCAGAAGCTTGATCATGATCTTTAACATGTGAATTTGGTGTACTGGAAGACGGAAACGTCTAAATCATGCAGGATGGGAGCCCTCGACGACCAGAGTTGCTGTCCCCAAGCCTAGTATGCTTCTTCAGCCTAATGATGGCCTCCTTCACTTGCATTTCAGTCTTGGATTTTATATTGGCATTTCAAGTTAAACAGCTGCAAAATACTTGTGCAATACATGGTGCACATATCTGCTTTATTTTCTCTTAAAGTATCGGCAACGGCCCACATGATGGCACTTGTGAGCAACTGTCCAAATACTTTTGAGTGCCCAAAAATGGAGGCACTCTGCATAAAATGGCTGTCACTGCCATATGTGTGTAAAACATTTTAAAATTAAAGCTTGAAGTCTACCGTCTGAGTTCACTTTTAGACCAGTAGTGGGGAACTAATTGTCCAATGTAAGCCATGTAAGAAGCTGGAAAAGTTGCAGAAGGCCACACTAACACACAAAGGTCTTCACTTTTAATTTAATGTATTTCATATTTCATAATGTACTGTATTAGGAATTGTCTTTCCTTTATGAATAGAAGCCTTAGTGAGTAAATGTCTTCCTTCCTCATCTTCACACACATTTTAATGGAACTAACAGAAGCAAACAATGCCAAGAGTTGTTCACATACAGAATGTATTTAGTGAACATTTTTGGAGACTCTGTAATGCTTCGTTGCGCCTCCAAAAATCTTGCAAATGGTTTCTCTGTGCTGCATCTGTGTTTGTGTTTGCATGCGAGGCAGGAAGGAAGGAGGTTTTGCCTCCTTTTCTACAGCGAGAGAAATACAGCACTGGAATGTTAATTGGTTTGACTGGTCATCCTCAGAGATATGAAACAAGGTCGTTTCCATTGAATATCACAATGGCCCCAAATGTGTCAAGTACAGGGTTTCTGTGTACTGGATGTGTGGGAGGGGAGGGATTCTTTTTTGATTTCCTGCCTCCCTCCCACACAACTCAACGGCTCATCATCCCATAACAAATAGAAAGTCTGAGGTATTAGAGAATGTGCAGTGGTTCACAGGAAGGCTCAATCAGAATCCATTATTCAGAGAGATGCAGCAACGTTATGAAGTTATGCTAATGAGGAGCTTACTGTGCTACAAATCTTAATGCCATTGAATAATATCTCTCCCTGTCCTTCCTCTTCTTGCCCTTCTCCATCTTTCCGTCTCCCGTCTACCCTCAAGAGTTGCTTTCAAGAGTGGAGCATTGTCAAGAAGGAGTTTGCATGCTGGTTAAGAGAGATGAGGGTAAATTAGACTAATCGCAATTGAGCTATATCCTCCCACATACAGCGCCATGAAAAAGTATTTACCCCCCGAATCTAATAACGGGTTGCGCCACCCTTGGCAGCAATAACCAAAATCAAGTGTTTGCGATAATGGCTTCTTCTTTCTTCTTTGTAGAATTGCCCATTTAAGGTCACACCTCAGCATTTCAAATGGATTCAAATCCAGACTTTCACTTGGCCACTACAAAACCGTATTTTTTTTAAATGGTTATTTAAACATTTTTTTTTTTGAGGCATTCAGAAGTGGACTTGCTGGTGTGTTTCAGATATTTGTCCTGATGCATGAACCAAGAGCACTTTAGTGTGATAGGGCAAACTGATGGTCGGACGTTCTCCTTTAGTATTTTTTGGTGGATAGCAGAATTAATTGTCCCATCAATCACAACAAGTTGTCCTGGTCCTGAGGAAGCAAAGCAACCTCAGACCATCACACTGTCACCACCATACTTCACAGTTGGCATAATGTTCATAATATCAAATTCTGTGCCATTGTTACGCCAAATGTAATTGGCCTTACAAAAAGTTCAATTTTTCACTCAAGTCCACAAAATGTTTTTCCAAAAGTCTTGAGGATCATGAAGATGTCTTTTGGCAAATGTGAGATGAGCCTTTGCATTGTTTTTGGACAGCAGTCCTTGTCGCCTGAGAACTGTCGCATGGATGCCATTTTTGGCCAGTGTCTTTTTTTATGGTAGAGTCCTGAACACTGACTTAAAATGAGGCCAACGAGGCCCGGGCGTCTTTGGATGTTGTTCTATGTTCTTTTGTGTTTTTTTTCCATTTGTAGACAATGACAGTGGTTTGCTGGAGCCCAATTCTACCTGCGCAAAGTCTAAAAAATTATCAAATTAAATAAACTCCCACAGTGAGACTGCGCCTTTCACTGGGCGCGCACTCAGCACGAAAATAGGGCCCTCAATGTATGATATTTTGTTCAGGATTCTGGTACTTAGGTCGAGAAGGGCCATTGCTGGTGTGATAGTTCACTTGCCCACTATCCGTGGCAGTGTGGGTTCAGTTTCACTACTGACGATCCGAATGTGAGTATGAATGGTTTGCTGTTTTTCTATTAGAATTGATTTGTGACCAGTTCAGGCTGTAGTTTGCCTTGCACCCGAAATCAGAAGAGATGCTGCTACACCACCCCAACACTGAACACGATAGGTGTTTTGGAAAATGGATCGCTCTTTGTTCAAGAGGAGCCCAGGGCAAAATGCAAGCTGTGTGCCATTCCAACCTATACACCGGGTTTGGCTGCCCCTTGTAGTCAAAATAAAATGTAAAAAAAAAAAAGAAATCTGCTTTTACTTTGAAAGTGGCACTTGCCAGTACAAGTGAGCAAAGTCATTTAGACGATCGTGACAATTTCTCAGAATTAATTTGCGATAGTGCCAAACAAGTGCTCTTCATATTTGCAAAATTACCATTTCCTGCACAGTGGAGATAAGAAGGGAATTTTCCCTTGAAATTATTTGTAGGTCTTCAGTCTGTGGTTTGTCGCTCATAATTGTTTTCATATACTGTACTATAAAAATGTATACTCCATCGAGGCCAGTAGCAGCTTGTTAAAATAATACAATGTATTGATTTATACAAACACATTAAATTAATAGGGAGCTCTATTGATTAATATGTTAGTGTGACCGTTGACAACCTTTTCAGTGTTCGCCATAGCGCCTTGAGAATTTCCGTTCCCTCTCGTTCCCTCAGGTCCTCAGCCTCCCTCCACCTCTGTGTACCTTCTGCCCGTCTCAGCACGATGGGGTGCAGAGCTTTCAGCCGCTCTGCCCCCAAACTCTGGAACTCACTCCCACCCGACATCCGAAATATCGACTCTCTTCCCATATTCAAAACCCATCTCAAAACCCACCTTTTTAAAATTGCATATACAGTTTAAACTCATCACTTCTATTATTTATAATTTTATCTGTGGTTTTATTGCTCTTATTGATTGTAAAGTGTCCTTGGGTATTTTGAAAGGCGCTTATAAATGAAATGTATTATTATTATTATTATTATTGAGAAATGTTGTTGCCCGCCCCTGGTCAAGAGGTGTTCGGACAATGACAATGTTTATGGTTTTCCCTTTATACACCACAATGAAGCATTTCAAAGAGTCTAACCAGACTTATTGAAATGGTTGACTTTTAGCCTTAAGTTCAAGTGTTTCACACAAATTTGAAGTCCAGCCATTTTGTGCAGAGAACCTCCATTTTACGGGGCTCAAAAATATTCGGATAATTGATCAGAAGTGGTTAATTGGCCATTTGTCAAGTCAAGTCAAGTCAACTGTATTTATAGAGCACTTTCAAACAGCCATCGCCGCATACAAAGTGCTGTACATGGAGCAATTTAACATATACAATAAACAGTAAAACAAATCGGTAATAAAGACAGTAGAAAGCACCAAACAGTAAAACCAAGAACAAATTTAAGTCATGCTGAGTCGAAAGCCAGAGAATACAAGTGAGTTTTGAGGAGGGTTTTGAAGATGGGCAGTGAGGAGGCTTGACGAATGTTCGGTGGGAGGTCATTCAGAGAGAGGACCAGCAACAGAAAAGGCTCGATCCCCTCTCAGCCTCAGTTTAGTTCTTGGTACTTCTAATAATGTCTGGTCCGCAGACCTGAGGCGCCGGGCAGGTGCGTGGGGCGGATGAGCTCAGAGAGGTAAGGTGGCGTGAGATTATTTAGAGATTTGAAAACAAATAAGAGGATCTTGAAAATAACTCTAAAATGTATGGGGAGCCAGTGAAGGGATGCCAGAGTAGGAGTTATGTGCTCCCTCTTACGAGTACCAGTCAAGAGGCGAGCAGCGGCATTCTGGACCAGCTGAAGCCGCTTAATGGAGGACTGGCTGACTCCAAAGTAAAGGGCATTGCAGTAATCGAGCCGGGATGTGACAAAGGCGTGAATTACTGTCTCAAAGTGTTCATGAGAGAGGAGAGGTTTTATTTTGGCCAGCTGTCTAAGGTGAAAGAAGCTGGATTTAACAACGGCACCAATTTGCCGATCAAATTTGAAATCACTGTCCAGTTTAAGGCCCAAGTTTGAGACTGTTGACTTAAGATAAGGAGACAGGAGCCCAAGTCTACAGGATGGGATGTACAAGGGCCACTGGGACCAAATAGTATCACCTCTGTCTTCTTTTCATTGAATTTCAAGAAATTTTGTGCCATCCAGGTTTTTATTTCTTCCAGGCAGGACAGGAGTGGCTTTAATGAGAAGGCGTCTTTTTGCTCAGTGGGACATAGATCTGGCAGTCATCTGCATAGCAGTGGAAGGGAATGCCATGTTTCCTTAAGATGGAACCCAATGGGAGCAGATACAGCGAGAACAGCAGAGGCCCCAGAATTGAGCCCTGTGGAACACCACATGACAGGGGAGCAGTGCGTGACTCAGAGCAGCCAAGGCTGACACAAAGGTTCTGTCAGCTAAATAGGACCTAAACCACTCAAGAGCACTACCGCCAATGCCCACCAAGTGCTGCAAACGAGTCAACAGAATACTGTGGTCCACTGTATCAAATGCTGCAGTTAAGTCCAATAAAACTAGACACACGTGGTCTCCATTGTCATTTGCCAGGAGGATGTCATTAGAAACGCGTAACAGGGCTGACTCCGTGCTATGCATCGTCTTGAAACCTGACTGGAAGACCTCCAAGATGTTATGTTCATCCAAGAAAAGTTTCAACTGCATGTGCACCACTTTTTCCAGAATTTTTGAAATGAAAGGCAGTTTGGAAATGTACATTTGTGGTACACTCCCATCATTTGTTTAAGTCAGATAGATGGATTTTTGCATCAATCACGTTTTCATCTTTCTGTATTTAATCCATTAAGGTGATTTATGGTATAAAGGTAAAATTACACAAATTCTGTCATTTATCCTCATATGTCTGTGCCTAACTGCAGTTTGATATTTTCTCCCCCATTTCTGACTAATTTATCATCCTCATATCTTTAGTCAAAGTATCAAAACATCTCAGCATGAGGTTTTCAAAGCAAAAGCAGATTTTCTTTGATTGCTTCGCAGTGATTTCTCCCTCGGCTGAGTCACAGCATGGGGTCACAGGAAAATCTCTGGGTGGCAGAGGGACCATGCATGGATCTGGAAGGGGGTGAGGATGATGAATTGAGTGGCTGGTATGGTTTGCCTGTTTTTGTATATCTTGAGATTAACACAATACTGTGTACTATATATACCACATGCTGTAGCACATTGTTCTAATCTGCACTTCCAAGTATGTCACTACTGTTAATGTCTAAGTAGTACAAGATCTGGAGATAATACCTTCATATGGGTGAAGCACAATCTGAAGTACTTCATTTGGTTGGCCCCTCTCTTTCACTATTTTCGCTTCCGTTTATTGTTTGCCTTAGTGTAAAATCCTTTGCTTGTTGCACATTGGTTTGACCTTGCCCCATTTTCTTTTTCCTCATTCTATTTTAAACTGGTACAATCTCCCAATCTATGGTTCATACACTAAGAAGAAAAAACAGTATGCGTGACTATTTTTCAAACTGCATGTATAGTTCACCTCCACTCTTTTAAAATTTTGATGGAATAGTAAACTATGTTAAAGCACAAATCTTGAGACAAATGTCATGATGTACCATGCATGTGGATTTTTGTAGTCGAGTATCAGTGAATAATCGTAACACAATTGAAGTAACAGTCTTGCATGAGCTAGAACATAGAATAAAATACCATACGCCCACTATAAAAATTAGTTGTTTGGTAGGTAGGTTATGTCGATTCAGGATGATTTTGCTTGGGGTTCACATCATAGTAGTTGGCTACTGGCATATGAGAAGTAAAATAATTACAGGACAAAAATATTTGCCTATCTGTTGCAATGCCTCAATCATGCCATGCTATTCATATACATTGTCATCATTGATGAGTTGTTTTCACTGTCTTGCTTCTGTACCAGTGGTATAGTTTATTTTCAGATTGGTATCCTTTCAGAATTTGCATCGGAATAGTTTTATTGTCATTGTACCACAGGGTGCAATGAAATGGAACAGACACAACTCGTCCAAGAGACATAGAAAAACAATGACCAACAGGGGTATACAGAATGGGAGTCCACTGAGTCGCCTTTTACAGCTCTGTTTTTTTTAATGCAGATGAAGAGAAATAACATAAGAGGAGGGGTGGTGGAGGAAACAACAACCCTAGAGCACAGTATGAGTTTGGTAAAAACTTACTAAACAGGCACACATTGATACATGACACACAGGCTACCTACCGCATGTGGAAGTTTATAAATAGCGAGTGTCATGATTCGGTTTGGGACCAACAGGTGGCACTACAGGGCTCTCCCTGCAGCTGCACACCTGTTGGTCGTTTTGCAATTAGTAGTATAAAAGGACTCCCTCCCGACCACTCAGTGTCGGGTCATTGTTGTTGCTTTTTGCCACTGTCATGTTTGTTGCCGTTTGTCTGCTGCTGTTAGTTTGTTTCGGTCATGTTTTGGTCAAGGTTCTGTTTTGCTTCAGGTTTGATTTTTGTTTGCTACTTTGGACTGTTTGTTTTGGATTTAGTTTTCGGTGTTTTATTAAATACAATTCGTCAAGTGTACCCTGTTCCTGCCTGCTCTTTGGGGTCCACCACCACCTCGCTGCGTGACAGCGAGTATAAATCTTTTAAGGGAAAATACAATGTAGATTCTGCGACATATTGTATTTTTTTTTTGTGTTAAATATTTAAAGTGTGTGTGTGTGTGTGTGTGTGTGTGTGTGTGTGTGTGTGTGTGTGTGTGTGTGTGTGTGTGTGTGTGTGTGTTTAATCACTTCTGAGCTACCAGCTCTGGACAAGACAAGAGTTGAAACGGTGTTACACCACAGAGGTGCCTTGCACAAGGGCACCTCAGCAAGAGACAAAAAAAAACAGTCTTGCATCTCTTCAAAGACCAGTTGCCATTTACCGTAAATTCCGGACTATAAGCCGCTACTTTTTTCCCAAACTTTCAACCCTGCGGCATATACAGTGATGCGGCCAATTTGTGTAATTTTTCTAACAGCCACCAGGGGCGCTCGAGTAGAAAAGGTAAGATTAAGACCGGTCTTTATGACACTGTTTAATTCCGACACTGAGGACGGTGACTTTGATGGCTTCAGTTCACAGGAGGAAGATGAAGACGGCTCACCGTGATTTTTACAAGTACCGGTATGTTCTTTTACAAGACCTGTTATACTGTGTTGCTATTCTGTTGCTAGCGTGTTGTTACCATGTTGCTACAGTTTTACTGCCGCGTCACAGGCACTGTTTGGGAAGAAAGTTATATTATTATTATTGTTAAGTTATATTATTAAAACTTTGAAAACTCTCTCTGTGTACTGTCTTTCATTGTAAATATGTTTACATGTTTTAATGTGGGCACATGAGACTTATATACAGGTGCGGCTTCTGTTTGTACAAAATTGGTTTTCCTCTAAAAATGTAGTGGGTGCAGCTTATAATCAGGTGCGCTCTATAGTGCGGACATTACAGTAATTTAATGTTTTTTCCGGGCCTGAAACTCCAGTTCCAAAGCCCATGTCGTTGCCACTTCATACATTAATTTGTTTTTCTTCTTCTTCAAATGTTATAAATGGTCCAGGAGGTGCAGTGGATGATTTGAAGGAGGAAAAACACCATTTGAGGATAAAAAAGTTGGTATCAGTAGCAAAAGCCATTTGTATTTCTTGACAGATGTCAGAATGTTACCAGGTTGGTTTCCATTTTTTTTTTGCTGAATTCATCGGTGAGTTACTCAATATCATGAAGCTGGGTCACACTTTCCACAAACAAGGTGACTCGTTTGCAGCCGAGTCAAACTCATCCTTGCTGTCAACATTGTTTCAGTTAAGGGACTGCAGGGACCGAAGCTCAGGGCAGGTGGAGAGCGGAGTTGACAGGAAGGGAGGAAAAACGTGTTATGTTCAGGCACATGGAACACCAGTGTTGACATGGCTATTGTCAAAAAGTCACGTGGTGCTTATGGTGCACCAAAATGTGATTTGACTGAGTGTGCACGAGAGCCACTGCCTACCTGCCATATCTTTTTTAAACATTTTGTTTAGCTCTGTTGAAAAGGGAATCTGTCTTCTGAAAAGGCAATAGAAACAAAGGAACACAAAAAGAGATTGGGATGAGAAGCCCGACATGGATGTTGCAAAGAATTGTTTGTCACAAAACAACTGGATCCCGAATTATTCAAGTCATCATAGAAAAACTGATTGAGAGGCAATGAAGGTTGAAATTGAGCCAATGAATATCAAATAATGCATTATTGTTGCACATACAATTCAAAGCAATAAGCAGTATTATATGCTTATAATAGGCTATTACTTTCAGCCCATAATGGCAACCAAAACTCTCTTTGACAAGGGAGCCACAATCAAACAAAGAAAATACGCCACTGCTACATTGGCCCATCACAATCACCCACAAAGTAGATTTTTTTTTTTGAAGAGAAAAATGGTGACCTGCCAAAGCGGCTGGTGGCACAAGCAGCCATTAGCTGGATGAATCCATCCAATATTACTGCATTCAGCTGGTGATGATTTTCATCCCTGAAGGGGAGATGATGCTGGGAGGGCTGCCATGGCAATCGCCGTGGATCCAGATGGCACGAGACATGAGGGGATGCATGCGAGCAAATTATCAGCAGACCATATTCCACAAAGTACAGACTGAACCTCAAACTGGAGCAAAGTCAAAACTATGTCAGTAGGGCTGAGATTTTTCTTTTGTCTTTGTGCTCCACGTATGGAAACTTACTACTGTATTTAACATAGGGAAAATGGCCTCACAGGCAGAGGGGAGTATTTGACAGTCAGAAAATTGTTCTTGTATATTCCAAAGGTATTTGAAGGGGTTGATGTCACGGCTCTCAAACTCCTTCAATCGTGCCTTTATTGACCTTGTTTTGTCGTGGGGCACAGTCATTCTCGAACAGAAAAACAGATCACATTTTTTGTATAGCTCTCTCGCTCTCTCTCTCTTTTTATATATATATATATATATATATATATATATATATATATATATATATATATATATATATATATATATATATATATATATATATATACACACACACACACACACACACACACAGATTTTTTCAAAAATTAGCATGTGTCAGCGATGGTCTGGTGTTTTATCAAGAGCAGGGTCAATGCAGCTAGCTATTGGGACATTTTTGAGCACTTCATGCTTCCATCTGCTGAAAGTCTTTATGGAGATTAAGATTTCATTTTTCAGCACGACCTGGCACCTGCTCACAGTGCCAAAACCATTGGTAAATTGTTTAATGACCATGGTTTTACTGTGCTCAATTGGAAGCAGTCATTTTTGCAAAAGTATTCCCGACCATGTTTTGAGTGCAGAACTGAACATAATTATTTGACGGGTGACTTTTTTATGGTAATAAAAACACTTTTTTTTTATTGGTCGGATGAAATATGCATATTTTTTTTTGAGAAAGGGATTTTTGTTTTTTTTTCTTAATTCTTTTTGCCAAAATCATCAATATTAAAACAATAAAAGGGTTGAACTATGTTAGTTGTGTGTAATGAAAGCCTAATGTTTATCAGTACATTACAGAAAATTATGAACTTTATCACAATATGCTAATTTTTGGAGGACCTGTGTGTGTGTATGTGTATATATATATATATATATATATATATATATATATATATATATATATATATATATATATATATATATATATATATATATATACACACACACAGATGCTCCCAGGTTACTGAACGAGTTACGTTCGGACGATTGTTCATAAGGTGAATTCGTTCGTAAGTTGCTTCAGTGCTATATTTTGTTTGGAATGTATATTTAAGGCTTATATTGACATCCATATAACGGGGAGAGAGCTTTTCGTCACATTCTTCAGGGCTCGAGGGTTAGCTGCCCGGTAAACTAGCAGCGGCTTCAGCAGGGGAGAGTAGACGACCGGTCGTCGACCGGCGCGCCGGACGCCTCCCCGCCCGTTCCACCGTCACACGCCCGCCCCTCACGCCTCTCCCCGCGGCCGCCTTCGAACGTCGCTGCCGCCGTCACCTCCGCCGTCCTCCTCGTTCGGCACTCGGAAAAAGGCGCACAATACAAAATCTAACTTTTTTTTTTTTTCGACAGACCCGTGAAAATGTTCGTATGTACCGTTTGTTTTTAACTAGGATTGTTCGTAACTCGGGGAGTGTCTGTGTATATATATATATATATATATATATATTACAGTGTTTCAATAATTTATATTTTACAGTTTTCTATGATCTTTTACGAATATGCATTTATTTGGGGTTTTAAAGCTTTCCAGTTTAGTCTATTTTTTAATAATATTGTTTTACTTAACTTGAGAAATACACCACACATTGTGCATATTGTCCTTTTATGCTCTATAACTTCAGATTTTACCAAGCATAGAGCTGTCAGAGCTGTAGAAAATGTCTGCACTATAGTGTGACTATTTCAAGCAGATAAGGGCAACCGTTTAGCAACAAGAGCGAAATGGCTTGCAGAGGGTACAATATAGTACATGAGAATGTGGAGCAAAGCTCATTGATTCCTCTTTGTTTGGAAGTCAGTGTTTTCTGTGACAACAAGTCTCGTTCAGATGTAATTGATTTAATGTATCATGTTGACGCGAGTGGCCTTCTTGTGTGGGGATTATTATGGAGAAGAAGGTCATAGGAGTCATTGGGGCATCCCGGGTCCTGCGCTATGCTACCTGAACTCGCCTCACCTCAGAGCGCTCACACAAATGCAGCAGCGTGAATCAGCCTGCACATTTGCGTGGGGAATTTGACAGGCTTGAGCCATGCAGCGTACCGATCAAAGTGCACTGTGCACATGGGAGGACACCACAAAGGTGTGAAAAACATTCATTTCTCTTTGCAGAGGCAGTCGCGCATGGCTGATGGTGTGCAAGTGATGAGGAGCTGTAACATCACATTCTCTGCCCCCTGTTATCTTAACACTAATTAAACGTTCGTTGTTTGGATCAACTCACACTTGGGATTCACATTGTCTTGCAGATTTGACTGTCAGCACTTTGATCAAAAGGATTATAATGAGGCGTCCTATTGAAAAGGGAACAAGCGCACTTTCCCTCACGCAAGGCTCATTTGTGAATTGTTTTGCCGAAACTTTTTGGCTCCTGAATATAAAACAGAAGAGGGAACACCAAGGAGAAGCTTGTGTCAAAGACTTTCTCTTCTTTAGTCTTATCTTGCCATTACTGTTTGAATCTTCCGCAGCGATCTACTTGTTTTTGTCAAGAATATAGTTCATTCAAACGTTGGTCTTCAATGGTCGTGCTGCAATTACGTTTCTACTACTGACAATAGGTATATTCTGCAAGGGTGTATAGGCGACCTCCGCTTATGAATTTGTTCATTAAAATTATTAAAGAGACTTTCCCCATCACTTGCAGCTCACCGCCTCTGTTTAAAGCAAACTTATTGTATGGTCCTTCTACCATCTATCGCCACTGGTGTGATTATGTTAATGTGATGAACATGACCAACACATCTCGACCCAAAATTGCCCTCCTGCGTGTAGAGAGACCTCTACTTCCATATTCCAGTTTGTATTCCAATTTTTAGGTATCCATTAAAGTGCTGTCTTTACTCAGATGTGATCAAAGATGACATACATTTCAAAATATCAGTTCTGCCACATCATTCATAAAGCTTGGGATTCACTACCTGTGATTTAATAGATGCTTGATCCTGATAGACGTTATCTTTGCTCCATTTGTCTTGCTTCAACTCCATTTGCAACACAAAGAATTTATTTACTAATCTGGTTCTATTCCTCGTCTGTAATTTGCTTTCTCTTAAAACACCACATTGAAAAATTCCTTTCCTTGTCCCGGTATGGCAAAGAGCCTCAGGATTCTGTCAGTTATGAGTGATTAGACCTTCGCTAGAATGTTTCTCAGAGGTATTTCTGGGATTTCAGCCAGCATTGTGGATTGTGGTCAAGATAGAGCATCCACTAATGAGTGACAGGTCAGCCTTGTTTATGGATTATGGTGGACACGAACCTGTTCCATCAATGCCTCTTTTTGTTTCTTGGTTCACGTCCTCCGTTGCCATCCCTTTGTGTTCCTGCAGGTGCTTGATGCTTTGATTGCAAACACACAGGAGTCCAGCTAATGACAGTCCAGAAGGAAAATCTTACATCTAACATAACAGTGGGATGACAGTATCATTGATTCTGTTATCCCTCTGTCTCCCTTTTGCTTAAGGCAAAGCTTCGTGTTTGTTTCGGAAAAAAACATGGGTTTGATTTTTTTGGGGAGATCTTTTGTTGTGCTCATTGTATGTCCTCTCCATTGTGTATCAATCGCTACCTCTTAATCTATCATCCATCATTTTTCGCCGTCTCTCTGTCTCACACAACCAGCCAAGGCAGTCGATCACCCCACACAGCCTAGTTCTGCTTGAGGGTTTGAGTTGGTTCCTGCCTGGAGGTCACTTTTTTGAATGAGATACAAAAAGGAGTCTGAATACAAACAGTTTTTTTTCTCTGGCATTATTGAAATACAGGAAATGTTCACCCACACTATGTCCAGTGACAACTGAATAACTACCTGTATATGTGTGTGTACAGTGGATAGAAAAACTTTACACACCCATGCTCAAATGATTTTGTGACATAAAAAAGTTACTAATATGGTTCATTAAAAAAAAAAAATCCATTGGGACCTATTTCCTGTTCAACTCAATTCAATCAAATGAAATATATATCTATATCTATCTATCTATCTATCTATCTATCTATCTATCTATCTATCTATCTATCTATCTATCTATCTATCTATCTATCTATCTATCTATCTATCTATCTCTATATATCTATCTGTATATATATATGAGAAGAAGGTCATATATATAGTGTGTGTGTGTGTGTATGTATATATATATATGTATATATATATATAGTGTGTGTATATATATATATATATATATATATATATATATATATATGTATGTATATATATATATATATATATATATATATATATATATATATATATATATATGTGTTTTTTTGATGAGGGAAGTAAACACATACAACTGAGACACTGTAATTGCAAGCATGCACACTCTCCTGGAGGTGTGGCTGTGTTCAGAATTAACCAATTACATTCAAACTCATGTAAAATGAGAGTCAGCACGTTGTACTAAACTTCCAGTAGTAGCAGGAAATTGCTTCAGCTCCTTCAGTGTTGCTGTTAAACTCTTAGTAGCCTCCTTGATCAGTTTTCTTCTCATCTTTTTATCAACTTTGGAACGCTGTCCAGTTCCTGGCAATGCCACTGTTGTGCTACATTTCTTCCACTTCATTATGAGTGTTTTCACGGCATGGCGTGGTATATTTAATGCCTTGGAAATGGTTTTGTACCCTTCTCCTGACTGCTACGTTTTAACAATGATCCTTTCTTCAGACCATCCATCCATCCATCCATCCATTTTCTGATCCACTTTATAGAAATGTAGACACCATACAAAATTTCGTAACAAAAAATATTTATTCACAAAAAGTGCAAGTTGGTGCTGTCTTGTCTGTAGGGTATTAATCGCCCCCCTCTTTCCCCCATGCTTATAATGTGCCTTTGCTGTTAGCCCCACTCCCAAGGCATCGTGCATTTTTTTTTTAAAGTAGACTCCACATCTACTTCAACACTGTATCTGCATTCACATGATTTTGCGCATCCGTTAGATGAAATAACATTGAGTCCATTCAATACACCATTTTTGTGTGCCTGAGAAAACATGCTCGAAGTGAGTCTGGGACCAGATCATCAATATGCTGCTCCCTTAGTGTCTTCTGGGTACAAAAAATCAATTCAATGGGCAGACAGGCTTGTGTTTGGGTTAAAAAGCTTGCAAGTTACAAGAAGAGATTGTTTTCCAGTGCAACTGTTGCTCCACTACAGGTCAATATTCGACTTTCCTCTGATCGTAACAACAGCACACGGTAAGCTGTATTAATGCTTACTCATCAAAGAAAAACACATGACACTTTTGCGTTGCATGTAAATGTTGCGTAACGGTCTCCTTATACGATACACGATTTGCATATTCTACACTCTTATATTGTTGCGGCAGTACAGATGAAATTTGCGTGAATTCTTTGAAAAAAAGGATGTGGTAAATTTACTCGATTTTATTTTGGCAATTGGTTACACAGAATGAAATCATTTGCATCCAGATACATTATTTAAGTAGAGGTATAGCCTACTTCAAAAAAATCTATCTGGAGCCTGATGATTTTATTACATGAAAACAATTGACGAAAGGAAATTCAACAAAAACTTTTTTCATCCTATCGATGCATGTTCTATCACGCCTGTCCACATAAGGTCACATCGAGTCGTGAGTGAGCTGGAGCGCATCCCAGTTGAGTTTGGGGCGAGAGGCGGCATACATTCTGTACAGTTCAACAGTCAATCACAGCAGATGAAGTCATGAACCGTACATTTTACAGCAGAGGTAATACTGACCGGCTGGGTCTTCTGTATAGATTGTATTGTTTGTGATATTTAATGGCCAAAAAAAAAGCTCTTAAAATATAATTTAGTCTGTTTTTTTAAGTATGACTGAGAGTTATTTAAGCCCATTTGAGCCACAGCGATTATGAAATTGCAAACCAGCACCTCCTTGTAAACGGCTTCTTCCTGCCAGTTTCTGGCATCGTGTCGAGAGAGAAGACAACATTATGCCAAGTCTAAATGACTTTCTGGTAACACATAGCTATCACCTCCACCACAATCCTTCTGCTCACCTCCATCTCCGCTCAGTGCCAGTGAGAAATGGGAAGCAGAAGCAGTATTTAATTAAGTTGATAATGCATAGAATATTACAGCCTTTGCACAGATTTAAAGGACCTTATTCAATAAGTATGTAATACACGCTCCAGTACCTTGATCGTATTGGCTTTTACTTTTGGAATTTTGCTGTAGGTTGTGTTAAGTCAAACTCAACAGACACATGCATGCCGCCGGTTTTCACTTTGGATGCTGAGACAGAACTGTGTCAGAAATCTGCGTCCTCCCTCTCACATGGTTCATTCTATTCCATTTGATTTTTGTTTTTTTCGTTTGCCAAAACAATTGTGATGCTTTTGATCTCCCTGGTTCCCTGACAGAAACAAGTTTTCTTGACAGTATTTTTGCCTTGTCAATTTGTAGTGGGATGGCAGCTGTAAAACCTTTTTTTTGGGGGGGTAGGGGATTTCATCAGTAGGAACTCAGATCTTTCCCATCAATGTCAGTGAGCTTCTCGGTAAAGTCTATTTCCTACTTTGTCTTTGCTCCTCTTTTTACCTTTTAATCTCTTTTATGAATGGTCACTTTTAATCTGATCCAAAACTGAAAATTCCAGACAGAACAGTACAAACAAGGCATCAATTATTCTAATATGTCATACAATATCAATAGCCACATGGGCATGGGCATCAATCTCTTAGGAAGGTAAAAAAACTACAGTCCACTCTCCAATAAAGAATCTCCTTGAGCGTAATAAATTTTACATTTTAGGGCCTGATTTACAAAGACCCTGTGTTATAGAGTTGTGCTCATAAGTCTACATACCCTTGGGGTATGTCTTCAAAGTTCTGCAGAAGTTGAGAGCTGAAACTTCAAACAGTGGACTCAGCCAGACATTCCCAGCAGACCCTCTCAATACACCCTTCAGTCATTGCCCACATGAGCATTCAAGTTCCGTAGCAGAACGAGGACGGCTCCAGTGTGAGCGCTCGGCAGCACGCCCTCCAAAGCCTCCAGGTCAGGTTCTGTGCTTAGCTAGCTCAATGATAATACAAACCATTTGAAAATAGGATAAGGACTGATAAAGTTATGAACGGTCCGGGATGATCTCCCGCATCACTAAATTAGCATATTAGTTGAGATGCATCACACGGATGCATTTTTATGGTGAAATATGGGCACGGTTTCTGGAAATTGGAGCACTGTGGGCACCTACTGTCATTTAGAAAGAAATCTGATTCATCAAAATACGCACAGTAGTGTGAAGAAAAGAATCCGGTACGCACGTCCTAAATATGACGGCGATTTTACGTATGTGCATTTTGATGCATTTATTAGTGAATGAGGCCTGTTTCTTTGGGCTGTGGCGCTGGGCCCCAAGGGTGCAGGCCGGCTCCCAGGGCCGGCCAGTCTTTAAATTGAAAACAAACTCAACAGAAATGCATCTTTTGAAACTCTTTTTTTGTTGTTTTTTTAATGCCCTCCTGCTCAAGTCATACATTTGCATGTTTGCTCAATCATAACCGCCCCATAGACCCATGAAATTAGTGGCATGTGTTTGCCATGCCCTTGAGGCTGTTTGACTGGCAAATTAGGGGCTAATGGTGCTGTGCTCACGGACAGAGCCTTCATAAAGAAGAAGTCAGAGAGAAGAAAATACACATAAAAGCAGCATAATGACTGAGTGACAAGTTTATTCGTTTGACCACATTTGCAGTTTTGAGGTTAGGACACTTCCCGTTGAATCCAAAAGAGCCAATTCTCCATCGAGCAATCATTGACAACAATATGTTTAATTCGGCTTTACAAGAAAAGCCCTCCTTCAAATAAACATCTTGATTTATGGTTACAACTATTGCAGTTGAGGAAGAAAAAGCCCCCCCGAGGCACATTTGAGAACATGTTTATTAAAGTCAGTGAGCAGCAATTTTATTGCCTCAAGGCCGGGTTTCGATATTTATTATAATTATTAATATCATTGTCATAAAGGCAACATTGAGCAACCTCTCATTGTCTAGTGAATGGAGTGTCGACGTCTTCAATACTGTAATTGTAAATGATGCCCAGGATTGAGCTAAGACGATGTGGTCACAATACTGATCACAAGACAAGTCAAAGGAAGGAAGGATTTTACCCTGGTTGCTTTGAGGTAAATGTTCTTCGCTGAAGGTCATATAATTAGAACTGTGCCTCTGAAACTTGTGAAGATTTAATAAACGGGGACCCAGAAATAATCCATCACCTTGTGATTAAAAGTACCTCCAAACATTCTCACTTTTGATTGACAGTAGGGCCGTTCAGGTACGGCTAAATCTAGGTCACGCTTATGATGCATATACGCGCACACTCAATGTCAAAGAGAAGTAGATGCCAGGTTTTTGGTCTTTTTCAAGCAGTTGGGGAGGCAGGACTTCAGTGACGAGGTGATGGATTGATGCTCTCAGTCTTGGCAAGTGATGGCTCAGAGAGTGATGTGTGTGTGTGTGTGTGTGTTACTTTTCCATCAGTCCTGATCTCCTTCCTCACCCTTCCTTCCTTCCAGCCGCCACTGTCAGGACGGCAGTCTGAGAGGATATCGATATAATATAAATGAGGAAGCAGTTACCTTTTGCTGTTTTCATCACTTCCTCTTCTCGTCTGCCTTCACCTCCCACATGTCAGTAAACAAATGTCTCAGACGGGAAGAGTAAACAGCAAGACTGGCAATGCAAGAGAAATGATTATAGAAATGGATATTATTGACAGAATTCCCATTGGAATGTTCGGTTTCTCAGTGGTAATGTGCAACTTTGTGGTGTTACTTTTAACTCCCACTGGAAACACGCAGTACGTTGTGTGATTAATTCAAGTCCACAGCAAATTTATGCAGTCATTGCACACAACGTTGAATAGCAATGTCACCATCCACGTGCCAACACCTGGGAGCTGCCCAGGCGACAAATATTATGGACCACTAAAATAGTCAGTCCGGGGTCGTCATGGCAGTCACAGAGATACTGATCCTCTTCAAATTAGCTGAAATAAATTACTACCCATTACTGCTTTGAGAAAAGAAAACAATAAGTGCTTAGAAATTCAAGTCAAAACTAGATTTATCGTATTTTATGTCATTTTCAGTCTAAACATAAGATCTTTTAATATTTAATACATTATGTACATCTCGTTGCAGGTATAGGTGCTAGCGGTCAACATCCAATACTATGTTAGCGCCTCATCTGTATGTTTTATAAAATACTGTAGTAATTCTGAAATAAACACAAATGTAGTGCCTTTGTTAT
Source organism: Hippocampus mohnikei (assembly GCA_026261675.1). Classification (NCBI taxonomy): domain Eukaryota; kingdom Metazoa; phylum Chordata; class Actinopteri; order Syngnathiformes; family Syngnathidae; genus Hippocampus; species Hippocampus mohnikei. The sequence continues at coordinate 18,929,854 of JAKGUB010000348.1, forward strand.
AAAAATAAAAACATAAATAGAGTAATACATGAATGTGAAATATAGTTTTTACAAAGAACTATAGCCAAGTGTTGCCATAATGTCATGAAATGTTATACTGGACTGTACTTTGTATTTTCAAGATTAGGATATTTCTGTTTTGGCTTCACACACAGAACAACACCACACAGCATGCAATTAAAAGAAAAAATGTGCAACTAATGGCTCCGCATTATCAGAAAGATGCTGAAATCGCTTCCTTCAACCTCAATTCATACGATGGCCCATAGAAGTCCCCTGGCTACGGTTCTTTGAGTTGGAATAAACGGTGGCTGGCTGTGCAGTCAAACAAATCCATCCCCAAAAAACGAGAAAGACAAGGACTTTTGTCAGATGCTGTACAAATTGATTTGGTATACGTATGTTTTCACAGTCTCCAGAGGCCTGTTTGACTCCCGTGGACACACTCTGTGTCCAGTTCAGGAAATCAGGCCCCTTGTTTCTAAAAATAGCTTCTTTTTTTTACATCCAGAAATGTGGTGATGGAAAATTACATTTGGCTGCATTCCTGTCCTCTGCCAGGGGAGAATGCAGTTGTTGCAGTCCATGTGAGAGAACTGGACCACACATGTTAACTGAACGACAATTTTAAGCAGCGGACTCTTAGATGTCCATCCTCTCTGCTTATTTTCTACAATCAGAATGATTTCCCATTTGGTGAAGAAATTTACTACCGTGGTTAATTTCATAGCAGGAGCATACATGTTGATGCTTCCTTGGTGACCTTTATGCCGAAAGCTCAGTTCATGCATGCAAACAATTCTCTTCGCTCAAATAGCTGTGCTGTTGTTTGTGGGTGTTTTTTTCACGATAACTGAGATCATATGTTGCATTGTTTAGAACTGATGAGTTGTTTTTCTTTTGTATCTGCTTGCAACAAAGTTGTCTTTCTTGATTCATGCAGTAATCGGCAAAAATAAAATGTCAATTCATATGAGATGAATTATTGCATCTGCGTGAGTTTCTGCTATGTGGTCCCATGATGGAGATGGCTGCATTGCGGTTAATACAGTGCTAATAATCTCAAAGACCCCTGACGCTGCTATGCTGATTAATTATATACAGTACAATCCAAAGTATTATATAATTCTGTTTTTGGATTACAAACATGCATTGATACTTTTCTGTGCAGATCTGTGGAAACATATGATAACACACCTGGAGCTATGTTTGATCACCTCACAGCTTTGACAGTGCTCAACAAACACTGCCCTAACTCTCCCTCTCTCTCTCTCGCTCTCTCTCTCTCTCTCTCTATCTCTCTCTCTCTCTCTCTTTCTTTCAGAACTCATTGTGTACATATTTACATAGTGTTGATAGTGTTTTCTGATGAAAAATGAAATGATTTGCAGACATATCCATCAATCACTCATTAATTTGTGATTGGATGACCGAGGATGTAGCGGTGGAACTTTCAGGTACATTTATGATAATGAGTTTCCACCAAAAAGCGTGGAGGGATAAAACTTGTTTCCAGTTTACAACAACGCATTATGCACGGAGCCACTGATGGTTACACAGTGCGAAAACATCACAACATAGATCTGTTCGTCATTGCCAAGGCCGTTTTGGGCACCTCTATTTCTACTGTTGTACTAGTTAACTGTTGCTTCTCATAGCCCTCGGGCTAATAAAAATCCATACAAGACAACATCCAAACAACCCATTAAAAAGATTTTATAAGGTTCATGTTCTGCACTCCAGTTCTGACATTTTGTCCCTGATAGAACTGTAACTCCGCATCCGAGATGAGGCGCCTGCACTCAAACAGAAAAGGTTCAGGTGCTAAAAGATTTCCCACAGTGCATGTGCCCTTATTAACATCTCTGCGTCAAGTAATCCACCGACACCTGGCACCTGCTGATAGGCAGAGGCAGAGGCGCATGTGAGAAGAAGGGAAAATGACTGGAAACTAAACAAGACAGACAGGGATTGTCGATGCCAGCAGAAGTTGTGACTTGAGGATGAACTATGTACTTTACTCTTTCATTTCTTTTTGTGAATAAGAATGTGACGTCGACAAATACCTTATTTTGGAGGTGTAAAACTTGTATACCCTTCATGAATGCTAAATTAAACAGAGGATTAGTATCATCTATGAGTGTATTTGTTTTTGCACACACTGCACACGAAAAACATATTTGTTACCAAGTTAGCAACTCTTTCTAAGCTCAGCTCAAGTTGTTGGCCATCTGTCAGTCATCAAAAATGTCATACAGTAGTAAAAATACATAGTTTCCCTCGGAAATTAGCTGTGGGGAAACATGGGAGCCAAAGGGCCATCGCACAACACGCAATTCTTCCAAACACAACTACGACTCAACCATCGCAAAAAAATGACAGCTGACCCCCTTGCACATTCAGTGATTTAGCACAAGGGCTCCTTGAGATGTAAACTGTGGGAGCCTGTATTGTGTTCTGAGGCACCTCATACAATATATTGTACCGTATCACTTTTTAATCCATAAAAAGATAGAGGGTCAGTCAAGGACGACAGAGTTTGCTACAGAAAGACGACATGGGCGAGAATAATGACAAAAAATGGGCATACCGTGTATTGAAAAGGCAGTGCTTGCTCCCATTCGTTTGAAAGCAACTGGAGTAGTACGTACGCCACTTGTGTATATTTTTAGCAAAAACATTCAGATTTTATCCACAGTATAAAATATGGTTTCTATATTTCTATTGTTTGCATCTCTCAGTGTGCGGTGGCACTTAGTTGACTCGTTAGCGTTAGGGGGAGTCTATTTTCCTGGTCAATGAATTTGTTTAGTTTAAGCTGTCGTCTTTAAAAACTACTGTACCTGGCTAACTTGCTCGATTCTGTAAATATGTCTACTGCACACTTTATTTTTAAGTTAGACTTGATTTTTTAAAATTGTGTTATATGTGCATGTGAACCATTCCTATGTCCAGAAAAGGCAAAAAATAAAATAAAGAGAGTATGAATCCGTTCTTGGAGGGGCGGGGAGAGGGCATTATGGACTATGTATACTCCAAAAAGAACTTCCATTCATCCTTTTTCTGAACCGCTTTATCTACACAAAGGTCTAGGGGCATGCTGGAGCCTATCCAATGTGTCTTCGGACAGAAGGTGGGGGACACCCTGAACCGGTTGCCAGCCAATTGCAGGGCACACAGAGACGAACAACCATCCACGCTCACACTCACACCTAGGGAACAATTTTAAGTGTTCAATCAGCCTGCCATGCATGTTTTTGGAATGTGGGAGAAAACCAGAGTTCCCCGAGAAAACCCATGCAGGCACGAGGAGAACATGTAAACTCCACACAGGAAGGCTGGAGCTGGAATAGAACCCGGTACATCTGCACTGTGAGGTCAACGCGCTAACCACTGGCCCATCAGGCCGCCCCGTTGCCCATCCCTGCTCTACACAATTATATAATGACATTCAATGTGGCTTACTAAAGCTCCTAAAATATTTTTTAGGGACTTCTCGTGAGTGGTGCTGTGTGGTGATGTGATAGAGTAATTTCTTAATTTCAGATACTATCGATATCAACTAACGAGAATGACTACACAATTCAAAAGCCTTTTTCGTCCCCCTTATCACACAAGCCCGTCTGTTTGTGTGGACTAATGATGATGGGTTCTAATGTTCTTTTGGAAGAAGCAATTAGCTGCTGCTCTCTCCAGACCCAGGCCGCATACACAGAGTAGAGCATTGGCAATAGAGTTTTTTCCTCGCTTTGCTTTCAGCTGAACCATTACCTGGCAATATTGAGCTGTCTGGGGCCTTAGAAGGAACGAGGAGTGCTTCAAACTGCCTGAAATAATTGCATGAAATTCAGTTTTATGACAGTATAGCGTGGGGTTTTTCTGAATGAGGGGCGAAAACACATCCCAAGAAGCCAGTCAGAGAGTGATATAGAAATATCAACCGGCCCTTCACATAAAGCGTTGAACAGACAAAAGAAGCACTATAAGGATGACATGTGTGCCGTATCATTTCTTGCTGACGTAGAGCTCACATATATTTTATTAGAAACAGATTTTCTTCCGCATAGAGGAAATGTGATTGTGAAGATTCAGGCAGATTCTGAAGTCCACCCTCCACTCCCTCATCTTGGAAGGCCGTTATGAATTTTGGGAAAACAGATAAATGTTTAATCCCCTCCACATATTACATACACAGCGCACAACAAATTGATGAATAACTAGTTTTAAAATCAGAAGTCAAGATTAATGACTGTTATTGTGGATTACATTTGACAATTTGAAATTTTGGTTCAGACTTTAGCAAGCATCATGGAACTTGACATGCTTGGTTTGCTTTCGCGGGCCACATAAAATAATGTGGCGGGTCAGATCTGACCCCCGGGCCTTGACTTTGACACCTGTGCTCTAAATGATCTTGTGTGGAAATGAATTGCCTGGATATTCTCATCCTTGAGTTTTGCCAAATCATATTTGCCCGAGGCAATGCTTTGTTGTGGATGAAAAGCATCACTGTCATGCCGCTTGTCTTTCAAGCTTTTTGACCTCCAGTGCATTTGTTATTCACTTGATAAACTGAACAGGGGAGTAACTTCCAAGTGCATCTCATCATGCTAACGTCATGCGGGCGCGGATTTCAACCTAGAACAATTTTGCTATGAAGCAGTACAGTACTTACTGTCTATTCAGCTTTTATTTTGAGGTATCTCCATCCAGATCGGATACATAAGACACTGAAACTCTTGTTTGAATGCACCAATTTTTCTTGTGAGCTGTAGTTTATTGGAACACCTGTCTGACAGCTATGTTTTGATGTTGTCACATGATCATCAGTGCTGAGTGTCTTCTTTGGGTTTCAGATTGCCTATGAAGTCTGCATGCGTACAGTGATAGCCGAGGTGTAACTAACATCAGAAATCAGAGAGCTGGTGAAAAACACATGAAAAAATGTGCAGCCGACAGAATATTCATTCATTCATTCATTCATTTCCCGATCTGCTTATCCTCACAAGAGTCGCTGGAGCCTATCCCAGCTGTCTTCGAGCAGTAGGCGGGGGACACCCTGAATCGGTTGCCAGCCAATCGCAGGGTACACAGAAGCGAACAACCATCCGTACTCACACTCACACCTCGGGACATTTTAGAGTGTTCAATCAGCCTGCCATGCATGTTTTTGGAATGTGGGAGGAAACCGGAGTACCCAGAGAAAACCCAAACAGGCCCGAGGAGAACTTGCAAACTCCACACAGGGAAGCCGGAGCTGGAATTGAACCCGGTACCTCTGCACTGTGAGGTCAATGCGCTAACCACTGTCTCACCAGGCCACCGTCCAATACATTTGAAGGGGAAATAACAATCAATAAAATTGCTTACAGCATTTTATTTGAGGATCTAATTAAAGCTGACTGAGCACCCCAATTGTTTTGGAAATATTTCTTAGAAATACCCTTTTTGTGGTTCTAGATCTCGTCTGTTGCAGATGTAAATACTAATATGGCAACCAAACATTCTCTTGAACATATATATACCCATTTGGAATATATTTTAGCCCACATTAAGATGCAAAACGTTTTTTTCATCATGGTGAGGACATCTGTAGAAAGATGCAAATGATATGATCATTTTTCAAGGGTAAAGTTGATCCGAAGTTTTGGTCGTCAACTTTGTTTCGAGTTATCAAAGGCAGCTGAGCCAGTACGGCAAAATCATTTTTCCCATGGTATGAGGCATTCAAATTAATTCCTGTCCCACTTTGTCACATGTCATTTTCTCTCCCAGTCGCTCTGATGTTTATCGTTCAGAGACACTGTGACACTGCAGTGTGAACACAAAGGTCAGGCAGCACATCAGATTGCTGAAGCAAGCGTTGCCTCATTATGAAGAATCATTGAATGATTGGAAGAAATGAAAAATACACATGCGGCATGTTTGTATGCATTACCACAGGATTGCTTCAGGGAAGCTTTGTCAGTCGAAAAGCACCAGATCGTGTTTGTATTTTGTCAGCAAAACTCTATCTGCTGCAACAAAATGAAATTTCACATGGGAAAGAAAACTTGCTCCAACAGCAAAGCTCTTTCATTTTTATTATTAATCCATACGCAGAGAAGACGTATACCATCAGCAAGGATTGTTTGACTGTAGTTGTTTTGAACTCTTGTACTTAGCGTCCAAAGGAATTCTACGGCAATTTGGAAGGATGCTGCCACATGGACTTGTACAATTTGCACAGCAACTAAATTATGCTTTGCATCAGACTGTGAATTAGTATATTTACTTCATGATGACTATTTCCTGCGATTGTCTGTCAACCAGTTCAGGGTGTCCCCCGCCTACTGCCCGAAGACAGCTGGGATAGGCTCCAGCACGCCCTAGACCCCTGTGAGGATAAGCGGATTAGAAAACGGATGGCTGCATTAAACTATGAGCTCTGCATATTTCAACGTAAAATTTAAATGCACTGCATTGATAATGTGATATTTTACTTAGCCACACATTATTATATCCAAGAGGAACATAAGCGACTCAAATATTGGTTTGAGCTACTCTCATGAAATTGAATATTTTGTCATGATATTAAATGAATATGAAATCCAATATAGGAAGATATTTTGTAATATTCATGAATTACAGGTTAGGTTTAGCAACAGGTGTTATTTTTTTTTCATTTCGAAAAATCATCATAGATTACAGCGCAAGGTTTGTTTGTTTTTTTAGTTCAAACCAAAAACACAAAAAAAAACAATGATGTTCTCGTATCAAAACGTTTTGAAATCAACATGAAAAAAATGTTTTGGGAAACGAAGCCATCTCTGATTCAACATTGCTGTTGACCAGTGTAATTTTTTTGTGTGTGTTTGTTTGTTTGTTTGTTTTTTAAGCAACAACAATTTTCCTTTCTCCTGGGAAAAAAAACCCCTTCCTGCCTGCAACTTTGATTCAAAAGTGCACTAGCACACATTCCAGTCGGTAATTCTGCAGACTCAAAAAGGATCGCTCATCATCAAAAATGTGGCCTACAATATCATGTTACATAAAACAAGCACATTTTTATAAATAAATATTTTGCAAATCACACCTGTATTTACCAACTTCTACTTCAATAAACAATATCATTTCAACTGTTTTTTGCTTTTGTTTTTTGGAAACAGTAGAACCTGTGTTATCGCCTGGCCAGCGAGCATACCGATTGCGCTGGGATGAAGTAATTATGAGTACACGTGTCTCTGCATTGTATAAGAATTATTTCTCGATAATGTGGAGTCAGCAAGTCGGCTGCATACTTAATTCCAATGTCATTCTATTTTAGTCACACATCCCCCCTGAGAGACGGAACAATCAAGAACAATCTATCGGAGCCTCGTCTTTTCCTTGTTCTACTTGCGGTGTGACGGGACCCGCCGACTTCAAAGGTACTACGGACTCTCTCTTCATACCTCCAGCCTCTGCTAATCACTTTGTTCATCTCATCATTGCGGCAATTATATTTCCTGACAGTGTTTTGGTTTAAACATCTGACACTTGTGTGTCCCCATAAGGCATCCTCTGGGGACCGTCTCAATTTGCTAGTTAGCTGATTGTTTATTGGTATTTCAAGACGTCCCCCCCCCACCCCCTCTCATTTGAATATTCCACGCAGTTAAAAAATGTGGTGAATGTCAGTTGACGCATGTGGTTGAATTGATTTATAATAACTTAACCGTTTCAATATGCTCCCACCTGTTACACAACTCAAGTCAATTTATTAAGAGACTCTTTGTAATCGCAATTAGTATGCAAAGTATGTTGCGGTTTTCATTACTGGATACATGGATGCCAAATGGTGTGACGCATTTTCTACAATTACAAAGTGCTTTGTGAGCTAACCATGAGTCACATTCGTAATGATGATAATGAACCCATTGTTGGTTTTCCATAATAAGTTGGGGAAATATCTAATACACATTTAACATCAGTAGCTTCAAGAATTTTGAAGACACGTTCACCATGTTTAGAGTGAAAAGTTGCGACTCTTCTAAGAGTGCAGATTACGCTATCACTGCATGACAGACGTGCCATTCTCATTGATGAGCGATTGCACCTTTTGAGCAACAGGTACAAACTGTTGCATCAACAGACTGTAACGCTGCCTGTATTGTCTTCGTGAGAATTTGAATGTTTGAATTGTAAAACGAGAGGCGTTTGACGTTTATGAGAGACCGGTGGGATTATTTATTTATTTATTTGTTTATTTTTGTCGGGGTGGGGGGATTCCAATTGTATTTCAGCCAAATACAGCTGGGCTTCGACAACTCAGTTGAATAAATGGAATACAGAATTTGTGACGCTGTGGAATAGTCTTACTTTGGCCCTTCTACAAATCTAACTCTTACGGGGCCTGAGAATCATCACCATTTGCTTGTTTTCTGACTCCGAAGACAAGGACTTCTGAAACAGTTTGTTGTTCAAGACTGGCTTGACACAAGGAAGCTGAAACCTATGTCTCGTGTACAATTTTTACAACATTCAAATCTTTGGAGCTAGTTATTTTTTGTCTTTATTTTTTTTTGTTTTCAGATACAATCCTCTAAATTACAATGAATTAACACTTGAAATGTATCAGTCTGTGTGGAATGAATGCACGCATTACTCAAGTTTCACTTTCTGAATAGTATTCCTGAAATATGCATTGTACAAAAAAATGCTTGCCGTAAAGAGAATTGAAGCAACCAGAGTCCAACTTGCGTTGCCACTTGCTAAGTGTGCTTAACTTGAATTGATTTTTCTGTGGCTTTTTCACATTATTTTCTGTCTTCTAATGTGATTAGAAATGTTCTCTTAAGGTCTATCTACTCAAAATGTGTCTGCATCATGTTGTCAGAACCATGAACAATGAAATGAAAGCAATGCCCATCAAGAAAAAAAAAATGCTGAGAAATGTAAACCGAACCTAAGTCACGATTCACGAAATTGAGATAATATACAGTACTTCGAATGGTCGAAGTGAAGGGTGAAGTTTGTTCTTAGAGAGGCACTTATTACTCTATAGAGGGATCCTAACATAAAATATGCACTGATAACTCTATGTTTAGTAAAATACGAACAGAAGTTTTCAGCAACAGTGGCAATGTAAGATGGCTTCAGCTGTGAGGGGCCAATTGTTAACCCATTCACATATAAGTCAAAGACTATGCGGTCATGTTCCTGCCTGGCTCTGTTTGACCGGGAAAACGTCAATAGTGATGATGTTTAATTGGTGAATAATGCCCAAGCAAGTCTCGCTGGGAAAAAGAAAATGTTTTTGGAATGTGGTAGAAAAGCGGACGGATGAACGGATCATTACAGCAAGGCTCAACACCAGATATGCCAGAGTAACCATCGTACAAGTCTATGCCCCAACCGAAACTGCCTCAGAGGACGATAAAGACGCCTTCTACAACCAGCTCCAGACCGTGCTTGAGGAGATCCCCAGTCATGACATCAAGATGCTGATTGGAGACTTCAACGCAAAACTGGATAATGACAGAAGGGGCCTGAATGCCACAGTTGGACCACATGGGTCTGCAAGCTCCACGAACGACAACGGGGAGAGACTGTTGATGCTAACCAGTACCAATGGCCTTAGCATTGGCAACACCTTTTTTGAGCACAAGCGGATACACAAAATAACCTGGGTTTCACCTGGTGGCGGGACCCAGAACGAACTGGACTACATCTGCATCAACACAAGGTGGCGCTCGTCATTGCTCGACGTTCGCTCCCACCGAGGTGCAGATGTGGGTTCAGACCACTTCCTTGTGGTGAGTAAAATCAAGCTGAAGCTGAAGAAGGTGAAAAAGGTGCAGCCCAAGAGACCTTATGCAGTGGACAAGCTAAAGAATAACAACATCTCAGAAAGCTTCTGTAAGGAGTTGAGTAGGAAGCTCAAGGTACCACAACACCTTGCAAACATTGAGGAGCAGTGGAGTATGTTCTCTTGTGCCATTGCTGAAACTGCAGAAGCAGTTATAGGCAGAAAGAGGGGCACTAACAAAGAGAGATGGATTACAGACAACACCTGGAAGTTGATTGATGAACTGAAGGTGGCCAAGATAAAAAGAGAACAAAAGAGGAGGCTCCGGAGCTGGAGGATGGAAGACGAGGAGTACAGGCGCTTGGACAAGGCAGGAAGGACAAAAGACAGTGGCTAGAAGAGAAAGCAAGAGAGGCACAGGAAGCAGCAGAGAACAACAACACGACAACCCTATACAAGATCGTGCGGGAGCTAAAGCCCCTGTCACACCTTGACGATTTAGCCAGCGTATGCCGACGTAGGAAAAATTTGGCAAATACGCTGGCGTACGTCGAATAAGTTATGGGTAAGTTTTGTATACGTAACAGCACGCTGAAGCACGTTGGTATACGTCGGCATGCGTCGAGGTCGTCGAAAATTTTTGTGCATGCTAAAATTTCTCGACGTATGTCAGCGATATGGCTATACGTCCCGTATATGCAGGCCATAAGTAATAGGTAAGTTATGCGATCGTTGCACACGTTCAAACACATTAAGTGTAGGTTACTCATAAGTCCAAATACGCCGAGAATACCTACTAGCTGTTCTCCAACATCCGTGCCTTCGAACTTGCGCTTGGACATGCTGACCAGGCTGTCACGCACGTAGTTGGCGAAGGCTGCAGTGGCTGTGATGGGCTGAGGCTGTGCGAGACCTTTGATGAGCTCCCCAGACTTTTCTTTGGCATGACGCTGATGTTGTTTGGTTTATTAATGACACAAGTCATAATGGCGTTTGATTGCTGCTTTAATAGCGTGAATAGCAACTCACAGTAACGATGGCAAGCCGCACCTTGCCTCTTGGGTTATACCATTTTAACTAGACCGGGGGGGGATAGTCCCCAAACAGATGTTGGTACTGCAATGTCTAGTGCAGTTATGATTTGAAACGTCGAGCGCCAGCCTTTTTATAGACTACGTCACGTGATCGTCGGCAATACGCTGCTGCACGCTATGCATAAATTAGACTATCGTTGGGCATAAGTTGTGTACGCCGGCAACACGCTAGGCATTCGTTGGAATGTTATCTATAAGTTATCGAAACGTTCTATATAATTTACTGATACGTTATGTATACGTCCAACCCGTTATGAATACGCTATGTATACGCCCAAAATTGAAAAAAAATTCGATAATTCAGCGTATGCCAGCGTTTTAGGGAAATTCTGATACGTCGGCATACGCTGGCTGAATCGTCAAGGTGTGACAGGGCCTTAACCAACTCCAGGAGCAGCTCTAGCATGCCAATCAGAAGCAAGGCTGGCAGGACACTCCTAAGCGACGAGGAGCAAGAAGCAAGATGGCTGGAACACTTCAGGGAGGTTCTCAACCAACCAATGCCTCCCGTGCTCTTCAATTTCGATCAAGAGACACCAGCTCCAGCTCTAAACATTACATCGGAAGAGATATCCGAGACTGAGGTTGTCAGAGCAATTAAGGGCCTTAAGAACAACAAGGCACCGGGACTCGATGAGGTAGCTGCTGAGCTGTTGAAACATGGCCAAGAAGCTGTTGTGGAGAGCCTTACCCACCTGTGTATATCTTTACTCTTCGAAACATCATAGAGCAGTGCCAAGAACTTCAGATACCACTCATGATAAACTATATCGATTTCAAGAAAGCCTTTGACAGCATCCACCGGGAATCACTTTGGCAGATCGTCCAGCTGTATGGTGTACCCCTCAAGTACATCAACATCTTCAGGTCATTGTACCACGACTCAACTTGTCATGTCAAAACCAACAGTGGCACAACTGATGATTTTGACATTGTCACCGGTGTAAGATAGGGTTGCATTCTGTCACCTCTACTATTCATCATCGTAATTGACTTTGTGATGAGGAAGTCCATCACAGGGACAAAAGTTGGGATCAAGTGGGGAGGGAGCAGACTAGCTGACCTGGAATTTGCGGATGATTTGGCCCTGTTAAGTCACACCCAGCCCGCACTCCAGGAGTTAACCAACAATCTGCATGAGCACGGAGTTAAAGTCGGTTTACGAATAAGCCAGGAAAAGACCAAGGCCATGGCCATCGGACACCACCAACACCTTCAACCACTCACTCTACACCAACATGACATAGAGTACATTGACAGCTTCACATATCTTGGGAGTAACATCTCAAATACAGGTGATGTGGAGAAAGACGTCAACAGTAGACTTGGTAAAGCTGCGGGAGTGTTCCAACGCCTCCGCAACATCTGGTCATCGAAAGCCATCACTACGGCCACCAAGCTGCGCCTCTATATGTCAGTGGTCATCCCAACAGCGATTTACGCCTGTGAGACATGGATGAAGACAGCCAATATTACCAAAAAGTTAGATGTCTTCCATCGGCGTTGCCTGAGATCAATCCTGAGGATCTCATGGAGAGACCACATCACCAACAAGGAGGTGATAAGGAGGGAAGGAGTAGCTGAGCTGTCAGACATTGTCTCTGGTAGGAGAAGGAAAATGATTGGCCACATACTCCGACTGCCAAGAGAGAGACTGCAAGTGTGGCCATGGACTGGATGCCAGAGGGTGGAAAGAGGAAGAGAGGTAGGCCAAAGAAGACATGGAGACACACTGCCAAATAAGACCTCAGTGAGATGGGTGTCAGCTGGCATGGAGCAAGAAGGGTCACCAGTGACCGGAACAAATGGAGGAGACTCGTCGCCCAATGTTCCAAATAGGAATGGGTGGAACTAACTAAAACTAACTAAGAAAAGCGGAGTACGCTGAGTACTCCATACAGGAAGCCCGTCACCAGAATCGAACCCAGCATCTCTGCACTGCAAGGCGGGCGTGCTAACCACTGTGCTGCCCCATCAATAACTTGAAAACAAAACAAAACATTGTTCTCTTGCTCTCCAGAGTGATTATGGAATCACAACTCTCTCAATGAATTAAAATTGATCAAAGTTGCTGGTTCCATTGAAAATGAACTTTTGGCGCTGGACATGTATTTGCTATGGTACTTCAGGTGCATGCCCGGGATGGCACAAGTTTCAATACAAATGTTTGGCAGGGAAAGTAAGCTTGTCTAGTCTAAAACATCAGACATAAAGGCACACCTTGCTGTTCACCTTTAGCAATGCCACCTCCTACATTATATTGCAGTGCTACACTTTTTGAGTCAAAAGAGGTATTGCTTGGCTATATCACTCAGCTCTGGAAATTTTATTTCATGCTGCTTCCACCATTGAAGTGGATCAGCCTGTTCATAAATGACTGCTTTGATTTTGGCAGCGTTCAGCATGATTGACTCCATGATTGCCTTGCGCCAAGCTCCTTACTTGTCAAATGCAACACAATGTGAAAATGACTGCTCCAATGTGGTCTGTTTTTTTTTTCCCTCCCATGATCTGCGTACATTAGAGCAACATTTGCTGCTGTGTGTCTTCGATTCAACATTGAAATAATTAGGCTGAGTTACTGGCTTTTTTTTTTTTTGCAACAGCCTATTAGCATACTTTGTATTGTATCTTGTGATTTTTTTTCGTTTTGTTAATTGTCTGATGCTGCCAGACCAAACCAATTCCAAACTACTGAATCTTTTGTAAACTACCTCATCTGTTTTCTGTACCATGTTGCCTGTATAAATGAGGTGTGTCAGCAGACATGAAGATGTTTTGTTTTGATTTTTATATATATATATATATATATATATATATACACAATCTTCCAGTGTCTTTTTTTCTCAATCTAAATGTATTTTTTGAGCATTTTGTCACTCCCTCATGCTTGCTCAGTTCATTGAATATAAATGTGAATGATTGCCTCCAACTAGGTTGTAATTTGCTTCTCATTTGAGAGTCAATTGCAAGATAGACTGCAGCTCACCCCGGTCTTTGAACAGTTTAAGTTGTTAAGGCTGTCAATTCGTGGGTCGACTTCAACCCAGGCCTGTTGCGACATGTGAAGAGTAAAAATAGATATATAAATAACTAACAGCAGACTAATTATGGATCCTTGATATTACTTTGTATTCTAGTTCACTCGTCAGTGCTTTACAACACTGATTTTCTTTTCCAATCCAATATTGTCAGCGACTTCATTATCAGAATAGCTGAATTTGCGTGTTTACTGTTCAACTACGTGGGCTACAAGGGAAGACAAGCTGCAAGAACCAAGGCACACTAAGTGCCTCAAGTGAATATGCACTCATTCATTGACGGAGGCCTCCACACAAGAGACATCACTGCCGTCAATATATGTATTTGTTTTTAATTAATCACACATGTACACACACTGACATTCAACAGTCTGTCTCTTATATTTAATGAACGCATGTGAAGTGTTTCTGATCAGCCAAAAAAGTCGAGTCCAAGTGCACAAGTGCATCCCAGAAAGTAACGTGGCGCTTTGGCAAGTGGGAGGGATGAGCTTCATTGGCACGTGTCGAAGAAGTGTTTCGCTTTCCCCATTGAGATCAACTGTATAATCACTCGAGGAAGCCTCCGCTGGTTGTACACATTCAGACAGAGCCGTCATATTTTACCGGGAACTGCTGGTGATCTCTTCCATTCACTTGTAATGAGGCGCTGTAACTTTGGCTCCAATAAATGAATCATAACTCGTCTTTTTTTTTTCTTGGATTGTGTTCATCAGACATTCAGTTATGACACCGGGCACGTGGTTCATTTTATAATCGGGCCTTTCGTAACATATTGAATATGAACACCAAATGCTTTCCTAATTAAAAAAACAACAACTAAGAAATCAACATTGGTGTCAGTGTCAACACGTGCACTTTTCCGAAGCCATACGCGATCATCATCAATTGTTCTCATGATGACTGTATTAATCTGTTATTGATAATCAATGCCTTAACTGTGCAGTGGTTGCGTCCGTGTGTGATTATCAGGGGGCTTGTAAGTGTGCATGTACAATAATGTATCCCATGTTTACGCCAAAGGGGGAAAGCAAGCCTACAAGAAAAAAACACAAATTCCCCCGGTAATGATATAATCACTCGCTGTAGGTTTCATCAAATACCACAACACCTCGAATTTTGATGAACCGTTTTAGTTATTCATTGGTAAAATCCTTTTACATGAAAAATGAAAACCTGAAGACAGGAATTCAATTTCTAAAGATCCTGCTGGTTTAGAGAGCCATGCTGACAGAGAATCTATTCCAGATATATTAACCACAAACACAGTATGAATTATTGTCATGTAAAATTTTCCTCCAAGTGCCGACTGCATCATTTGCAAATCCACTTGTAACTGTGGCTGTGAGTGTGTTTTAATGATTTTATTCCGTAGATGTGATTTATTTTCCAGAGGTGCAGAAACTCCACTGTATTCCATACTAATTAAACGTATTTATGCCTTGAGACCACTTCCAACACAACCATTTCCCTTTGTAGTGGAAATAATATGTTCCTTTTTTTGCCCCCTTTGATTAGTCTACACAATAACTGTCCACAATTATATGCATGCCTTTTGTTACACTTTTACAGTATATGTTTCTTCCACTTTAGGTCAGATCGAAAGAGGGTGACAATATAGTTTAGGAAGGGGGATCAAAATCCGCAGACCTAAAAACACTAAAAAAGTGTTTTTACTTCTTAGTCATTGGTGAACACCTGTTAATGTACAGCTAAAAAAAAAAAACCCAAAAACATGACGTTACTGAAGCAGACTGGAAATCTTCAAACGCCGGTCCTTGTGCGTTCTGAGCTATTCAAGTCAGCTCGATATGTTGGTGTTTGATGATAAGCCGTGCGGCGTAACTGACACGCTGACATATTCTGCCATAACATTCCCTTTATGAAATAGGATGGCATGGCCATTGACCTTCTTCTCGTCGGGGTACAAATTGCTACAGTTTCTCAAGCATTTGCAGTCATCATTCGCTGCGCTACTTCATTATTGCAACAAAAAAATAAATAAATCAACATTTCTAATGAAAGGAAAGGATACAAAGCAAACTGTAATTCACTCACATTGAATGTGAAGTGTACACCCCACCCTCGTCAAGAGTGTGCTTTGGAGAAAGGCTGAAGAAAGACAGATACGTCCAAAAGAAGGGAACAACAAACATCAAGGCAGGATTTGGCACTTTGAAGGGGAATGGACTTTGTGCTTGCCGTAATTTATGGTGAGGAATAAATCCTGTTTATGCATAGAAACACATACACATGAACGCCTCCCTTGTCCCGCTGTCTGTAGCGTTAGCATTCATCGATTAACCGGCAGCACGGTGAGCAAGTGGTTAGCGCATCTGCCTCACAGTTCTGAGGTTGCGGAAAACGTGCAGTCCCATGTTTTCTCTGTGCTTCTGGGTTTTCTCCAGCTAATCAGGCTTCCTCCCAAATTTTGCATCTTTTATCACATATTTTGGACAAGTCTATGTTTGCAACTCTGTAGCATGCAGCAGTGTGCCCATCCTGTGCACAAAACAAGATCCAGCCTTGGTTGGATGAGTTGAATATTGAAGAACTTTAACTTTTTTCTTTTTTCTAAATTATTTTCTCAAACCCATCAAACAAATTCAGACCGAACCAGAAATAGAGCCGAGCCCCCGAAGTATTTTCAGCCAGCCACAGAAAATAGTGATACTGATGAAGGTTTTCCAACAATTCTGTTGTGAAATGCCAAACGTCCCCTTTTCAAGAGCTTTTGCATGTAATACATCTGTTCAAAAAAAGCATTGTGTTCTCGCACATAAAATCCGATTTAACTTCTGGCGTTTTCTGTTTTCTCTCCCCTTTGTTCTTCCTTTCTTTCTTTTGTTCTCATACTAGCTGAGTCATCCCTCTGTTTTTGTTCGAGTTGGGCATGACTGTTGCCTAACGGCTATCATCCTGCGTATCTATTAGGTCTGTATTGTTGTGGACCACTATTTCCAAACCCATGTATTGCAACCTCCATATCATGCCACTGTTGGTAAAAGATATCAGTGTTCACGAGTGTGACAGTGATATGGACTCAGGCTTGCAACTGGGATCTGGAAATCACAATGTGTTGGATTTGTGCCTGCGGCGAGGCTTGCGCGTCAGAAAGCATTACCGGTCTGTGGATGACCAATTCTCCATTCAAGCTATGATTGTTGATTTGCAGGAAAGAATGGATTCCTTTTTCATCAATCGGATGTTCATTTTCTCACATTGACACCGACCATTGAGAAAGTTTGTCTTGATTTTGTCAAGAGTTGCCTCTTCACACATGCCGCACATGTCAGGAGCTACTTCAGACATACTCTCACCTCAGAATAATAATGACGTAGCACAGGAAGAATCTGACGTTCTGTACAGTTTACAGGATTATGCCAATGTGGTCACATTTTTAATTCAATCACAAATCACAGATTATCCTCCTCTTGTGACAGAAGTCAGAGTCCGTATATCGTTTTGTATTTTCAATTCAACCTTACCTTCCTCACCTGTGTATAAAATGGTCTCCCCCTTAAATGTGATTTTCCTCATTGTTTCATGAAAACTGGAACCAGTACAGTCACAAAACCATGTCTACATTAATCAGCATCAGTTTTGGCTTTCAAGGATCTGAAAACCCAAGATGGCAGAGGTAGAATTTATTTGAAGTCAAATATGTGCCTTGACTAAATAAATGGGAAAGACTGCATTCTGGTAAGGATCGGAGAATAGCAAAGTAAATGATGGAGGTGGCCACAATTTTTCATCAGTGGTACTGGCAGGCCACATAGCACCACACACTTTCTAAGTATCTAGTAGTGAATGGTGATGTTACTTAAGTTACTTCAAAATGCAAATTTAAGGTGTACAGTGGGCCCCCCATGTTTGCGGTAGCGGGACTGGACCAGCTTGCGGACAGCAAAAATCTGTATATAATGAAACGCCACTTAATTTTTTTGTAAAAGAAAAAAACATATTTTTGTAGACTCCCGACATTTTCACACACACACACACACACACACACACACACACACACACACACACACACACACACACACACACACACACACACACACAGTGATAAAGTTACAATCTGCATTTTAATTTGGTGTGAAATAACTTAGCTTGATTGACTACACAGAACCCTCACATCACCAACATGTTTGGGCTGACTAGAATGAAGATTGGAACCCCGGCACTCATCTGTGACCTCTGACCTGAACACTCAAAATTGTCTCTTGGTGTGACTGTGAGCGCGGATGGTCGTCCGTCTCTATGTGCCCTGCGATTGCCTGGCAACCGGTTCAGGGTGTCCCCCGCCTACTGCGCAAAAACAGCTGGGATAGGCTCCAGCATACCCCACGACCCTTGTGAGGATAAGGCGGTTCAGAAAATGGATGGCTGGATGGATGATTAAATGGACAAAATTACAGAAACACTCCACAATAGTGTAGAAAGTCCTCCTACAAGACCGGGCAATGTTATAGCTGTCAGGGGGCGAGACCGTGTGAAGATCATTTGGAAATTACAGATTATTAGACATCATAGAGCTATCACATATACCATATTTTTAAGAGCGAATCTTAAAATATCCTTCGCTATTTGGGTTGGCTGTGTGTGGTGTTTAACTCCCTTTATTGTGCCAGTAATTGGTGAATTATGCTTCCATTTTGTTCCAGTGATATTTGTTCAAAACCAATACTGAGTGCCATCCTTTCTATCAGGGGTTGTCTTAATTAGCAAAAAGGGCCTGAAACTTTCAGAACGCAAACACATAATTGGCATCCAGCAGAGCAGCCTCATTCATGCGTCTGCTGTTCTGGGCTTTGTGAATCCGAGATATCCCCGCACAGGCGTCGCCTTTTGCGGAGAGAATTGAGGCTTTTCCCTTTTGGCACCGGTGTCAGAAAAGCGCAAATGAAAGAGATTAAACGAGCACAGATGCCACTCTCCGTGCTATAAAACTCTACCCTCTGTGCGGTCAGCCATTTTAATTGTTTCAGCTTAATGTACCGTGTTGGTGCTTTTTATGCAGGAGGATGAGCTCAAACATTGTGCAGAAAGTACAATCTCCTATAGCCAAACTTCCCTGTATTCCTTCCTTTCCCCCTCTCTCCTCTCCCTCCTTAACCTGAAAGATCAGGACAAGTGCAAGCAATACTGGACATGGAGGACTATGAAGTTCGCTCAGCTGCCAGCATCTTGGCGTCAGTGAAAGAACAGGAGGCCCGTTTTGAGCAGTTAACCCGAGCCCTGGAGGAGGAGCGTCGGACTCTGCAGCCTGGGCGGGCCAATGCGCCACTCAACCCTCCCACCAGCCAACCGTTAGCATGGCAGCAAGTGGTGATGCAGGTAAATGTGTGAGCATGCTGGACCATCCCTCTTGTCTGTTTCGACCGCACCACAACATCCCAGACATGTTGCTCGTTCCATCTGAGCAAGCTCATTTCATCATCATGTTTGTTCTTCATCAGTGGGAATCAACACCAATTCGGTTTAACTTTTGCCGTTTTGAGGGACCTATTCACATTGCTTGAACCCTGACCTGGATGTTCTGTGTATTACCTTTATGAGGCAAACTGAGTGTGCCTCTCCCTCTCGCTTGCTTTGCCTTTTTCGTCTAAGCTGCTGCTTGACATCCAATTCCATCTCCTTTCAACTTCTGGTCTTTGATATTGTCTGGTGGTGGTGTGATTGAATGTGGCCTCTCATCCAGATGGAGGAGTCCTAGCCTGGGCTCCTCTGATGACTAGATCCGCAAGTGCAGGAAATGTAGATTGGACAAATGAGAAAGCTGTAATCTTCTCAACATGTCAACAGACACATCAGCAGATTGATTTTGACACTTCAGACCTCTGCGGAGAGAACTGCCTATGTTAATGACTTCCAGGGTGAATAAACAGAAGAACCAAGTGACGAGACCTCACTGTTTGAGGATCCAAATGCATGTTTTTCTTTTATACCACTGTTCCTTAGACATTCCAAATGCCCATAATGAATTTTTGAGCAGCGCCTCTCAGAAAACACTACTTTCAATAAGCAGAAATCGAAAGCAATTTGTCCGTGCAGCACCTGCAATGCTCAGATGCGGCATGTGTATTTGTGATAGAAGTTCAAAGGGCATTTATTATTGATAAACTAAGACCTTCAGAAATGATTATACTTTCCTTACAGTTGCCTGAGGTCGAATGTTGTTAATGGTCTGTCAATGTTTACACTGAAGGGCCTTGCACCTAGGGAGGGAGGGAAAGGTGAAAGTGTTCATCTTTTACCCGGCATCCTTTCTATACTCAACTACCAATACTGTATGTGTATGTGCAATACTTGTGTTTGAAAGAGTTTAAATAAATGTTTAAAGGAGGTTGGCCCAGTGGTCCAGTGGTTAGCGCGTCAACCTCACAGTGCTAAAGTACTGTGTTCAATTCCAGCTCCGGCCTCCCTGTGTGGAGTTTGCATGTTCTCCCTGGGCCTGCATGGGTTTTCTCTGGGTACTCTGGTTTCCTCCCACATTCCAAAAACATGCATGGCAGGCTGATTGAACACTCTAAATTGTCCCTTCCCTAGGTGGGACTGTGAGCGGGAATGTTTTTTCTCTATGTGGACTCTTGAGTTTGCTTGACAACCAGTTCAGGGTGTATCCCGCCAACTGTCCGAAAACAGATGGGATAGGCTCCAGCAAAATGGATGGATGGATGGATGGGTGAACACTCAGAGGTTTGGCATCAGAAAATAAATCTGACACATTGCATCAATATTTCAGCTTCTCCCCTAAAGTATATACATCTGGATGCCATAAACCACTTAGGAGATATTTGTCTTTCATCTTAATCTATCCATTTTCCTTGTGAGTAAAAGTATTAGAACATGGTGTCAGACTCAAGGCCTGGGGGCCAGATCTGGCCCGCCATATCGTTTTGTGTGGCCCGCGAGAGCAAATCAAGCATGTCAACTTTTTCGTGATGCTTGCTCAAGTCTGAACCAAAATTTCAAATTGTCATATGTAATCGATCATAACAGAGATGTTACAAGCAATATCTTGTTACGTACTTATTACATTAATGCCAACAATGGTTGAACACATCCTTATTCTTGACTTCTGATTTCAAAAATAATTATCAACCAATTTGTTGTGCACTGTATATGTAATATATGGGCGTGATTAAACATTTATACGATTTTTGCCAAATTCACACTCATAATGGCCCTCCCAGGGGAAACG
Source organism: Hippocampus mohnikei (assembly GCA_026261675.1). Lineage (NCBI taxonomy): Eukaryota > Metazoa > Chordata > Actinopteri > Syngnathiformes > Syngnathidae > Hippocampus > Hippocampus mohnikei. The sequence continues at coordinate 18,950,965 of JAKGUB010000348.1, forward strand.
TAACTACAATGTGGCGGGCGAGAAAAATGAGTGTGACACCCCTGTATTAGAACAAGTGACAGTCCTATTACATTGATGATTCATATACACTGCATTACTAAAAGTATTCACTCCCCTGTCTTGATTCATTTATGACCGCAAAGGGGAACTAAACAGCAACAAATTTAAAGCAAGAATACATTGTTTGCGCCATCTCATTTAAAAACAGTGTAATCTGATTAATAATGCATTTGTGGAGTTCAATGGAATAATTCATTATTGTCAGGGCAGCGCCGTGTTGGGCCAAATTATTTTTAGCTGCAGACCGGATGTGAAATGTTACACAAGTCGTGCCTTTCCTGCTAATGCGGCGGTCTATTAAATTATATCGGTCGAGAGACTGTTGAGAGCGATGGGTTTTATTCAACCCTGTGTACACCAAGGCTTGGATGGAAAGCAGTGTACACAATTTCTTGAAGTGAAAGAAATCCACGAAAATAAATCCAGATGGCTTTTGCTTAGTACCAGGAGATGATGAAGTTTGTGATCACGGTTTATTACGTAGCGTTTGTGAATCAAATTGGATATGTACTTGTCATTGCTGAATATTTACTCACCGTGCTGTTTTCTTTGAAATTAATGTGGGCAAAAATCAGTGAACAGACTGTGTGTCGTGTTCCCACAAATTTGCCCGCAAGTAAGAGTGAAAATACCTATGGTTGAATAAGACGTTGGCCCACCCTGAGTGTATTTGTCACAAATTTGTCACCATTCTTCCCAAAACACACTTAAGTTGGACAGGATGGCGTGACGCTCAGTCATCAACAAAGGTGTTTTGTTGGTTTGAGGTCAGGACACTGTGCCGGGCCAGTCATGTTTATCCACACCAAGCTCTATCATTCGTGTCTTTATGGACGTTGCTTTGTGCTCTGGTGCGCAGTCATATGGAAGCAGCAAGGGGCCATCCCCAAACGCTTCCCACAAAGTTGTGATCATGAAACCGTTCAGACCTTAACCTATTCACCGAACCTCTTTGGGATGAATTTGAGCGGCGAGTGAGAGCCAAGCCTTCTCATCCAACCTCACAAAGCACTTCAGCAGCAATGGTAAAAAATTCTCACAAACACACTCGTAAACACACTCCTAAAAAAAGGCAACAGAAGTGCTGGTCGACAGCAGTAGCTTGTTTCTCAGGAATTTGTGAGACTAATTATATTTCCTCATCGATTTCGATTTAACCGTTTATGAATTTAATGCAAAGAACACGTTTGTGTTGTCCCATTCTGTGTCAAACATAGTTTCAGTCAGACACTCCATTACCGTCTTGTTGACGTGATCATCAAAAGAGATTCAGTGACACGGATGGAAAACATTTTTGAATTTTCATCCTTTGACAGTCCCCGCATGCGACCACTCATACGAAAACACCCTTTCTTCAATTGACATTGCACTCGCCTTGGCAAATTGATTTTTGCCCCAAGGTGCGTCATCGTCAAGGCTTTGAAAGATCAAGTGATGTATGATGGGAAGTTCTCTGTGTGGAGATAGACAGACAAGACACAGACAGTGCCATCCCTCTGAGGCAGCGGAAGAAGGTGACCTCATTTCACCAGACGCCTCATCTCCCATCTTGTGCCGTGCCCGTTGATAAGAAAACACGGGATAATGTCACGCATTGTAGTTATCATAAACTGGTGGTTTGGCCGGTTTCTGGCACTTGCAGAGCACTGTCATCGAGATGTCTGAATGTAGAGGGAAGTTTTCAAAGAATTTTCAGCCTTAGAAGGGAGGGAATAGTGCAGCTTTTGATCGGTGCTGCTGCCTGTGGTGTGGATGTACAGCCCCCAACCCTGCGATAGCACTGCAGCACTCAACCGACACTCGGCCCAGTCGCCCTCCACCCACTTTCATCTCCGCACAGCCCCCAACCCCGTCTAGGCACAATGCGCACAAAGGGCTGAGGGTGATATAGTGACAGAAGATCTATCCTTCCACTGGCTGGGCCTGGGAGACCCTGTACCCTCATAAATCAGCTTCCTAACAATGAGCCTTAGTTCCCCCCTGCTCTCTTTTTCTATTCCTCCTCTATCGCTACCCTGTTTTCCACTCTCTGTGCCATCAGAAACCTTCTCGCCCTCCATAAACACCCTAATTACTTTAGTGTGAAAGTTGCTTCTTTGTTTATTTTTTCTCCTCACACTCTTCCCAAGGTCCTCCTTTAACACTTTTTTTCCCCTTATACTGCTGATATGTGGAGTCGTCAGTAGAGAATGCCAAGAATGTTGCTGCTTGGTTTTCATGTTTCCATACAAAGCCCTGCTTAGTTTAAAGCATATCAAATCATCTGGAAGTTGTTGTGATGGCTAACAAATAATGCTGCACGACATTGTGCTTTGAATCTTGATTGCGATGTCGATTTTTAACATGTACCTAAAAAATGATTTTTTTCACGTGGCTCCATATATTCTTATCGAATATGTTATTTGGTGTTAGTAATGACCCTGGACATGATTTAGGTATGACATTTTAGATTGCATCTGATTTCAAACTCAGATTAAAGAATATGATTCCTTATGAATTTGTCTCACATCTTTGCAAGCCACATTTTGCATGTGCCATTATTGCGATGACAATTTTGTTTCGATATATTGCACAGGCCTACCAACAGCGAAATAGGCTCTGCCGGTATGAATCCGTCCATCCATTATCTGAACCCACTTATTGTCAGGAGGGTCGCGGACGTGCTGGAGCCTGTACACAGAGAAACAACCGTTCGCACTCACAATCACATCTTGGAAGAATATAGAGTGTTCAATTAACCTACCATGCATGTTTATGGGATGTGGGAGGAAAGCGGAGGACCCGGAGAAGGGTGGGTGGACCCTGGATTCAAATCCTCGACCTCTGTCCTGTGAGATGTGCTAACCAGTTGACCACCGTGCCGCCACCTCATTAATTTAAACCAAATATGTCAAAATTTGCTATATTTTGGATGGGCGTATCTCATTTATTAAGTATATGTTTAAAACATCACATCTACCCGCTGACGGAGGCCGCCCTGTTTACTTGTTTTCCCATCTGCGGCATCATCTGCCACAACCACAGCGTACATCTCAGGTTGTGGTCAAGATTTTGCCTCACTGAACTGAAATTCGCTTTCGTGATTATACTTTTTTTTAGCACTACATTGACGGATTTTACTCCCACAATTTTCTGTAGCACCTTGTAAGACAGGCTTTAAAACGGTAGTGTGTGAAAACAGAGGACATGCATGTGTTTGAATCGCCTTGTCTAATTGCATGTATCTCAGCACCATAACAACAATAAAGGACCAACGAGTTATTTTATCTTTTTCGCGTAGCCCTCCAACAAAGCGTCGGCTTTGTCCAGGAGAGTGACAAATATCCATTTGTAAACCCACACATATGCAGAACATGGGTATTCAAAAGAAGAATCTGTACACGGAAAGGTTTAATCTCATCTGAGATGGCCCATGAATAACACCGCTGATTGTTCAAGGCCACATAAGGTGAAAGACTGTTTTGTGTTGCACTTCGACATATTTTTCTCCTTTGAACAGATATGGAGAAAGAATGGCTCGAAATGGAAATGCCTTGTATATTGGATGAGCTACTGTATTTATATTCCTGAGTGGTGGGCTTCAAACCTTCAGCCTACAAATCAGCCCACGGGACGACTTAATGTCTGCCCTCGTCCAATTTGCCGGCATTTGATCCCAATCCAATAAAGCGTTAGGTTCACCAAAAGCACAAACAAGGGTATCTGTAAGCTGCTCGTATTTTCTTCACTTCAAATCCTCTTTACATGCAACAAATGACCGAGTCAGTGGCTAGAAATCCCGCATACAGATACTCTAGGTAGGAAGACCAAATAAGTCCAAACCTATATTTAACCTCGGTACTTTGACACAGAATCTAAACGAGTCCGTCTGTTTACAATAAAGTCCCTCTCCTTCATGAGTGGCCCCTGTGGAATGTGACCTGTCCTAGTGTCCAGCAGGATAACTAAACAAGGCTAGGTGCTGACCCCATTTAATAGATTAAAAAAACAAACAAAAACAACAAATCATTCAAAACATAGTTCTCGGTTATTACAGGTCTCAAGGTGTGCTACAAAGCTTTTTTTTTTTTAAACATTCTTCTTTGAGTGTATAATATACTCATTTGACCTTGTTACAGCAGGCATTTAAGTCATTGTTTACATTGCCATGTTTTTGTACTACAATTGTGCAATTGTTCTGTTGATTTTTCAATCTAAATGACAAATTTATTGATGTTTGACACATTGGACCTTGACAGAATTTAATTCTCCGTTCTTCTGTATAATCTTCCCCGGTAATAATTGGATGGCACATTTGAGATTCGTTTCGGCGTTGGACTTTTAAGTTTGCACACCCACATGGACTCAGGCTTTTCAAACCACAGTTGAAAATGTGTGTTCAGTAGTCTGAAAGGTTCCCCTCGGGCTCACAAAAACCAAAACATTACTCAACTGTGGACCTCCACACTTAGTTGGAAAATTTACCTGAAATGAGAATGCTCATTTTTGGTATTTGCTATTTTATTTAATATACCAGTGCTTTTCACCTTTTTCCCGACTACCTTAGAAGGATCATATAATACACCCCAAATTCCAAGACAAATATAATTAAAATATTTCAAGAGTGACATTTTATTCAATCAAGCAAACTTTTCCTTGCATGTCATTTTCATTTCATAATTTTATATTTGGTGATTTTTTTTTTGCGGTGGGGGCTGTTCTTTTGTAGGCCTATTTTTCTGTTTGAACTCATAATGTTGTCTTTGCGTTTGTTGCTGTGTGTAGGAAACATCTAACTGCATTTTATTCATATCAGAAAATTGTTTAAGCCAGGTGTTCACTGTCAAAAACATTATATCACATGCCTGACTGAGACCCCCTGCTCGATGGCCTTTTAATTTGGGACCTGGAAAAGAAAAGAGTTGAAATGATTTTGAGAATGATAGCCACTTTTTCTGTCAGAACTCTAAACATGCATCAAACATTTTACTGCGGGTGATCAAGTAAGTGGCAAGTGTCAAAACCAGGGTCGTGCTGGCCATGGAGAATTTCGAGAAAATGTGTTGTTTTTCCCCAAACGGCGAGTCAAAACACATGCTGGGTGCCCTCCCATGGCAGATTAATTTAATTTAATTTAATGTATTGGGTCGCTGGTCTCACCCAATACATAACATATGGCAATATTGGTGGGTCACAGCATTGAGCAGCAGTCACAATATACACATACAGTATGTAAAGGATCCACTGAAAGTTATTGATAACATATTTTTCTTGAATGGCAAGTTAATGTACACGCCCACGTAGTGTCCCTTTTCAAGTGCGACTGGTCCAGCATGCATTTTACAGCATTTTTAGTTGATCTTTGGGATTTGTGTGGACATTAAATTCTTGCAATTAAAGAACCAGGTACACTAAAACGTTTTAAGCAGACACAAAGTGTTATACGTGACTTGAGTGAGGTCTGGCATTGCTGCCGACTGAGACAGACTACAAAACCGGACATAGTGAACATCACACAGCCTGCGATTCCTCCTATGTCATGTCACCCACAAACACAGTCTTGCATCATTTTTCCATGCTGGGGCCAGACGGCATATGTTGGTGCATTTCAGAGAGGCTGAAGTCAAAGAATTTGGACTTAGCATGTGAAATGTCTCGTTTGTAGAAGAGGACAGTAATAGTGTGGGAATGTGTGGAAAAAAAGTGGCAACTTATTTGTCATTTCATTCAAGCTTCATCGTTCTCGAATGTCGCAAAGATGATGCGCTAACCGTATGTTCTGCGTGTTTTTAAAAAAAGGTGAAGAAAGGAGAATACGAATGTATGAAAATTAAATTGACAAGGATACGTTTCATCTCTTGTCAATCGGTGCTCAAGTGATCAGTTTGTAGGTCTTCACAAATCTTGTGAATAGCATATTGTATAAGATTTCATTTGAAATCATTTTAAATTACATTCTGTATTTCTGTCATGTCAACGAAGTTATTGCCCAAATGTGTTTTGACAGGTCGCACGGTGTTCAACTGGTTAGCACGTCTGACAACTGGTTAGCACGTTCATCTCACCATGCAAAGGTGCAGGGTTTGATTCCACCTGCGACCTCCCCATGTGGAGTTTGCCTGTTCTCCTAGTGCCTGCGTGGGTTTTCTCTGGGTAATCCGGTTTCCTCCCAAATTCATTTATGTAGGTTGATTGAACGCGCTAAATTCCATCAGTGTGAATAGTTTTTCGTCGATTTGTGCCCAGCGATTGGCTGGCAACCAGTTCAGGGTGTAACCCGCTTACTGCATTTTGGAATATAAAACTAATCTAAAACCATTTGGTAATATCTCTGTACCTTATGATTGCTGTGTTGTTTTGTTATTCTTTTAAAAAATTAAGATAATTTTAAAATCCAATGCACCCAAACTACTGAATAGCTCAAAATCGGAAATTGGTTCTGATCATGTGATCGGATCAGGACTAGAGGTAAGATCGGGCCTAAAAATCCAGCCCGATCCGACCCGGCCTGCGGGTATTAAAGCCCGACCCAGCCAAGCCCGACCAATTAACTTCATTTGCAGGCCCGAGCCCGAAGCAAACCCGATATTTCATATTTTATTTGTGAGGACTCGGGACGAGGAGGGGATGATTTATGATAACAAATTAAAGCCCGTCTTTTGTAACGAAATCTAAGCTAAACAAGACTGTATAAATATTTACATCTTTTATATTTCTGTTTCTGCAGAGGGTACATTAACCAACAATTTTCCATCATTGACGTATTTTTTTAAGAGTTGACGGGAAAAATGAAAGCCTGTCCGTCATTTTGACGGGTTCAAAATTGGGCCATAAACCACAGCAGGAGTAGGTCCTTAAGAATCTAGCGCCGCACTTTAAGAGAGAGAAGCAGAGACAAAGAAGAACAATGACGGGTAGATAATAGACAGAGACAGGAAGGAGTTCTTTGAATCGTCATTGCAAGAGTTTAGTACAGTACGTGTTGTGATGAGGCGACTTCGTAACTACTACGTTGCAATTGGCACTCTGAAAAAGTAGCTAATATGCCGAGCCATTAGAGGTGTTTATCTTTGAGAAAAAAAAAATGGTCATCATGAATTGCTTTTGGCTACATGCATGCATAGAATTTGCACATGCTTACGATCCCTAGAGGGTGAGGATTATGGCGCTGCCCTACCATTGACTAACAACCAATCCAGAATGTACCACGCCTCATTCCCAAAGGCCTCAGGGCTCCTGAAATGGATACACAGTAGAAAATGAAGGAATCCTTATCATGGTACAGTTTTTCTCCTGTGCTGCCGACACATTTAAGATCCCATAAAAACAACAATAAAAAAACAAAAACAAACAAACATATAGTTGAAATTGATTGTTTAATTTTATATATATAATTATACAATATATGCATAGGTATAATCTGTGAGGCCATTTGGCCCATTTAACTCCCTCACGTGCCAATTTTCGAATTCACACAGTTCAGTAGATGAAACACGTTTCAGCTTAATGTTTTATGAGTTTTCTCGTCTTTAATAGATTTTGAATGGGTCACAAAACTTAATCAGAGGTTAAATTACTTGCATCTAATCATTCAAACGTATTCAATTGAAACAAAATATATAAATGCCACTGTTGGGAGGTATTGTGGCCAGTAACTCGATCTAAATGCAGTGGTGCATGGTGGGCCAACTCTTTCAGAAGGAACAATTGAATCCACAACACTAGGGAGATGAAACAGCACTGCCAGGCTAGTGGAATGCTAAACCTCAGGCATTTCCCCTCTGCTTGGGATTTCTCCTTTCTCTGTTTATTTTAAATCCAGTCATCCCTTTCGGCCTCTCCTGACTGTCCAAACGTCTCTCAAAGTTTTCCGTTAAGCTTTCATTGACGTTATTAGATTAACATTCCATCGTAGTCCTGGACACAGTACTTGATATTGGAGTGTGAATTCTTTCACATACGTCCCACCCCTTCCTTGCATCCAGAGCAGTGAGAGGAACAGGACAAAGAGGGAGCGAAAAGAAACTGCCAGTGTCCATGTGTATGTAGGGTGTAAAAATTTGCAGAGTTTGGGCTTGCCTTTGCCTCAATGGGGGCAACTTTTGTTTTGTGTCTGAGACTCAGACCCCCTCCTTTTATGCTTTTTTCTCTTGGCCTCACTCTCTATGCCAAAAGGGGGGAGGGGTCCTTAGGGTGAGAGACAGACACAGCTGGTGCGTATAGAAGGTGCTCATCCCACCTCACCAAGGTGCCAGAGACACACCAAAGAAGAACCCTCAAGTGTATGTATGAGAAGAGAGAGAGAGAGAGAGAGAGAGAGAGAGAGAGAGAGAGAGAGAGAGAGAGAGAGAGAGAGAGAGAGAGAGAGAGAGAGAGAGAGAGAGAGAGAGAGAGAGAGAGAGAGAGGAATTGTGACTTATGACCCACCTTTTTCCTTTTGCCCTCCTCTCCATTGGCCCCAGTGTCTATTTCTTTGTCTCTAGATAACTCACAGTATATACAGTATAATGACTGTGCGCATTGTATTATTGTGGGCACACGATTCTTCTCCAGCTGCTATTGACTTGGATTCATTAGAGAGCAAGACCTTGCAGGCGTATATGTTTCTCTTTCCTTTTCTATTTTCTCCTTTTCATTTATGTATACATCATCTCTGCAAAGAATCTGTCTCTACTAAACATTGTCAATTCCAATAAGTACAGCTGAATAGATACTCGATCTAGTGCAATTTCAAAATAAAAACAGTATGAGTTCTTATATATATATATATATATATATATATATATATATATATATATATATATATATATATATATATATATATATATATATATATATATATATATATATATATATATTGTTATACAGTATATAGAACAGTCTTTCAACAAGGGATGGCTTGCAGAAATGTATTATACATAAAAAAATAAAAATTCACACAACATCTCTAAATATGGCTATATTTTTTTTCCCTGTGAAATTTGAAACATGTATTCTAACCCTCTAAATGGGGCGGGGGTATTCATTTGTTGTTAATTTTACAATAAAATACCAGTAATGACAATACAATGAAACACACTAGCAGGAAAGAAAGACCACCAATATAAACAAAACAACACATTTTACTTTTGCCACTGACTGGAAATACCCTGGCACATAATCTTATTGAATAGTGCAACATTAATCAAATTGATACTAAATGTAGTACTGTATTATTTCACTTTCACTGAAAGAGAGCAGCCTGTGTCTAGTCCAGTGTAACACAAACTGTTTTCATTAATACTTTTCATTTTATACAAATTGTATCAAACTAACACAAAAGATGCGAGAAAATGCCTTCTTCACTGAAAGAAAACAATGTTCACGAGTTTGATTGATGCAGTTATGTTAATTTAACATCTGTCATTCACCTACTTTGTACATCATGTGCTATGTATTGTTCAATTTCATTTTTTGCTCTGTGTTCCAAAAAGTGTGATGTGAAGATTTTACCTAGCCGATATTTTAGTGCTACGGGTTTTGTAGTGTTGATTTGGTGACGCATCAGAACTACTACGAACAGCAGATCGAGTCTTATTTTGAAATGCTCTCCCACATTTCCGGTATGTTCATCGTTTATGATGTTGAACTTGATACGATCAGTCGAGGATGGCTGACCGCTTCTGAGCTGCAACCTCTGCGCTCTCAGAGGCGAAACTCCACGTAAATACACGAGGATAACTCAAGGGCGCAAGCGGAGGAGAGGAGGGAAAGGCAGAACTTTTCCGATTGTTGGAAATAGCCGTCAAACGTTTAAATTCCACAGAGGTTATTCCATTTCGTGGAGCGAAAGGAGGAAATTTGGACCATGCCTGCTGAAGTGAAACAGGTTCGTATTGATGTCTGTTCTCGGTCTCATCGCGAGCTTTTCTCTCTTCTTCACATTGCCCTTGAGCGATAATTTTTCACCTGACTTGCACAGTTTTGCCTTAAGGTACAAGATCATTCTGTGATCTGTTTGATTGCAGGTTTAGGAAATGTGATTTAGGACTATATGGCGCGTCTGCGTGCATTGATTGACGTGTCCCGCCCCCTTACACGGGATGGCATCAGGTGAACACAATGCGAATTTAGTAAACATCTCAGCCTAACGACAAGTACTTGGATCTTCAGTGTGGGGCGTTTGCGTGGGCTTTTGTAGGTTTGCAGGACCTTGACTTGTGGTCTCATGGTGGGAGCAGTCATGGGCTCGCCCCGAGAAGACATTCGCGGTTGTGTGGGCATGAGGCAACTTAAAAGTTTGTCCCTGAACCGCCTGCAAGACTCTTGACTGAATTCAGGGCAGATTTATAGCATGGGCTGTACTGACAATTGTGTGAAAGGCATGACTTTAAACCCTTTTGTCTTTTTCTTGCATAGAAACCAATGGAATGTGCTTTCGTTAGGACTCGTGAGGATTTGTATGTACCAGGGCACGATGTGCATATTGGAGATGCTCGCTGAGTTTGAAAAGCCTCTCCCCATCAAGCTCGGCACCTCACTTGATCGAAAGACTTTTGAAAAAAAAGACAAAGTGATCGATTGAATAAGGCCAACATCTTATCCGCCGGTGTTTGTTTAGAAAAAAACGCTGGCTGTCATAAGATTTTCCCCTGTAAATAAGTGTCACCTTATAGGTAGATATAAGTGATGGACGCTGTTTATCTCCCCTCAGTCACCCTATATTTTCCCATCCCTTTGGCTGTGATAACCCTGAAAGGTTCGAAGTCTTATGCAAGTGCTGATGGATTCAAACCAGGCTTGTTACTCAAGGGTCACCACTTGTTGGGCCCCTATCTCGAGTGTATGCGTGCTGGAATGCATGTCAATGACCCAAAAATATGTCCTTGCCATTTTTTTCCCAAAATGGCTCAGAGAGGTGAAGGAATGACCTTGCACCCGTATGACCTCTGCAGGACCAAGATAGTTGGCATACTTTAGGTGAGGCCGGCATCATGGCGTGACCTTTTCAACCTAGCTGGAGATTCCTCAGCTGGGAGCACCTGCTTCCTCGTCACGCTTAAGCTGTCCATCGGTTCTTTGGATGTGATTTTTGTCTTGACTGTGGAGGAAAAACATCAAGGAAAAGCAAAATGTTTGAATTGAAACTCATCACAGCTGTCATTTTAAACTTTTGGGAAGTGCCATACAAAAACAACTTTCAGGTTCTTGTGAGTGTTTTTTTAATTTAATTTTTTAATTTTTAATTTTTTACAAAGAAACTATTCGTTCCGAATACCTCGTGTTAACATCGCAGAGTAGAAAACCAAAATTCAAAGTAGGATGTTGGGCATTATGAAATATTTGCTCTATTAGTTTTAGATCTGGTAGGAGATCATAAGAGACGGGAAATTTAATATATACTATAATGGCTTAAGTCATATTTTGAGAAATGTTTTTTTTTATTGCCTTAAAGATGCTGGCCACCTCCGTTAAACTCAGCTGCATCCTTAGATGAACAGAACATTTATTTCTATCCTTGAAATAAAATTACATTTTTGAATTTGCGTCATTTTTTGTTTATTTATTTTTGTGTGTTTTCTGAAAAAGCAGGAAAAAACGAATGGCCGTTATTTTAGGAGGGTGACGGTAAATCAAGTTTTTGTTTTTCTTCAGCTCAAACTCAGTATTTATGCTCAGTATTACAGCTGGAGGTGAGACAAAGGCTGCTCATTTTCCTGTAAATTAGCTTTTTGCCTAATTAATATGGTTGCATAGCCATCCAATTAGTGGGGAAAACTACAGCAGCCCATATGTGAGTTTGATGCCTGTACACCAGAAGTGTGTATGTTGTGCCCTCGGCCTCTTAAGTTCAGATGCAGCGGCTGTTGCATCTTTTCATCATGAAAAATAGAAAAACAGATATGTCATGGAGAAGAAATGAAAACATTATGAATAATCCAGTAGTAGCCATGCTTCCGAGATCTATCAAAAAACACACAGCGTTCTTCCCGTTCAGCAAGGGGCACCCATCAGAAGAGCAAAATAATTAATGGCGATCCGGCCAAAGACTAGAGACGGGTTTGTCTTCTGTCTGCCAGTTTCTGACAGCGTATGGGGCTTCCTACTACATTATTGCACGCTATTTGCCTTCTTCAAGAAAACTCCCTAAGTTCTGTGCATTTATCATCGGCAGTGTATTGGTGCGGTGGCTCCTGCTTTCCTCAGGCTACCCCTTTGTGGATAAGTGGATCAATATTTGAAGACATGTAGAGCATGAGAAACGGCTGCGTTTCGGGGTCATACGAGTATAATGACTCTGAGTGATAACATATGAACGCATACTAGCCGAGCGGAGTACATCAATAGAAGGGGGGGGGGGGGAGTGCTGGCGTTTTGCAGGAGACATGGTCATGTGGTGGCTGGTCATACCAGATGGCCTCCCCATCATGCAGCACGTCCATACCGGACATGTTTGCCATACAAGTGCCATGGCTGTTCCTGTTGAATGACGACTCATATTACGTGATGTATTGTGCTTTCCAAAATATGTTGTGAAACGCGCGTTTGTCTCCTTATCAACATGGTAGCACCTCAGAACCAGGCATTTATATATTGAGCGTATTGATCAGCAGGAATGTGTTTCAAGTCGTAAACAGAAGCAATCCATGAATGACAATTTGGTTTGAGTAATTATGTTTAAAATTGCTTCGTCACAACCCAGTAACTATTCAGTTTGTGATACGAACTATTTCTAGTGAGTCTATTAATCATCTCTCACCTAATTCTATGATGTTTTGTCCTTAAATGCCTCGATCCAATGAAAAACACTTATTTTGCAGATGTGATACGACATATTTCTTTTTAATTAAAAAGAAAACGTTTTGGTGTTTGATTGTATTGGACTACCACACGGATGAAGGATAAATAATAAAATTTCAAGATTTTGAGTCGACGCGCTGGCATCAATGAAGCTTTGAAATCCGAGTTTATCTCATGAAAAGCGGATGACAATTACTGCACTTCTCATTCTCATTTTATTTCATCTATTGGGATTTTTTAAATTTATGTTACGTGATTTCAGGCTGCCATTGCTGCAGTTTACTTTTGGAAGGCAATACTGACTTTGCAATAAATATTTCAACGCAACACAACCCCAGACATCTGTGCTCCAAGTGGATTAAAACCGACATCATGCACAAATGTTCACTGATAAACAATGCAGTGCGCTATAGATAGCGCATCACATGAACACCCCATCAGCTTTTGTTTTGTTGGTTTTTATTTTCTGTAGTCGTTGTGGATCACCAGCAGGTGTTCATTCAAACCCAGACAGCCCCCCCTCCTCTTTTCCACCCCCTTCATCCTGCCCTTAGTCACTACTGGCTCCCATCTCGGCTGATGCAGCCTCACGCTCGTTCCTTCTCAAAGTGACCACTGTTGAAGATAATAATTCCCCCTCTCCTTTTATCATCACTTCGATGGAATTAAAGACATTTGAGGTGCAGTATAGGATGGGAGGCTGGAGGGGATCCTTCCGTACAGCCGTGTTACAAAACAGCATTGGGGAGAATAGCAGAGCGCTAATGAGATGGCAGACTTATTATCATGCTTGAGCTGCAGTTTCTCTTTGCATATTCTGAGCCTATTATCCCGAATTTTGTGCAGCTGCTTTCAGTCCACGCCGCGTTTTGCCTCACGACAACGTCACTTGACCTGCTAGTTTGTCGTTTCAAGACAGTCGAGCTTTATTCCCGTGGCCAAATTAGTTGAATTTGCCATCGATGACACCTGTCCAACCATGCGCCCTTCAGCACACTTACAAGCCCCAAAAAAAGAAAAGAAAATCAATTTTATCCGAGTTCTATTTGTTCAATGTTTGTCTGCAGGCTCTGGGTGGTGGGATTCATAGTTTTCCTGACTGTGTGCAAGAAACACCTTCCTCTCTTTGCTGCTCGAAGCCAGCGACAAGAACCATGGTTTTGATCAGATAGATAAAAGAAAGCGACAGCTTCACACAGTCGCAACGGACCAGACGGCATCTGACCATCATTTAATATTGCATAAAATCGTGCCGGCAGCAGCACTAAAGCAGCATAATATGTACTGTGACAATATTTACTTGATGTCTCATCAAAATCTGTCAGACTGATTGTAGTAAGTTTACTTCATGGTATCAGTTCTGTCATTGCACAACCTTTTGCTTGATCCAAAGAGAGACAAAAACAATGCTTCGATAAATGTTGTGATCTATTTAACCCTTTCAGGGACAGCCGTTACTACCGTGACATGCTTATCATGTTATCAGGTTACAGGGTGCATGGAATTGGTTAAATCAGATCATACTTTGTTATTCATAAGTTTCTACAGAAATACCGGAAAAGATCAATTCAGCCAGTAAATAACAACATTGTAATCATGAGAATTTGGTGGCTTTTATTTTCCCGGAATCGTACTTTTTCATCTTACCTAAATATTTAGTCCACTTCCATGCGGCAGCTTTTTAGATTCTGAACAACATTTGAACCAAGGTCCTTCAACAGTTATTGCGAGCTCGGCCCTCTTGCCCAACCTCAGCAACCTCTGGCCCCATAAATGGTCTTTTGGATGAATGCTGTAAGACGAAAGAACCCCCCCCCCCCCCACACACACACACTTACACTCCAAAATCCATTGAAAGTCTTCCCAGAAAGCTATTATCGCCGCAAAGGGAAACCAACTCAAATTTCCCCCTACCCTTTCACTTCTTCTAGGCCTATGTCAAAGAAAGCCCTCCATAACAATTGCAAATTACAACTCAATCTTTTAACCGATTTTCCAATTGGGAATGTGGTGAAGCACTTTGAATCTTTGATGGCAGTGTCTGCAAAAGTCATGATAATGCAGTTTGGGCTATGAAGGCAAGGACAGCCGGTGAAGAATACACTGTCAGTCACCTGTACCTTTTGGTAAAAGACCAATACACCTGTTAAAAATGACTCCCTTCAAGTCGTTTAAGATCAATTACCAAAAGCTAATTTGATACATTTTCTTGTCGTTTCATACTGGGAGTTTGGTGCTTGCATTGGCAGCACTTATCTATAATTCATAGACGCTCCACCGCATTTATTCTGAATCTTGTGACCGCTTAGAGAGGCCCTTCGGGGGAAGGTCAAAGGAGTTTTTATAAAGCGTCCCTCAAGCAGAAAAAAAACAAATGCTTCTCTACTTCTCCCCTTCTCTTTCATGCGCTGCATGAGGCTGTATATGTCGGGTAATGTCAAGGCCTGGACAAAACATGGCTCAAGTCCCACTTGCGTGTTTAGTCTGGAACTTTCTTTTGAAGGATTAGCCCACTTCCTGCCACTGGAAACGGTTGGGATATCAGGGAGTGCATCGATCTGCCATCATGGTACCATATGTCTCTGGCTGCCTTTTAGGATTAATGATTCTCTTTAGCAGAGTTGACTGGCCATTCAGATTAGTCTGACGTGGCGGCGCAAAGACTTGGCATGAGACATCTTTTTTCTTCTTCTTCTTTTTCTCTCGCATGTGAATGATTCCCGTCATATATGGTACAACTTAACACACTGGTGTGAGGGGCACTCACAGAGGCGTATACATGGCATCATGATTCTGTGCCGTTTTTGACCCTTTCTTTTGGGTAACGATAGCCAGAGCAAGATTGAGTGTCAAACTGCAGTCAGTCTGTTTATTGCTCTCTTAGAGCTCAGTCACCAAGCATGTTTGGGGTTCGCAGTCAGCACTGCCGTTTATTGACCCGCGGGAGGTTGAAGAACTCTGATGAGGTGCGGCAGCTCATTAGAATGCTGTTCCGAACCTTACAGCACACAACAGTTGCTGTTACTGCTGATGGCTTGGGTCCAGGGAGAAAAATAAAAGAGGGGGGAGCCGTAGAGGTGGAATGAAAGTCCAAACCACTGTAAGTTGACCGACTTTGGCCCAACGACAACCCTTGCTACTCGCAGCTTCTGCTCTAGCAGCCGCAGCTGCACACAAACATTATGCTAACCAGAGGCAAGAGTTCAGCCAAAACCAGGACGAGAACTCCCCAAAATGGAAAGACAAATGTGTTCCTTGCGTTCTTTGTGCTGCTGGCTCTCCACGCAGACAACCATTTGTAGCGTTTAATGGCGGCATTCAGATGTTCAGCGGTGGCTGTCATATGTCATTACATGGGATGGCGCAGTCTTGTTTCTCATCTTCTCTTGATATGCGCTCTCGCCGTTCCCAGAGGAGCCACTTGTGAACAATGGAATGATGCGCCTCCTCACACATTCCATTGGGCTCTTTTGAGGTATCCAGTGCATCTGCACCGCGTAAGTGGGTGCGACTACATAATGATTGCAGGACGTTTACATACACAAATAAGTAACAGGCCGTCTCGTCCCATCACACCTTCTTATGTTTAATTTGTTCGGAATTTGTAGTAGACTGTGAAGAGTGTTAACCTGAGTCTCAAAAATAGAGGGCCAAGTGTTAGCCATTCGTTGAAGATGCGGTACTTAAAATTCTTTTGGCGGGATAAGGGGTGGAAAATCCCAACGTCTGCTTTTTAAGCTCTTTGTACCGTGCTGCTTCAGACAAGCAAGCTTTTATTTTGGTAATGGGCCATAATAGCTGTGTCTGCATTTTGTAATTCTATGGTGTACCTCTGAAAACCTCTGAAAAGATGTCGGTGAGGAATTGATGTCAGGTCCCAAACAGAGGTGTCAAGAAAAAAGTAAAAAGACTTTATTTCCTTACTGAGGTAGAAATTTGGGATGCCTGTACTTTGTTGGACTAGCCTACTTTGTACTTATACTCCTTTGATTTTTTTTTTTTTTTTTTAACGCAAATATCTGTCCTTTCTTTTCAAGCAGGCGCAACTTGTCGCACCTGCCCTAAAACCGGCACATTCAATTGCTATGTCCTGACGGGGAGTTTAACACAAAACATGCATGGTTCCTTTAAATTATCGGAGTGATTGATTTAGTTTCGGTATATCAGTAATTTTTTCAATTGCCTCTTCCGCCAACAAAGCATAAAACTCTCTTTTAAATTTGGAAAATAACTTAAGCGGTCGCGTCCACATCCTCCCCAGTGTCCCGAAAAAAGTGGCCAGCCAACCCACTGGCGACTTGCTCGTGGTTGTTTGTTAACTGCCAACAGTCATGTAGTCTTGCTTTTACTAAAGCACTAAGCGACATATGAGACTATCTTTCCACATTGAACTCATGTCTTCACGTGGATGATTGCTTGAATAATCCTACTCACATTTCATCATTTTGTCCCATGAAATATGTCTCGTGTTATCCTTAAAGGTGGAAGTCCATTAACATATATAACAGTACGGTAGCGACAAAAACTGACTGTTTGCCAGTTTTGTTTGTCTGGTTGGTAATATTTCTTGATTTATTATTAGTTTTAAAGATTCTTTATTGTGAAGGTAATGTGTCTTTGTATTTCAGTAACGCTATAGATTTACCATTAATACCGTATTGGCCCGAATATAAGATGGTGTTTTTTGCATTGAAATTAGACTGAAAAAGCGGGGGTCGTCTTATATTCGGGGTCTAGACATTAAACCCATTCACGAGGCTAGATGGCGCCAGATATCATTGAAGCGATTGCTGAACTTGACTCCCCAGGCCAAAGAACCCCTGTCATGAAGAATAAAAATAAAATAGCGGTAGCACAAAGAAGAAAAATAAAAAAATAGCGGTAAGAAAAAAAAGAGAAGAAAATAATAGAAGAGATAACAGAAAATGGAGAAACTTCTGGACAATCTGGAGAAAAGTGGGTCAAAGATCGGCCAGGTTAACCGGCAGCTGAGGAGAAGTTATGATGCAATTTACATTTATAAAACCAGAAGCCATTCATTTACGAATGAGATTGCACTTTAGATTACATATTTAAATTTAAGATTTGAATTAGGCAAAATAACATGCTTTTTCTCTCAAATATATTGTTAGAATCATTTGTTTCAGATGTACTGTAATTATTTCTGTATAAAAATTAATTTGGTGTTCAAAAAGTCTTTTTTGAGTCTTGAAAAAGAGGGGACCGTCTTATATTCGGGCCAATACGGTAAATAGTGTAAAAGAGTTTACAATATCTTGCGTTAACAAAGACACATTTGTGGGAGTTGGATATTGTATCAGAGTGACGGCCTTCAAAGGGAAAGCAATTTTGTCCCTTGCCACATTGTGATGTGAAACTGACTGTGGGCCTGTGCCGAGAGAGTGATCTGGAATAACCAGAGTGCCAAAGCATAATCAGAAGTTTGCAGGCGTTAGGACTGGCATGATAGCTGCAGCCCTCTGACTCTGGACCGTCACTGTCACAAGCTACTCCTCGGTTGCCTCATACACAACTAAGCCTTCTGTTCATCAAGCTAATTTACGTTACATCTGCCTTTCCACTTCAGCTTGTCGACAGTGCTTTGGACGCCACCACCCGTTAGAATTCCACTGTGCCACGGCATCACTCAGTGGATCGATCGTGTCTAAGTGAGTCGTACAAAATAATTGCAG
Source organism: Hippocampus mohnikei (assembly GCA_026261675.1). Classification (NCBI taxonomy): domain Eukaryota; kingdom Metazoa; phylum Chordata; class Actinopteri; order Syngnathiformes; family Syngnathidae; genus Hippocampus; species Hippocampus mohnikei. Next base: position 18,969,477 of record JAKGUB010000348.1, read on the forward strand.
TGCTGAAATTGCCCAGTCCACACCGCCGACTATGTTTACATGTTTTCTAGTAGTAGTTGGACTGAATAATTTGATTGTGTGATTCCTTTTCCCCACCTTGATCAGGGGCAGAACAGCAGTTTTGTGCAAGTGGGGTTCTGAATGGGTCAAAATAACTCGGATACCGCAGCTTCCACAGAGTCATGTGTGAGAAAAGAAGGAAAAGGAAAATATGTATTCAACTGGCAAAGCGTCGCGCTAAATAAACACATCTGTGTTCCTTATGGACATGAAAATGAAAGATTTATTTCCACGCTTACTGGATTTACCGCTTCCTTAGTGAGTTGTTCAGTTATCAGTCCCCACTGTGTATGGATACTGTATGTACAAGCTGAATGTCATGATTTATTTTCGCTGATATGCCGTGCTGTAGTTGCTCCAGTTTATTGAAGTGACATGGTTGAAATGTGAGTATTGATTTTCAGAGTCTCTGAGCATTTTTCGATTAGTTTCCCTTGAGAATCATAATTATTGGCATTTGTATAGCGTTGCCGACATTTTTTGACTGCTACTGGAATGTGTCTCACTGATGGATCGAAGAGACTCATTCAGGAAGAATGTTGTTTTTTTCTCTCTCATCCCAACATGAGCAAGCAGGTGATCGTTGATAATGTGAAATAGTGTTTGACTTTAGTTTGCTGATGCCTCGTACTTTAAGCCGATAGAATACATATCGTGCATAGCTTTCTCAGGCTGTGTGATCTTTTAGTGCAGTCCTGCATCATTTTGTGTTCATGTCTCTGCTGAGCGTGTTTTGGTATGTGCTGCCAAAATTGGTCTCCAAAGCGGCGTGATGAAATATGACAGCCGTCTCATTCAGGCTGTTACAGAATTGTGACACTTCATTCAACCAGTATGTCTATCTTGGAGTCTGGTTTGTCACCGCAGATGCCTCCGCTGGTTGTCCAGTGCAGGCCATTGCGCATGTCTCCACGCTCCCGAAACTGACTCTGGAAACACGATCATGTGCACTAATCCTCTTTGGTGTTGCTATGCATTTACACAGGTGAATTATCCCGTCGACATTACAGTCGTGGTGGAGACGTTCCTGGAAAACTCCAGGAATTAGAATAGTAGACACAGTTATTGCTCATTCATTGGTTCCATTGTGGACCGATTTGCTGATGCCTCTGTGATTTCATTGAAAGTGTCCAAGGGCTGACTCATTGTGTGTTTTCCCACAAGTGCACAGAAGCTATTAGTGAAACTGGAACTTCCGAGGCCCAATACCTCAACTGAGTCATAATCCGCACGATAGCGGTCCCTCCTGCCTCTTTCCACACTTTGGTTTATAGTCCAGCAGGTGCTGTTGCATCATTTGATGAGCAGATGCGAAACCATTCACATCACTGGGGTAGATCAAGGACTGGAAGTACGAGAATCGCGCCAAGGAAGCAAGTCATGAAATCGAATTGAAGAAATGTGAGCATCTTGTCATCATCTGTGGCTCAGAATTCCATAGCGTTGTTCTCTAATCTCCACAACATGTTAGGAATTTGGAGCATTGTGTTCATCAGCAAAAATAACAATACAGTCTGTGTACCACATGGTCATGGAATAGTTTGCACATATTTTATCCCTACTACTTGATTGAAAATGTGTTATACTTTGCCAGGTGGAGCTCAAATTTTCATACATAAGAAAAAGACAATTTTTTCCCCCCAATGAAAATTAAAATCTATGAAAATTAAATTACATGGATAAAGGAGATATTTACAGGTACTTGCGATCAAAGTGCTGTTGTTGCGTGGTGTTGATCCTTGTGTAGTTCTTGGGAATTTGTACCTCTGTACGTGTTTTTTTTTCCCCCCCCCTAACAGATATTCACTAAATGGTGTCATTTGAAAAATCACCCCCGACTCCATTTTGCCCTGAAAAAGGAATTTACATATATTCAATATGTTATGTATAAGTTGGATTCATTTTCTGGAAAAAGGTTTTCCTCTTTTAAATCATTCCAAATGTTTACATGGGATCTTCACCAATCACCCTTTTGGGATCTGTGTTCCCTGCTTCACTGACTCGTGAAGGTGATTTCATCATTTTGAAATTTGTTTATTCCTTCCTCAGGCCAGTGGACTAAATGGGTTTTGGTCTTCGGAATCCAGTGCAGGGTTTTCTCCCTCATTGGGTCATTTTTCAGACGCCCCAGTGGGGCTGACAACAATCGGCTCGATATGAATTGTATGTAGCTTCTAGCAATTTGATGGTTTGATTAGAAACAACGCACATATAAGGGGGAGCGGGCGGAGGGGGTGGTGGGGGCGCTACCTCGATGCTTCCAGAGGATCCAAAATAGGACTGATTGTTCAGTTTGTTTGTGGATTGTGCCTGTTTACAATGCCGCTAACCTCTGTTTGGCATGCAATGCACAAGGCTTGGCCTTGTTTCTCGTTGTCTTAGTCAGAAGTTCAGCATAATGAAATCAGGGTGCATATGGAGATGCAATTTGGAGGTAAAACAACATGGCAATTTGTATTTATTTGTATTTATTTATGTATGTATTTATTTATTTATTTATTTATTTATTTATTTATTTATTTATTTATTTGCTGACGCCACTTGCTGTTTCATTGAGCGTGCACTGCTCCACTATGCTGTGTTTGCTTCCTTCTTAGTCATGCAGCTATGAATTACAGGCAAGCCATTTGAGTCTTTCACAAGTCTTTATCTTTCAGTATATGATAAACTTGACGACAGAAAATAATTTTCAAGGACAAAATCATGCGAAAAAGCATGAGCTGATGGATTTAGCCTTAGATTTTAGGTTGTAACGTATGCGGTAGGCTACATCAGCAACATGAGTGAAGTTACTCACAAAACATGATTGATCCATGATGACCTTTAATGTTTAGTCACATTTCTTCCACTACGTCTTTTTCTTTGCCATCAAGTGATGACTTCAAAAAGAAAGGAAAAAAAACGCCTCTCTCTCACATGTCAAAACATGTCATCTTTGACAGAGTTGCATTCGAAACATATACTGGAGAGAGTTCAACTGAAACAAGAGCCAATTTCCACCCTAATAATGCGCACTGAGCATCAATATAAATGAGTGTACCCGGATGGGGCCCGTACACATGCATCTGGTACAAATTTTACGACAAAGCGCTTTGTGCGTCAGGTTAAATCATTCCCGTAATGAATGGCGTAACACGAGATATCCAAGTCTGAATGTGCACTTTGCCATGTTCACGGCCAGCTAATTTTTTCATATATGACAGTGGTTGCACATTTTGCGCACGCAACCCCATTCATTGACAACGTATTTATCCACGCGATGCATTTTGGTGATGAAGTAGGCGCTTATCCGATTAATCGATCGTTAGTTCGCTCGTTCTGGTAATAGGATATTGCAGCGGGTGGTACAACAATGTGAAACGTGTTCTCTCAATTTAAACGGCCTGTTCAAAGGCGATAGTTTGGTGCCTCAATGACATTTCTTTTTCCATTGATGATGAAAGGTAAAATTGATCCGTTTCTTCTTCCATCAACCATTTTTTTCGTTTCAATTTTTCTGTTCTAGACAGCAAATGAATTCCGTGCTTCACAAATTGAAAATACAGAAATAAAAGTCAATTGTGAGGAATTTTTAACATCTAATGACTATTATTGAATACTGACCACAGACTTCCACTTAAAGAACACAACCAAGAATGGCACTGTGATGATCAAGTTCCTGATGAGGAAAGAGCTCCGGCCGTTCAAGCACAGGATGTTTCTTTGTATTGTAGTTAGTGCTGCTGTTTTCACTCCAGTCATTGCCATGCCATGCTTTTGTTATCGCTGCAGTCCAGTGTGAAAAGGTTTGCCTCTTTTTCAGCAGCGCAATGTTCACAAAAGACACATCCAGTTTTTGCTGAGGGGAATTGTATTTTGATTCGTCAAAGCTGACTATTCTTTTCCCATTCACAAGTGGAAGGAAATGAATTTGCTGTTTGGCCATTTTTTAGTCAGCAGGCAGGGTTTTTTTTTTGCGCATAGGTAAAGCTACACACAAGAGCAGAATCCACAACACATTAGGGTTCTTTATTTAAGTGAGAGAAGGGAACAATCACAATGTCTTCCTTCCTCATCTTACTAAATACACAATAATATGCAGTATGTAGGTATTAATGTATAATATGTATACATAACATGTATGAACATCCCTGCGATTGGCTGGCAACCAGTTCAGGTTGTACCTTGCCCGCTATCCAAAGATGGCTGGGATAAGCTCCAGCATGCTCGCGACCCTTTTGTGGATAAGCGGATCAGATAACGGATGGATGAATGGATGAAGAACTTGAATAACTGACCAAAACTCCCCTGTCGCCGTAAATCCATATTTCAAGTAGGTCTCCTGTTATTGCCTTTTAAATGCACCCTTCTTTTTTTTTTGTATACGTCATCGGCTCTCGTGTTGTCTCATCACTGGGCCTTTTCGCTGTTGCAAAACCCCAAAACTTTCCAAATATGTTTTGTTTTTTTAAACTTATTTTGCTAGCTTGTGGATTTAACATTAGCGTTACCTAACCGACATGCGTCAAGAGTCCATCATAGAAAGCGATAGGATAGGAATCCGGTCACTTTGCAAAAGAAAATATTTTTCAGCCTCGTATAATGAATCAGTCGGAAGTACTCTGTTTTTTTTTTTTTTTTTAAATCTTTCAAGTGTGTGTGGCCAGCCGCGGACCGGTCCGGTGATTTGGGACCACTGTTGTAGTGGCCTATTTTGGTACTTTTCTTACACATTTCAGAACTTGTTGCACGTCATTTGTTGAACCTTTCGCTGGCCCCTCTCCTTCTGACAAACACGCCTTCTGACAAAAGCTCTCCACAGAACTGGTCTGGCTGCTGTCATCACACACCCTCCACTCTATTTTAAACCCGAATACAGAGGCCCTCTCCCCCGAGTGGCCCGCGCTGTCTGTGTGGGCCAGAGCGTGGGCCTCGCTCACTCAAGGCGGCTCCTGCCAGCTGGTGCAAAGGTAATAGCAGAGATAATCTCCCAGATGGTGTGGCCTCACTGCATCTCTGCCCTGGCTACACCCAAAGCATGAAGAGCATGAAAAGGATGCTTGCTAAAACTTGCTTTCTTCTAGGAAAGTTCACATCGTTATTGAATTTTCCATTTTGCTTTCTAACATCACTACACCTTTGGGAGTGGGGAGTATACCAACCCGATACTTTTGGGAAGTTAAAAAGAAGAAAGCATTCATCCTCATTTGGCTTGTGTTCAACTTTTACAAGTTTGCTTTTGTTTCATGAGTTTCGTTTTCCAGGGCGGGGAAAATTCCTCAGTGGGCAGACAACAGGAAAACAACAACAACCAATGCTTCCTTCCTGTCCCTCTGCAATTTGACCGGCTTCCAAATACAGGACCGCTGAGCAAATCATAAGTGAAGAACATTGTCTCGCCTTACTTCGCTGCCGCTTGTCACACCCAAATCATCGAACCCATGTAGAAAACTTCCAGATTTACTCCAGTGCATCCACATAACTTGCGAGGATTATAGAATACCTTGCAGGATGATATTTGAAGTGTTTTCAAAACCTAAAAGTGAGTCTCATCCGCCCACCAGAACAAATCTAGAAGGCGGCATGCTGAGAGGGGGAAGAACAGACAGTCAAACTCTCTTCTGCACTCACTTCATTAATATTACATTACTAATGATCCCTTAAGGTAATAAAGTGGTATTGATCTACTACAAAATGGAGCCTTGCAGTGGTGGTTTTGTGTGGGAGCAGTGCAGCATCACTATATTTGCTGATTTATAGTCGTATCGATTGGTGTACTGTAGTTTAGTTTCGTATGATGTAAAGATTGACAGTGACAGAAGTGATATTTGCAAAATATTTTACTGTCACAAGAATTTAGTTTTCAACAAGCAGCGGCTGACAAAATAGGTCAGTTATTTTATATAACCTTAAAAGACGACAAAAAAAGGAAACAATGCCACAGCAAAAACTTAAACCATAAGTAAAAAGCAGTGAAATAATAGCTGAAAGCTAAACAACTTCAATTTCATCTTGACTTAGTTCAACATAGTACTATGACTCCATTAATTAGAATGCTTTTGACAAAAAAAATATATATATATATATATATATATATATATATATATATATATATATATATATATATATATATATATATAAATGTATGTGAACATTTTTAAACACTTTAGAACAATCGAACAGGAAAAACATTTAACATTTTGGACATACTACTGATATTTCTATTTATATCTAGGACGTCAAGTCTTAAGGAAGCAAAAGATTTGTTGTTTATCGTTTTAATCTTTGGGGAGTATAAAATTGCATTGAATATTTATGTTTGACATCCAACCCTAGACCAGTAGTTCTTAACCTGGGTTCGATCGAACTTTAGAGGTTCGGTGAATTGATCTCAGGTGTTTGACGGAGCCTCTGCCGTGGCGGTTTTGACATATCCGACTCACCATGTCAATTAGTTATGGCACGCCCGCTTGGCCACCCCTGGCTGCAGATGATCACATTGCATTGCTTGTCCAATCAGTGCTGTGGGACATTTTGTTCGCTCAGTAGTCAACGTGTGACTGTTGTGATGGTACGTCGTATACTGTAGTTAAAAATAAAGTAAACTTATCTCTTGAAATTTAATTTACTCTTTTTCTGTTTTTAATAAATGCATTTTTTATGTCTTGAATTTGTAATAAATCATATTTTTGGTTTTCACTAATAAAGGGATCGGTGAATGTGCATATGAACTGGTTGGGTTCGGTACCTCTAACGAGGTTAAGAACCACTGCACTAGGCGGAAGGACGGAAGCCTCGTGATTTGATGATGTAGTGCAACATAAGTGACTAAATCTACCATTGATTGCAATGGAAAACAGCAAAGTGATTGCATCCCCCCTCTCCCATCATTCTTCTTGATATATTCATTCATTCATTCATCTTCTGAGCCGCTTGATCCTCACTAGGTTCGCGGGGGTGCTGGAGCCTATCCCAGCTGTCTTCGGGCAGTAGGCGGGGGACACCCTGAATAGGTTGCCAACCATTCGCAGGGCTTCTTGATATATGTCAGCTTTTATAGATTGATAGAAAGCACACTGGTAAATTATTTAGACACATGTAGCGATTAACACATACTGCATCGAGGGACTTATTTTTTCTGTTTGAGTGTGAAATGCCTGACAGGATTTCAATGCGCATAAAATAGTGGCTTTAGATTCACTTTAATGTTGGTCTATAGAATGACCATATCAACAAATGTCATTAAAAAATATCTAAGAATAAAAGTTTGTTGTATCGATTATGCGTAGCAAATAATGAAACCAGTGTTCGTTATCTACAACCGCTGTAAATGCTTCGAGTACATAAAAATAAAATCAACCGGCAAACATTGGCCCTTCGGCCAATTATTTTGGGCGATGTTTAAAGGGCCATAATAGGCCGATATAATCGATTGTCCGATTAATCAGTTGGGCCTGAGTGTTTTTTTTAATCTGATTAATCGATGGAATAATTTGTAGAATAAGCAATGTCTAAAAGTATTCGGTAGTGATCGCTCTAATTATCATTATGTTGCCTCGTACATTTTGTTTTGAAGCAATTTAGGCCAAAAAGATTTTCATCAGGCTGATAAAACGATGCTTTGTGACTGAAAGTGATCAACAGTAGTGCATCAAATATGTATGCCTTCCCAGAAGGCCTCCAAGTGTTTTTAGCTTTTAGAGTTAGGATATTATTTTATTAGAAATTGTGTGTACAATTTTGCGCCACATGGGAGCTCCCCTTTGCTTGAGGGAATGCGGTTAATTGTTGAGCATTTTTTAAGGGTTAATAATGAGTACATGCCATTGGAAAGGTCAGCCATCCGGGGTCATTGTCCACCAAGACTTGTAGGAGTTGCAGGGTAGAAGGCGTTTGATGCTGCAGCTCCAACAGCAGCTAGACTAAACTCATTTTCCACTTTGAGGTCTAGACATTTTTGGACTTTGTAGGGTCTTTAAATAGTCACTTGACATTCATTTTTATCACTAATGGCTATTTCGGGTGAAGATCCCGTTTACTTGCTTGCCAAAGCTTGTGAACTCAACATTTCCTGTTGCATGGCAAGTACGTTGCGGCCGATGTAATGGGGCGGTGTTTCATCATGAGAGATGCATGTTTTTGGTTGATTAAAGGATGGAGAGGGGGGTTGTAGCCAGATGCTCGTCTTGCAGCTGCCTGACTATGCAGGAGGGAAAACTATGCAAAAAGGCAGCCTTGCCGCAAAGTGGGGCTTAGCCAGACATTGAGAGGAGATTATCCATATTTTGTCTGTATCGTCCTCTTCCTCCCAACCACCTGCAGAGTAACACAGACCCACAGCATGAATACTGCATGGCACAGAAATAACACGTATCGCGTTCAGGTTAGAGTGCAAAAATAAGATGCCTTTACATATCAATACCTGTGTGACCTCTTCAGACAAAGAATATGTCTATCAGTCAGGAGATTCACAATCACTGCACCCTGGGGGGAAAAAAAATCCACTATCCACTCCCATTGTTATCTGGTGCATCCTTCTCGTTCAACAGTGCAGCCCGCACCTATTTCATCTTGGATTTAGCCAAAAGGCTTTATTCTCTCCAGAGCGCCTTGTTGTTCATTTAAAATATTCTTAAAACATCAAAGACATGCTTTGGATTAAAACTGTAGTTTAAGAAGCAGAGCTTCTGACGCAAACTAGCCTCTGCAAAACGTAGCTTAAAAAGGAGGGGGGAAAATATATTTGAGATATCAGGCCTCCTTTTTAAATATTCATGGTCAGCTCACAGCTTCCAAAGTGAGCTGAATAGATCCTCTATTGCTGCATCTGCAACACGCACACACCCATGTGCAGCCCCTTTCTATTAGTGGATGATTTACATTTTACTCTGCGCTGATAAATTTGTGATATTGAAAGAAACAAAAAAAAAAAATCAGTGAAATTTAAATATGCATCACGGAGTATTTTTTTTTCCTTCTCAATTCAAAGCTCTTTTTGTGCTCACCCACCGTATTATTCTTATTCGATCCATGTATATGGCAAAGGGGTTTTGGCTTTGGAGTGAGATGAAGGGCAAAGTCTCCGTGTACTCTAGTTGACCCACGGATGTCAGATCTCGGGTCGAGTTAAACTCAAGCTTAAAGCATCTCGAAGGGAAGACGGCTGGCTCCGTTTCGCTCTCACTTTCTAACTTGTCTAACTACAGACAACCTTCAACTGTGGGGCAGTTTTTTTTTTCAAACTGAAGTCATCTAACGATTATCCTTGCTGTCATTCAGTCGTTGAGACAGAGGGTGTTCAAACCAACGAATCAACTGGCTTTTGAAATAACTCCTAGTCACCTTGATAGACACAGCTGCATAATGTCGTAAAAATTGTCTTTGTTTAACCAGGTGAGGCACTAAAAAACAATCTCCTACTGCCGTATTTTCACAACCATACGGCGCACCGTATTAAAAGATGCAGTCTCAGTTGCGGGTGCTATTTCTGTATTTAACACAGACACAAGGCGCACTGTAATATAGGACACAGGCATGGTAAAACGTTTTAATACGCTAGCTTAAAAATACGGTAGCAAGCATGAATAGAGTAATTAATTCATAATATTTAAGATGGTACAAAGATTTTGAACAATAGTTTTGCAAGGCTTTCAAGAGATACTTTTAAAATGAGAGATATTTGTCAGACAATTATTAGTTCAAACGCCCCTATTGACATCAGTCATCGCAGGATTGGGCGGGGTTTTAGGAACAGTGTCTTTAATTTGTCCGTAATGAGCTGAAAGTTCGAGTGAAAAATGGAAGAAATCGCAAGCTGAATGGGAGGAGCTATTGGAGGTCATCTGCTGTTGTATTGAGATTGTTCTTGTATTTCATGTTATTTTTATTCAGATTGATTATTCTGAAGAATTAATTGGTTTTGGCTAAAATAAGAGACAGACGGAAGACCTTGAGTTTAGTTCCGTGCCATTTGCACTCAAGCTTCCCTACGTGATTGTTTAAGTGTGCCTTTGATCTGGAAACCACAGAGTAAGCCTCAGGATGAGTTTTAATCTAATTGGTGCTCTGGAGTTGAGCATATTTCACTGAGCAACATTGAAATCATCGGTGAGATTATCAGTCGGACCATTATAAGAAGGAAAGAAAGCAGAGGGGCAGCGGTGAATGTCCTGAGGAACCAATGCCAAACTTTGATGGTCCACCCACGATACTTCAAAGCTGGGATGAGGTTTGGTGGCGGCGTGCTGTGTCCTTTTTTTTTTTTTAAATAGTGTGCTGTGTTCCATCCAAACAACTCAACTTTGGTTTTATCTGTCCACACAATATTTTGCCACTAATGAAGAAGAACATCAAGGTACTCTTTGGCAAAAGCTCAGACCTATCACAATGTGTTGAACAATGCTCTCAATTATTGTTGATTAATTTCCTTTTTGTTTTTCATGTAGAAACAATCGGTTTGTTAACGTAGTCTTGATTTGTGTTTTGATGTGCACCTGTGCACGAAGCTGCTGTGGATTGCAGTGAGTGACTGAACAAACAGCAGAGCGTCTCCTTGGTTTTTCGTTTGTCACCATTGACCTTTGCTATTCATGTTCGTTGCTACAATTGAAACATTCACAATATTTAGCCGCTGTAAGGGCATATTCTGCCAACACGTTTTTTTATTTTTCTTATTTTTTTTACATAGCACTGGATTCCTCTGTGGTGTCCTCCATTTGACATTCATTCTCATCAAGGTTTGGAGAGGTACTTTTTTTAAGTGAAACATTATTTTGAGAGCTTTTTTCGTGCGAGGCAATTTTTTTATTTGGTATAACTTGGCCGGCTTGTTAACAGCACTGCTGTGGTGTGTCAAATTTGATAAATCTTAAAAATGTGTTTTTGCTTTACTGGGTCTTTAAGATCTGTTCCGCTCAGCCTCCATCAAGCCTGGTTAGCTTCTTATCGTTTCTTTCTAGTTTCTCGGAAACATTCCAGTTTCACTTTACATATGTTGGAATCAAACAGGCTTTGATGGATGGCATTGTGGAGGACTGGTTCATAGATTAGCCTCACAGTGCAGAGCTCATGAGTTCAAATTCAAGCTCTGGCCTTCCTTTGTGGAGGTTGCATGTTGTCCCTGCACCTGTGTGGCTTTTCAACATATACAATATTGATATGCATTTAGTTGTAATTGTTTTCCACACGGTAGAGACAGAGCGCAAGATAAAAGAAAGGAACATCTTTAGATTTTGAGTCCCTCTTAAATGGGAGACCCTCCAGCAGCAAAAAACATCGTTTTTTTTGGCGAAAGGGTGTCAAGGAGTATTTTGCATGCAAGCTAACAGGAAGTTGAACATATGTATGTCCCCTTTCCAACTCCCTAAATCTCCAGTAGACCTCACATGAACTTCGCTTTAGGCCAAGCTTGCATTCCCAGTGTTCCTGCACACTTTGCAGTTACCAGCCAACACGCATACACACACACACACTTTGCTGACAGAATCATGCTGACAGGGATCCAGCGGCTGAGGGGAGGAGCACTACAAACCACCCAACCCCCGGGAACCCAAGCATATGCCGTCATAACAAACCCACCATCACCTACCAAACGTGGACTGCTGCCTCCACAACTCTGAATTCCTCTCCCATGTTTTTCCCCTCATTGCCGCAGACACATTCTTCAAATGCTCATGAGATGCAATCGTGTAACCAAGGCACATTGTTTTGGTTGACTTTAGGGTATTTTTTTAAATTCTATTATTTTTAAACACGCTCTTATTCTTCGTGTTTTAAATTAGATTGAGTTTAGTCTGTTTGGTTGTCTTTCTGTGTGTTTAGCTGTGTTTCAAAGAATTGACCTTTGGATTTATTTTGGTTTTATTTCGGTTTCTACAGCACTTTTGTCATCTGCTTATTTTTTTATGTTTTAAACCAAAAAGGACTACAGGGAGTAACACTGCAAGTGTCTAAAGTTGGAATGCGAGAGAGTAAGAAGCTTTGTTTTGGCTCCAGATCAGTCACCAGAGGAAAGATTAAATTCCCATTACTCCCTATGGCATCATCTTGGATTTGTCTGCCGTCTCTTCTGCTTATTTATGTTTGCATTTGGGCACGTTTCACTCATAAAACAGTCCACTGGAAAGAGTGACACATGAATGTTCAGGTACTAGAAAGCCACACAGTCATCTGCAAAGAGTCACGCGAGCTAGAGCTGAAATAACGACTCACATGGGTTACATTAGGGCCGTTCACACGGGCAGATTTATTTCGGACCTACTCCGAAACTGCTCCCCTCGAGCGTTCATACGTTCAACTTTGTAGCGCCCGAAAACAGCTTGTTTCGGATCAAATTTAATCCACCTCAGGGAGGTGGTTTAAAAATTTGCTCCAGAACAAATGCTCGTTTGCGAAGCAGCACCGATGCAAATGTGCACGAATGAACGCAACTGGGTTAAATTTGCTCCAGAGCAAATGCTCGCTTGCGGGGGAGTGGCCTCGCTACGCGTCAGAGGAGTCCATCCGGGTACTTGCCAACATGCATCCTGGGTATTTTGCGCTTCAAAACATGGCGGGTCTTTTCTCTCTCTCCTGCGGCGTCTGATTATCGACCACATCGTTGATTTCTCCGGAGAAGAAGCCATTTTGTCACAAAGAAGGAGGGGAAACGGTACTTCCTTTTTCCTGCCTTCTTCTTTCTTTACGGATGTGCATGTTTTACTTCCACATTCCTGTTGTTTTGTTCCGCAACAGGAACTGCCCGTGTGAAAGCAAGTGGAGCTGCGTCGATGCTGTTACGCTCAGCGGCTTTGTACGTGTGAACGCTCCACAAAATTTGTTCCGGTGCAAATTTATATCGCAATAAAATACTCCGGTGCAGCGTGAAAATAAATCTCCCCGTGTGAACAGGGCTATTGACTCAAACATGAGGCTCAATGCGACTTCTTTACCTTGAGAGGATCCCTTTTTTTTTTCTTTTTGGAGAGGGGATGGGGGTTGCATAGTCAGCCTCTCTAGTTCCTCTTCCTCCAGTTGTTTTCCCTTCTCCCTCCGATTCATCCCACAAGCATGCCTTATTTTGGACGGATGTTTGGATCACACAGTCCCAGTTCATTGTTTTGCTTTTTTTTTTTCTTTGCATATCTGGCTGTCACATGCTCCCACTCTCCCTCACACATTCTTTAAATACATCATGGGGTCACCCCCACCGGCCCCCCAAACACACATTTCTTTTGCCAAGAGGGCAGGTGGTCAAACATAAGGGGCTATTTGGAAGTTGGGTGATCCAAGTTTAGTCAGGAGATCTTTGCTGGAGGATTAATTGTGTAAGAGCCATGTAATGATTGCTGGCATGTCTGAGGAGTGAAATCCTGTTAGTCACTGCACAGGGGTTAGGCTTAGACTGAGCAGTTGTGTGTGTGTGTGTGTGTGTGTGTGTGTGTGTGTGTGTGTGTGTGTGTGTGTGTGTTAGAGAAGGAAGGTGGCGATTATCTGCGAGTTAGCATGACCAGGTGGTGTAACGTAACGGTTTTTGTTATTTCAAACCGAATGCTATATTGGTTCAAGGATTCTCAATGCATCAAGGGCTCCATAATGTATTTATTATATCACTAGCGTGAAAACGTGATATAGATTGTCACTTAATTAGTTTTAAAGCAGCAGCAGGAAAGTATCTCAGTTAGCACTTGGTGCCTTTTATGTCATGGAATTCACATCTGAATACAGTACTTCATTTTAGGAAGCACATATAACATCATGTATGTTAATTACGTGTTGTTGTTGTTTTTTTTTTTTTACTACAAATTATGTTGCATTGAAGTTCACTAACAGTTTTGTTGTTTTACATGAATTTAGCATTTTAAAACATACTGAGAGATGAAAATCACTAAATGTGGAGTAAAGGAGCATTTGTCCGGAGAGATGACTTATTATACTTTGGGGACTGTAATAGAAGAAGAAATGTTTGTTTTGGTGAGACCAATTTTGGCACATCACAAGAAGCTATACATTTATAATATGTCGACAAACCTCAAGGACACATTCCAAATGCAATTAATTTTGCTTTGTGTTTTCTTTTGGGAAAGTCTGGTTGGATGAAAGAAAGAATGAATGTTGATTTCTTCCAACTATCTTGTTTGGTTTACTATTCATATTGTTTATATCATGCGTTTATAAAAGTAAAATACACAGAGTAACACACAGATGAGTGAATCGACATTCTGTTGTTGCCATCCTTTGCTTTTCGCCCACCCAATTGAACACACAGGTTGACAGAGTGCGGATTGACAGTAAATAGCAGGTTGCTACTAATTGACACCGCTGTCTCTCTGATCTCTCATTTTCCTATTACCCCCCTCCCCCTCTGCCTTTTTTTTTCTGCACAGCAACCCATTATATGGTTTGTAATCATCGTTTTTTAAGACGCCATATGTCCCCTTGTGATCTGTTTAATGTCATGTACTCTCCATGAGCTCACCCAAGGACGGTGCATATTACGTCATGGTCAAACATGTAATTTGTTGATTCAGTGAATATGTTCTCTCTGCATGCATAGATTTTAAGATCTTTCTACCTAACTAACTCGGTGATTCACAAACTGTCTGGTATTCTCAGAGATATACGTTGGCGGTAGATTATTTTTTTGCCAGTGAGTGAGCGAGTGGCTATGCAATCACACGCTTGTCCCCCTCTAAGTATGACAGCATGTGACTGACTGACACAGAAGTTGGACTCCACCAGCCCATTGCAATAGCTAATTTATGTAATTGCGTCTTCCTCTGTGAAAGAAATTATATTCAAGCCTGTGACTTTGATGCGGGCAGTTCACTCCCATCATTATGTGCCCACATAGACAACTAATGTCCAGAAATACGAGATCTGAAGTGGTCATTTTGTCCCATAGCCATATTTGGAGCACTCCTGTACCTCCTCCAAAGGCTCGAGTGCTGTGAAACTCTCTCAGTATATAGTAGAGCAAAACATTTCCAAAGTGTGGACCTGCATCTATCCATCCATCCATTTTCTGATCCGCTTATCCTCACAAGGGTCGCGGGGTGTGCTGGAGCCTATCCCAGCTGTCTTTGGACAGTAGGTCGGGAACAACCTGAGCCGGTTGCCAGCCAATCGCAGGGCACACATAGACAAACAACCATCCACGCTTACAATCACACATATGGACCATTTAGAGTGTTCCATTAGCCTGCCACGCATGTTTATTCAATGTGGGAGGAAACTGGAGTATCCCTCAGAAAACCAACAGGCAGAACATTGCAAACTCCACGCAGGAAGGCTGTCGCCAAAATCGAACCCTGCATCTCTGCACTGTGAGGCCAACGCGTTAACCAATAGACCACCGGGCCACCCAAAATGTCAAGAAATGTATTGCGTCATTAAAAAAAGTCCACTTTTAAAGTGTTAATATCTCTAATAGTATATCTGTGCTATTTTGAAATGCAGATTAGGATAGACAGGGCCGAATATAGACATTTACAGGTCTGCACCTACCTTGAAACAAAATATGAGGGTCTCCAAATATGGTCCAAAATGGAGTCTGCAATTGCTGGATCCCAAAAGTGGATGTGGCACCTAAACATTGAAGATCCATCACTCGGAAACACTTTGAGGCTCCAGGTCCAAACATCTGATTTAAAAAATAATTGATATCATGAGGCTTTAACAAAATAAAAATCAGGCAAATTGAAGAGGTTACACTGGGTACAGCATGACTTGACATGAAATGAGACGATAACTATGGATATTATATCTTCAATACATTTGGCCACAAAATGAAACTAAAAATAATTTGATGATTCAATGCGGTTTTCCTTTTTTTCTTTAAATATATATTGAACATAATACAGAACAAACACGTAAACACTTTATACCTACTCTCTAAATTAACAAGTTAGCCTTCTCCAAAAATGCGCAGCTTGCATTTTAATCTGGGATTTGGAAGGACAGTCACAAATAATCATTCTTTCGTCTGCAAGGTTTACAGCCTTCATATTTCCCACTTGAAACAGCAGAAAGTGGAAATTTGTGACGTGAGAACTCTGCCACGTATGCAGACTGCTAATTTTTCAGTGTGTCAGTGACGGAAGTGATGTGTCATCAGGAGTAAACTTTGCATGAAACGACGACATAAATAGATGGAATGATCAAAACATTACATTTACCTTACATTATAACGTATGAGACATACATTTGGGCTTCTGGGATGTAAAAAATGAAGGCCTTGATTTTTGGGATTTACCTGTACCGTATCCAAGAATGCCTGGCTTTGGATCAAGATGCCGTAGATTTGTCGTTGTAATTTTAAATTTAAAACATGAACTCACTTATTAGTTTTAATCCCTCCTAACCATTAGATCCCATCACTTTCTGACATTATCTTTCTGACTTCACCCATCTTTGCTCACCATATCCTGCCCTTGAGCATCAAAGCATTCTTGCAGACAGCCAAGCTAGCCTATTACTAGACAGCTTTTTATCACATATTTATGAGTTGGACTTTTAAATTGAACTCCTACGTTCCCCTTACTGCAAGCAGAGATGAGTGGAAGCGAGCAAAGAACGCAAACCAGAGGCACAGCGGGAAGCTTGGATCATGAAGCCTGTTTGTCAGCGAGACTCGAAGGATCTCATTCCTATGCTCCCCATGTTTTGCCAAAGGCTCCGCTTGTGGGATTGTATCTCTTCGATGACATGTTCCGTTTTGACGACCACTTCTAGCGGTTCACCCAGCGAACTTGTAAAACAAAGGGCCTCGGAAACGCTGTTGATGTGTACTTTTATTGGCAGAGAGCTCACAAAAAGAGACTTGATATAACTATGGATATTACGCATAATGTGTTCCAAATTATTATGCATATAGGATTTTAGATTACATTTTTCTGGGCAGGCTTTTGCATATACATTAGCCTAATGGCATCATTTCCCAAGGTATTTTTAATGTACTGTTACCAAATAAAAATAAAAAATATGGCTGAGACAACTATGCTATTAGGCTAGGAATAAGTTGTTTCTCCTTTTTTGTTTCCATGACTGATATGATATTTCCAGAGAAGTTTCCCAGATGATATTAAATAAAGGAAACGTCACAGTTGTTCCACATTATTGAGCAAATCACAGTTTCCTCACGGCGCTGCTTTGGATGTTCCAGATAAATTAAGTTCTGAATGGTTGGTGGATGGCCAGTGTGCCCTAATAAAGCTGCACCGTGAGCAAGGGAGTGATGAAGTGATGTTTGGGCCTGGATGAATAAAACGTGAGACGGTTTGCCCATTTAGGCTGCCAGGGTGTATCAAAATGCAAAATATGTGGTGTTTCAAACTGACGATTTCCTGTGATGCTCTAAGAAAACAGTGCCTTTGACACCCTTTCATTATTTTTCAATAAAAAAAATTCAATGTTGCAAAAAAAAATTGATTCATCGTGTTGTCACCAAAATTTCCAGTCCTCACCCTATAATGGAGCAACCTTAAAAGTCAGGATGATATATCAGCAGAAACCGCCAAATAGCAAGTCTGGGAGGCAGTTCAGTATTTACAAATGAGATTCAGGCAGAAACTAGCCATGGATCATCAGTGAATGAGTTCAATTGAGATCAAAGAGGAGCACCTTGGTGAACATGTAACTTAGTTGGCAAATGTGCTGTGGGTCGATAACACACAAAAAAAGACATCCCCCCCCAAGGCCATTAGCCACCATTTAGCAATCTTTCAAATTGGTTGAAAGAGTGACGCACAGTAAATTGGAAGAGAATAATTTGATGACTTTAGTTGTCATCAAAGTTGTTTTCTTCAATAAAATCACATTATTATAAAAGCTAATTGTTAAGTGTTTTGTTCACTGATAATTGCATGAACGATTTAGGAAAATGAACAAAACAAGGATATGTTTTCGAATTAGGAAGACAGGCAAATCAGGAATGACCTTTTTCAAATGCTTGGCCACTCGAAGCAGATTTCTCTTCTGGAGTCAGTTGTAGAAATTGGCATTTTGGGAGCAATTGCGCACTGCAAACAAATGCATCTCACTTGACAAAGCTTTCCCAGTTGCTAATTGCAATGAATGAGTCTTTTGAAAACTATAATGACCTAACTCTGTTTAGTTCAGAAGTGTAATTGCCCATTACTGAATTGAGAAGAATAGGTGAATTGAAGAGTTTCAAGACTTTGTGTTACTAAGTTAGCCATACAAAGAATAAATGAGTTCAGCTCCTCGTTCAGGAACATTTGAATGGAAGTTTCAAATACAGCTTAGCAGGGATTTTGACTGTGTAGAAAAAAACCCACCACCAACAACAATAAAAGACAACAATTTTAGACATTAGGTCAAGCTCATGGTGGAGACCAAATGATGTGAAAGAAAACCTTCATCGGGGCTGCTTGAAAATCACAACAGGCCACTAAAACGTGCGGAATTGACTTTCCCCTTAAAATTTACTTGTATAATTTAAACTGCTCACATTCACACCTAGGGACAATTTTGAGTGTTCAATCGGCCTGTTTTTGGAATGTGGGAGGAAACCGGAGTACCCGGATGGTTTATTGTGCTTCGGCACTACCTTGCGTGTTTGTGTACAGTACGTCATCAAAGGCACACTGTTCCCTCTGCATTTTTATTGATGTAGGTTTCCACAATCACCTACTCCAAGACATGCACTCTGCCTCTTGGCTTTATTGATTGATTGATGAATTGATTGTAATCTGAAACTGCCAGAAACACCTTCCTTCCTTGCTCCGGGCAGCAGAACTGTAATTTGTCACGTATTCACAGAAGTGGCATGTGCTAGAGGGCGGCACGACCCGACGGTGACTTTCTATCTGGACCCATCAGCTGAAAAAACAACAGAAAGTTAATATTTTTCCCTCTCATGACTGTCAGATAGTATACGTGTTGTGCCGTCCTTTTGTGACACGTCTTTTTTTTTTCAAATCCATAGTCAGGTTGAAAAAGTCCCAACAGCGTTTTGCTTGGAAGATCCAGTTTCAAATCTCGAAATGTGAGGCGTTCCAGCAGTTTTGCACTTGTCTTTTGTTGTTGTATTGCCAAAGCCAAATAAGCGAAACAGCCAATACGAGATGCACTGATTACAACCTGAATTCTGTTTTATATTCTTTGCCTCCTTTTATTTAGTTTCATACTTCTAAAATTCGAGAATACTGTAGGAAGAATTGATTTGCACTTTGCTGTTATTTTTAAAGGGAAATTGAGGATTTGTGGTCTTTTCAAACCTTAACTGTAAATAATAAATAAAAACATGTTGAGTCTTTCAGCATGACACACTTCTCATTTACCAAAATTGCTACACATCTTCTATGATTTATGCATTCTTCATCCCTGCTCGACTCACCGTGGTTGCAGATCCACTCGTGTCATGTTTTCCGATGATCCAATATTTTTCAGTTTCAGTAGTTTTATAGACTTTCTCGGAGAGTGGTCAAAAAGCCCCAAGATGAATTTTGGTTGACCAACATTTGACTTCCACTTAACTAACCAACTGAAAATGCTTCCTGCATATTATCTTGCTGCTTGCGCTCTCAAGGCCGCACCAACTGACAGAGCCGCCGTTTGTGTTGCTGGACTCGGGAGAATGCACACACTTGAACTTCTCTTGACAGCGTATCTGCTGCGCTGTTCTGGCGGAAGCGGATCACTTACTTTGTAGATGTGGGTCACAAGGGGATCACAGACAGTACGCTGCACAGCAGGACCCACTATGGCTGACAGCAGGAGGGGGCAATCATGGTGTTCGCTTTAGCGTCTTCTTTAATCATTCATGCGCTTTGCTAATTTTATAACACGAACCTTTGAAGTATATGAATTTAAAGTAGAAAGATTAATAACTATACTGTATTAAAGTTTCAATTTGTAATTCTTGTCCAAGCCAAGCTTCGAACATTAAAAAAATATCTAAGGTTGACATCGATGTTTTTTTCTTTCCCATGCTTGAGAAAACAATTCCTGTTACAAAATAATCGACACCCGCCTGATTTCCCCCCACTGTGCAGGAGCAGAGCCCCAGCAACGCCACTTCTCTGGCCATGATGCAGGAGCCGCCGGAAGTGGTGGAGGAGACGGTCACCATAGAGGAGGACCCCGGGACCCCGACTTCCCATGTTTCGGTGGTCACCTCTGATGACGGGACCACACGCCGTACAGAAACCAAGGTAACACTCAAAAGGTTATCAATTCAGTTGTTCTCCACCGAGGTGTAAAACTCCTGCTGGATGGACGGATCCGATGCGGTTTTTAAATATTGACTCTCTTTTAATTAAATTCCACATCTCCACTTAATAATGATTGTGTTTGACGGTCTCAAGTAGGGGTCCCCAACCTTTTTTGCCTCACGGCCCGGTTTAATGTCAGACAATATTTTCAGGGACCGGCCTTTAAGGTATGACTAATAAATACAACAAAATAATATGATATTATGGCTATACGGATATACGGCATGAAAACTGGTATTTTTGAAACATAATAATAAACACGAATCACGACACGAGGAACGTCCTATCTAGCAGCAACACTTTCTGGTCGCTATGGTAATGTTTACACGTGCCTTCAAAGTAAGATAGACCGCAAATACAAAGTGCATGAAAAATACGACTCACCATCGCCGCATCGGTGCGTGGGAATCTCCCGTTGTGAACAATCCGTATTTTAAGTAGGACTCCTGAAACTGTCTATTAAATGCAGCCTTCTTTTTCTTGAAATTCATAGGGTCCTCCTCTGTTTCCTGACTGGGCCTTTCCCCCTACCCAAAGAAACTTTCCAAAGACCTTTGTTTTTTACTCATTTTGCTATCTCCTGGGTTTCATTTTAGCGGTAACATATCACGTGACTGAGAAGCGCGCCTTCACCTGCGTCAAGAGTGACATATTGTAGACGGTTGTAACAGAGGAACCGATAATTTTTCAAAATAAAAATCTTTCAGATTCCGAAATGAATAAAACGGAAGTAATGTAAGTTATGTATTCTTTCTGTGCGGACCGGTACCAAATGACTCACGGACAAGGACCGGGGTTGTGGACCTCTCTTCTAAAGTAATTCTCAGTGTTCTCCTGGATGTCCCGTTAAAAGTACGCAGTCATCTTGATAACTATTTGCCGCTGCAACTGTGCTTCAGCATATGCACCTTGGCTAGACAACACACCTCCGCATTCACTTAGTGTTGGAGACAAGCGAGGAAGAGAGGAAAACATATTGCCTCTTGTTGGGTTTATAACCTTGGATTATAAACACGTTTTCAACAAATAATGCGACACAGTTGTTTTTCCACTGAACCGTGTCTGATTGATGTGTGTTTGTTAAAGTTGGATTGCTGAAAGTGACTTCAAATGAGCAACTGTGCACATTGCAAAGTAAAATGTGAATTCATTGTTGAGATAATATTGTGATTTATTTTTGTTGAACCTTGTTGATTTATCTTGTTTCACAAGCTGAAATTGAATGTTAAATGAGCCATTATTGCAAGGGAAGTTGCAACTTCCAAGTATGTCTTCTGCAACACATTCAGATTAATATACGGCACACAAAAAAGCGACAAACACCATTTTCATCGGACAGCAAATATATATGGAAGATTCTGTAGCATACACTTTGGCGTGATTACTGACTTGGCTGATAAAGCTTAGCCATGCTTTGTCTTCTCCAGTAAAATGACAGTAAATTTGACCAAGTTCTGACAACACCACTGAACCGTTTGGTTTGTGGCAGATGTTTTCGGGCAACTCATTCACTTTGTCTTTACTCTTGTTCCTTCGCTTAATTTCTCCATCATCCGTTTTCCCGACAAATTCATTCAGAAGAGCTACAGTGCAATTCTGAAGTCTAGTTTTATTTGTTTTACGATTGAGTGACTTGTGAGTGCCGTGTTGACATGGATTGGTCAAGGGAAATAAAGGTGAATGAACATTTGCGCCAGTCCTCCCTTTCCTACCCTGGGGCTCTATTTAAAGTCATTGTGATCCAATAATACACAACAGCGAGCGACATAGTCACAAAGCATCGAACCAGAGCGTTTTTTCTGCTCTTCTCCCACAGCATTTTCCACACAATGTTCTCTTTTTTTTCCCCCTCAAACTTGTCTGTGCCACAAAGGAGTTTGCCCATTTTCAAAATCTTGATTCATTTTCGGTCAGCTGTTATCGTTGTTTTACAGAAGAGTGGCAAACACTGCATGGCGAATCCCACTCAGTAGAAAGTGTAATTATAAGGCCTGGTCTAATCCCTCATTACAGAGGCCCAGTGCACTCCAGTGTGTTTACCGTGAGGGAACTGGCCACACACTCTCACATGATTAGATGTCGTCAGAAGTGGAAGTTTGTAGGGATGTTGTATGCTGTGAAACACTAATCAAAGGCTGTGCTGGCGAGGAAGAGAAGAAGGACACTTTTTTATTTTTAAAGGCCAGCCTTCCCTTAGAGCATATATGGAGTGTTATTTTTAAGTCACTTTGAGGAGAAAAGCAGACAACTGTTGGAGGGGAAAGTTTTAGCAAAAACATCTCTTTGGTTGCAAATAGGTCCAGACATCATCCGCAGAAACTCTGCCACTTGTCGTCTCAACTTCCCCATTTTTACTTATTTTCAGATTTTGTTTTCTTGTAGATTAACGTTCAACGTGTTTTTGTAGGAACAGATACACTCGGTAACATACTCCTGTCCTTTTTTTGGCTTCCACCGACTGTGTTGTGAGATGAAACACAACAACAGACCAACTTCTGAGTACGCAACACTTGTTTTCATGGTAAATATGTTATTTGTTGTCATGGGCGGAGCTACATGGTGGCCATGGTTGGCCATGGCCATTCCTCTCTGACCACCCCCACACCTATGGGAAAATGATTTAAAAGAATACATTTAAAAGAATCTGCCTAATGCAAAGACCATTTGATTCTTAAAATCCGTATGAATCAAAAATCATGACTTTCATATCATAGCTAGCAAACAACACGGCTGAGAAGTGATTCTTTATCATAGCATCCACAGTCGTGGTTTCCTGAAGTAAAATACACACGTATACTGTATACACACACGCTCATAATACTAAAGGAACAAACCTTTGTGAAAAAAACTTTTAGAAATTGTGAAGAAGACACTTTAGTGTCATTGTGTTTTTTAGATAGGATTTAAATGAATTGTATGCAGTATGTAAAATGGTGTCGGCCATCTGTCACTATTGATCATTATGATTAGCTAGCAAATC
Organism: Hippocampus mohnikei; assembly: GCA_026261675.1. NCBI lineage: Eukaryota > Metazoa > Chordata > Actinopteri > Syngnathiformes > Syngnathidae > Hippocampus > Hippocampus mohnikei. The sequence goes on from JAKGUB010000348.1 coordinate 18,992,709, forward strand.
AGTTCATAAGATAGAAGGAGACGATGAGATAGTACACAAAAGCAAACAAAGTGGTATGCTCCAGTCAATTAAGCTGAGCAAAATGTTGCTTTTTACTTCCCTTGTTCCTGCTTCATTATGAGCGTGATGGCCATTGTTCTGTATATGTGTAAATTTTATTTAATCCACCCGTGACACGGGCACCCCTGGCCATCCCTCACTGGGGTGCTATGTCACCCTGGCCACCCCACTGAATGTGCGTGTGTTCAATTCAAAATGTATCCCATGCATTCTCTTGGCCGGGGATGCCCAACCTTTTTTTCGACCGAAGATCTACTTTTCAATCAACCAACCACCTCCAATTAATTTCCAACATCAATGGAATTAAAGTTTGCCAATCTTTGTGAAACCAGTCCTGGAACCTTTCATCTCCTGTAATCCATCTGTCAGTTTGTAAAATAAATACAGGTTACTGTACAGCAGTTGGCTGATGCACATCACTTCAACTCTAGGTGACGAAGGTGGGCAAAACTGTTTCCTGCTTCACCTACCACCCACTGACGAAGAGCTTGGTAGTGGAGTCGAGGCCTGCTACCAGGACACCCATACCAGTCTCCATCTTCACCAATGCTTCATATGACACAGAGCCAGTAAAGGATGCCGAACCCTGTGTGATTTCTCTTTTTCATTTTGCTACCCCTGCCTAGTTCACTTAACATATTTTGCGTCAAAACTAACATTTGACTTCTTCAGAAACTGAATTGCCACCCAATTCTGTCACATGTCCATTTAAACACTGAAATAAATGAATGCCGCAGAGATTGCGAAACATTTTACAGTCTTGTAAAGTAGACAAATAGATGCCTGCAGTCTTATCTGTTGGTAAACAGTAAATGACGTGTCTATCCTGTGAGGGTTGCAACCTTGCAAATGGGCCAAACGCCTATGTTTAAATCGCATAGTAACTGCTGTTGGGACTGCAAAGGTGCCTATTCAGAGGCATTTGTTGCCCACTTATCCGCAACGATTATACCATGCCAGGAATGAATGTGCAAAAATGAAATAAAGGCAATCGGACGAATATTCCCCCATCAAGAATACCTTTGACATCCAGCTGCTATCTTTGTAGAGTACTGTATACTGACTAAGTTCTAAATCAAGAGGATGAAAGTGCACTTTTCCTTTCAAGGTCACAAACCTAATTTAAAACAAGCAAATAAGATCTTTTCAAAGCCAAGGCCATATAGCATTAGAACCACGTATACACTCATAATTAATTCGGGACTTGGAATTCCTGAAATTGGTTTTGTGTTCAGACTCACAATTGGGGTGTATTCAAGCCGACAAGACCTGTAACGTCTACACTGTTTGGGTTTCCTCAACCTTAACAAAGGCACAAATGAAGCCCATCAGCATTGAATGCCGGAACGAGATGAACATTTCAATGAATGATCTTGAAAAGAAATGCTGATTAGTCAAGGTGGAATGAAAAATAAATGCATCAGAATGGCCCCTTTGCAGAGGACAATTTATTTTCATCAACATAATTGATTCGGAGATTATTTTATAGCTTGGAATGTAATAAGTAATTATTGATCTCGAACAGTATTCAGTGGTCAGCAAATTGTTTTTTTGCATTCTGAATAACACAGCTAATGAGGTTTGTTTGCTCTATATCTTCGGGAAGGCTCTGAGGAAGAATAATTCAGTAGCTATGGAATGAAGTGAGTGTGAGATAGCTCTCTGAAGGTCTGCTCGTCTTGGAAATACAGCTCTGAATGACACAGTGAGGTTCGCCCTAGTCCAGGTCTGGTGGTGTTGTAACGCTCAGGTGTCTCTCTGAAATCATATTTCAAGATAAGCCAGACTACCTGATTACTCTGTTCATGTCAAATGTGTTTTTTGTCTAGCATTGTTAGCAAATCAGAACCGATTTTTCAAGCATGGCATAGCCGTGGCTGTTATTGTTATCTTCGTGCAAGCATTGACATTTTTGCCTTTTTTTCTGCATGGTGTTCCACGAGTGTCTAAGAACATTTGTATGAAGAGAGCTGCATGGTTTACATTGTTTCCTACGCTGGCTGATAGTGGCATCATGTTACTTGGATGAAAATTAGTGTTCAGTTGGATGACAGGTACATGTGGTTTCTTCTGCAGGTGACCAAAATGGTGAAGACGGTGACCACACGAACTGTGCGTCAGGTTCCTCTTGGCCCTGACGGCTTGCCCATGCCCGAGGGTTCGTCCCCTTTGGGAAGCTACACCGATTCAATTGACCGGCGCTACATCAAGAACGGTGGCGATCGCTTCATCACACCTCAAGCCTCATCCACCTTGACACGCTCCTACAACAACTCTTACAATGATTCTTATGGTGAAACACCAGAGAGTCAGTACATTCGCCATTACGGTCTGCATGATGGCTACGCTGATTTGACGGAGAACTATGGCAGCCTGTCACGAGGCATCAACTTCCGTCCTCCTCGCTACCCCTACATGCCTAATAGCTACCGGCCAGAGAACAGCTATACACTGCCCATTCGTAAGGATGACTATGGCCATGTGGCCCAACCCCAGGTGCCCATGGGTAGCAGCACTGTGGACCTGAACCGCTCCCAGCCCGAGCGCTTTCAGGCCGAACCATATGGCCTGGAAGATGATCGCCGTAGCTTTGGCCCTGAGGATGAGGAGCCATATGAGCTTGAACCTGACTATTCCACGGCTAACCGGCGCACACTAAAGGGAGCCAACCGGGGTCGCACCCACCGGGAACCACTTCGTGATGGGCCTCGAGTCAGGTGAGGTGAAACGCTTAATATGGTTATGATGTCCCTTCTTATTTGTGACTTGTATGAATAGCCTCCTTTCTGTACATTAGTATTTGATTTTTTGCACACAATCTGAACACATTCCTGGGCTCTGCTGAGTGTAGTAATTGCCCCATCAGCTGTTTGGTAAGACAGCTTTCTTCCCTATGACTGTTAAATGCTTATTTTAGTAAGTTATAGTACAGTATATACAGAGGATACAAAGTGTACAGTAAACACCCTTATACAAATGGTAAGTTTTCGTGATATATTTTTAAAAAAAAGTGACATATAACCCAACCCAAAAAATACAACAACTCATCTTTTAGAGAGAGGATGCAAAAAAGAAACAACCTAGATATCGTGATTGCATAAGTGTTCCGTTTTGCAACTATTAGAGCTTCCACTCGTCTGGCAAGTTTTCGAAGTGGGTCTGTGGGAATTGTTTTATTCACCCAGAAGCACATTTGCGAGGTCAGACATCACTTATGTTGGGCCTGGGAGAAGGCCTGATGGCTCACCGTGTTTGTTGTAGTGTATCTCAAAGGTGTTTGATAGACTTATGGTTAGGGCTCTGTGCGGGCTTGTATGCTTGTATGGACCTCAATTTGTTCACTGCTGTGCAGTCATGCTGGTACAGAGCAGAAATTGGCCTTCAGTCAACTTGGAAGCACACAATTGTCCAAACTTTCTTGGTAAAATATATAATTGTGATTAAGATGGAAATGAGTGTCCAAATCGGTGGCCCGGTGGCCGATTGGTTGGCCCATCGACCTTACAGTGCCGAGGTTGTGGGTTCGATCCCAGCTCCGACCTCCCTGTGTGGAGATTGCATGTTCATTAGTGTCCAAATCTGTCGGTCCCCAGTCACCCTGACCCATACCGCTCTTTGGGCCATTTGTAACTGTGCCGACAGAGAGAATGAACAAAAAATATTTTCTTGGCGTTCAGAGTCTGGATGGAGTTTTATTTGGAAAATCTCTAGCATCCGCCTTTGCCTTTGTACACGTCAAACTGCTTGCCTCGGTCCCGAGATACAATACATAAAAAAAGAGTCCACAAGCTGGCAAAAAGGGGTCATAAGACAAACGTCTTTGGAGAGCTTCTTTGGAAAAAGGAAAAGGTCAATTGGTGAGACAGAAGATGAAGAGCCTACAATTTCCAAGGGAAAACAAAAAAACAGCTGCACAGAAGGGCCCCTAAAGGTGATTTTCTTGCAACAAGCCTATTCTGTGGCATAAGTGGCGACTGGCTCGCAAATGAGGCAGCGGAGCCTTGACAACTGCCAATAAAGCTGTGAATACCTCAGCTCTATTTCCAGGTCACTTCTTTGTGAAGCACAATTATCTGAAATGATGGTGAGCAAGAGCAAACCAAAATTATGGAGTAGCAAAAACAACACTCTTGACCCTAAAATTGGACCACCTGAAAACCATTGACTTTTTCTTAATTACCTACCTATTTTTCAACTACGCCGTATACTGTGTATAAAAATAAAGGCAGCATCACATATCTTTATATCCAATGATAGTCTGGCTGAATGAAACATGTCAAAATGGTCCTTGCCTTCTTTGATTTTTCTGTATGTAGCTCTTGGAAAAAAACAGTGTGGACACAACGGCTTGAAATGAAGAAACCCACTACTTTTTTTTTTTTTTGGTTGAACTCGTCAAATTTATCGAAGAGCTTTACTTCTAATCAATTAAATTCTTTTTTTTAATTTGTACTAACTTTATGATGCATTTCTCACAAGATTATTATTACAGTATTATCAAAACTATGAACATGAATTCCGTTTTTATTTTTCACTTTCACCGAGAGGCTCATTTTAAAAAACCTCAGTCAAGATAGTCAAAAGTCGTGTAACTCGGCAACTCAGTCCAGATGAGCAGCAGTAGCAATGTGTGTGTGTGTGCTACAGTATGTGCCTGTTGCTGAAATCACATGCATAAAAGTGTTAAATTATGCTGGATGGTCTCTGAGACAAGCAGTTACGATATAAATTAGACAAACAACCATTCGCGCTCACACCTAGGGACAATTTAAAGTGAGCAATTAACCTACCGTGCGCGTTTTTGAAATGCTGGAGGAAACCGGAGTTCCCAGAGAAAACCCATGCAGGAGAATCAAACCAGAGACCTCTGCACTGTGAAGCGGATGTGCTAACCGGTTGTCCACCGTGTCACCGATAGTTCTAATAGTCGAATGAATTTGATAAGCGCAGTACCGTAAATACTGTTTAGCGTATGCATTTGCAGCCTCAAAGAAATAAGAAAGAATTTTTCTGCTGAGTACTAAAACCTTTGAGACTTTCTGCCTAATTTACAATTTTGCTTTGATGTCATGATAGTGTTTCCATGGTCAATAATAGTTTTCTTTGTTTGAATTATTGAATTCCTTCTATATATACTAGAGTATACCCCCATTTAAAAAGAAAAAAAAAGGATGGCCTCTTAACATTTAAACAAGCCACAACCAGCTTTTTTAAATGTATCAATGGTATGCTTTTGGTACAAGACAAGGGCACGTCAACTCTTTTTCATTCATCTCTGCCAAGACTATGCTGTTAACACACTTGACAAGACTCCTTTAGCTTTTTCTCCTGACCCACCAGTTATCTGGCCGTGACTACATCACGCTGCAATTTCCCTCATCCATCTGTAATGTGTGAGTCAGTGTGTATCCACTGCCACAGTTTTGCATATACATATATGCATCCGTGGGTGCTTGTGCGCGTGCGTGTGCATGTGTGTGTGTGTGTCCCTCATGCCAGCGTGATTAATAGATGCTTTTGAACTGGGTCAGACTATCGGGACGTCTACTAGGCAATCTCTAATGACTCATTTCTCCTTGGGCAACCTGCACCTGGACACCTGCATCTTGGGGTCACCACACACACATATACGCCCACACACGGGTTTTTGATTGAGAGTTGGGTTGTCTCATTCTAATCAAGTCGTGTCTTTAGGGGTTGTCCCACGGAAGTGATTTGTCACCACCCAGCTCCTCCTCCTCCTCCTTGCACCGTCACCCGCACTCCCCACCGCTTCCCTTCATCCTGCCAGAAGATTTCCTCAGAGAGCTGCATACTCTGTTTGATACTTTGCTTCCTGTTTATCATGTTTGAGCTTACCCCGAACAATCCCCTAAATAATAGAATAACCTTTCTGTCTATTCGGAATAATGCAATCACCCAGTAGTGGCTGTGAGTAATATAATGCAGAGCATTGGTGAAAAGCAAGCCGTAAACATTCCAGACTTGTCGCTTTGTTGTCATATTTTGCTATTGCTCAGCCAAGCGTTTTGCATCATAAAACAACTGTCCATAATGCACGGAAATGCTGTGTATGATGGCAGCATTCACTCAAATGATCATAAACACTAAAAAGATGAAAACATTTGAACAATTTCTAATCCTTTGAAGTTCCTCTTCCTGCAATACACATTCCAGAGATATGCGTCATGGACCGCTTTTTATCAAAGGATGGGGAAAATAATTGATAGAGAGCTGGTGAAGGTGTGATTCATTTGAGATGAATGTATTGTATATGTGATTGAGTGAGGTGACTGGGCCCAATTATAGTGTGTACAATGCATCGTTCCAATTACAGTAAGTATTGGTTGTTAAATAACTGTACCGCAGTCCATCCTCAAAAGCCAGGCTTTATATGAAAACTTTTTTGTCATTCTGATTGAAGATCTCTGGTCAACTGTTTACCTGTGACGTGAACTGGTGTTGATGTGCTACTACATTTATAAAGATGGGGCTGAGTCTATTTAAACACAGTTGTTGCAATTGTTATTACACTTTTTAAAAATGCAACAGCTTGATGAATAACAAGTTGCAAGTAGTTAAAAACAAGCTCTCCTTCACAGACAAGCTCAGTTTGGAAGCCATAATTTCAAGGGCGTGAACAACGAATTCACGGCACGTTTACATCAAGAAAGAGCATGCCCAGACAGGACATAGCCTGGAAATTCCAATTGAAGCATGTACGGTACAGACGTTCCCCAGGTTACGAACGAGTTACGTTCCGGACGATTGTTCATAAGGTGAATTCGTTCGTAAGTTGCTTCAGTGCTATATTTTGTCTGGAATGTATGTTTTAGGCTTATATTGACATCCATATAACGGGGAGAGAGCTTTTCGTCACATTCTTCAGGGCTCGAGGGTTAGCTGCCCGATAAACTAGCAGCGGCTTCAGCGGGGGAGAGTAGACGACCGGTCGACGACCGGCGCGCCGGACGCCTCCCCGCCCGTTCCACCGTCACACGCCCGCCCCCCACGCCGTCCTCCTCCGCCCCGTTTGGCACTCGGAAAAAGGCGCGCAATACAAAATCTAACTTATTTTTTTTTTTCGACAGACCCGTGAAAATGTTCGTATGTACCGTTTGTTTGTAACTCGGATGTTCGTAACTCGGGGAGTGTCTGTACATGACTTCTGGTCGGATTGGCAAGAGGAATGGACTACATCTGTGAATCTGATTGAAATCCCATTCAGATTTGGCCTGTTTGTTCCAATTGATGTGTTTATGTGGCGCATTTTCATTCGGTCTAGGCACTGGTTACATTCAAATCGGAATACTGTATTGGAATGTAATTGGAATAATGCGCATCTGGATATTGATCTTCCCTTTAAGAATTCTGCACATATGCTCAATTGGCTTCAGGTCACCATGGGACGGTGAGTTGTCTTGCCTGACAATTATACAGTGGCCTATAGCTTCAGGCACCCTAAAGCGGCCTACAACTCAATGATGTTGCAGCCTTGTTGGGATGTGGTGACTATTCACCAACCTTCTCGAAATGCATACATCTGGACCATCCAAACTAGCACCGCATTCATCACAGTGAATACAACTATCTGAACTATTTGTATTTCTGAAACAACTGCCAGTTTTTCTCTTGGTGAGATTAATGATGGGTGGCTGAAATATGGCTTCATGAATGGCTGCAAGCCTTCCTGCATTGAGAGGTTTATTGGGACTCTGGAGACATTATCAGCTTCAAATACCTAATTGCTGCTCGTCAGTAGCTTTTCAAAAGTTGCTTTTCCATTAGTCACGTTCTGGACTGAACCGAATAATATTCCAGAAATTCAGGCTCAGACAAAATGCGATTACAAAAATATTTATTCCAGAAAAGTGCACCGACAAAGTACAAATTGTAATCTCTGGTCAGAAGGAACCAATAAAAAACAAGGCCTAAAACAAAAAGCGCTTGCAAAACGCAAGGTACAAGAGAATAATAATATAATAATGATAATAATAATAATAATAATACATTTTATTTATAAGCACCTTTTAAAACACTCAAGGACACTTTACAATCAAGAACAAAAATAAATAAATAAAACCACAGATAAAATTATAATAAATTGAGTATGCAATTTTGAATAGGTGGGTTTTGAGATGGGATTTGAATGTGGGAGGAGAATCAATATTACGAATGATGGGTGGAAGTGAGTTCCAGAGAATGCACAAACGAAATATCGCAAGTCCAACAACGCAAAACTAAAAGTCAAGGTCGATAAATAGGAACAACATTCCACTATGACAAAACAAGAACGATCATGAAAGATATCGAGAGGTTTAGAATAGAACACTTGAAGCACAACAGCGAGCAAGGTCAATAATCTGACAAGAGACTAGGCACCCTGGCAGACCTCAAATACATGCTAGGCTTGTTTAGTAAACGCGTAACAGGTTCACCTGCTGGAAGGAAACACCCTTCACTCCAGATGGGGCTGAAAACAAAACAAACAGACATGACACTATTTAGCACTTAATATGTCTTTAACATTGATCTCACTTAAGTTTTCTTGACATTTTCAGTGTTTCCATTCCTTTCACAATGCCTTGGTTTCATGTTCCCATCATCAGAAAAGTCCCAATTTTCCCACATACTGCATGAAACCTGACTTGCTTTTACATGTAATAATTCCTTCAGTAATTTTCATTTATTTAAGGTCACCCGGGAAGCTAAATTCCTTGTCTCAGCTTGATATCAGTGATCTAAACAGAAAGAAACAAGAGATGCAAAAATCTACGCACATTTGTTTTTCTTAAATTGCCAATGCAAAATTATTTGGAGAACGGTGACTATCTATTTATCATCCATTCACTGCCCCTTGGAAAATTTAGCTCACTAATGCATTCATAGTCGAGTGTACACACAAATAACCTGACTATTTAGCAGCCTTATCAACATGAAGTGAATGATCTACTGTAATCATACTAGAGCCTAAAGCCCAGAGCCCTTTCACGTCCTGCTCAATACACCCCTCCCCCTTCCGCCCCCACCCCGGATGCCCCCCGCCAACCTTCCCGTGTACACACAATGGCACCAATTTAAATGCAAATCCTGACATTCCCATCACTCGACCACATGACGTCTGTTTTACCAAAAGCCTGGTCGCGTCGGCCAAGATCTTAGCAAACAGAGCTGCGCAACTGTTCATCTCATCTATGTTGAAAATATGGGGGGAACATGGTTGATCACTGCGGAAAAAATATTCGGTTGTATGAGAGACTAGAGGGAATGATGATCTGAGATTGTTTTGGGTATTATCTTCTTTCTGTAATAACAGATATATCAAAATATTGATGATGAACTCAGAGAGTAGAAGTGTGTTTCCTATGGAAGCACTTATTTTGAAAGCTCAGAGTCATAGTTTTTAAAAAATGCCTTGCAATCATTTAGATTTAGGCTTTACTCTGTTTTGTGGGTAATTGTCTCCCAGGTTTGTGCTTTCTGAACCTTTGTTTTGTGATACGTGTTCTGCCAAACATTTTTGTTTACACTGGACAAAATGACAAAATTTGGGCACACACAAGAAGGGGGTATCCATTCAAATGTGCTGCATTTAACCTTGGTGTCTCGCAATGTTTCTATTATTCACTCTAACCTCATTTTGGGGTTCCTGTTGCATATAAATTTAGACTGCCATAGTTTCTCGCTGATTATCGGATAATTCCTTTTTCCGTCTTGCTGAATTGGCGATATACAGTGATATCTTATTTCATTGCTCAAGCAATTTGCATTGTATCAATTCCACCAGCAGTTGAATCTGACTCTAACCATCTAACTATAAAAGCTGGTGTCGTGCCGCGGGGCAAAATGAAGGCAAAATCTCATCAGAGGAATGCAGAAAATATCCAGCAAGATGCATGCCGGGGAAAACCCATGCAAATGCATAATTGACATGAAATTCATGAAAGCTTGAGCTCTCATTGGAATTCTTTGCCAACCACCACCGTTGGCCACCATTTTGTTGGCACAACCAAACCGCCGTACATCAAAAGTTATGATGCGGAAAACGTGAGATGGATCATGTCGCAAAATAAACAAAACTCATACTGTGACACGAACAGGAAGATGATGAAAGTGTATCATCCGGATTCAAGTCCTTTCCTCAAACCTTTCTCTGCCAACACCCCGGCGTCATGTAATCATGACTCCAAATACAGTTGCTAAAAAAAGTAGGTGAACACCTTTGGAATGACCTTCATTGCTGTGTAAATTGGTCACAATATTTGATCTGATTTTCCTCCACGTCAACATTAGACAAACACAGTTTTCCTTAACTAGTATCATGCAAACAACGTGTTTTGATTGAAGGCATCATGCAAACAACAGTACCTGTATGTGAACCTTTGGATGTGATGAATGGTTGACCGTTTGGGAGCCAGCTTCAACGAAACAGTTTCAGATCAGACCTGCTATGGCCCTGAGGAATTTTCAGCAATATTCTTGGCACTTCTGGTGTGAATCGCTCTCTTGAGGTCATGGCACAGTATGTCCATTAGTTCTGAGGTCAGGAGTGTGACTGGACTACTCTGAAGGCCCATTTTCTTCTGTTAAAGTCATTGAGTTGTTCATTTTCATTGTGTGGCACTGAGCTTGAATAGCGGCCGGGCGGTTTTAAATTTTCCTGCAAAATATCCAATTAAACTTGGAAAATGAATTCTTCCTTTAATAATACAATCCATTTAGGCTCTGAGGAAGCAAAGCAGCCTCAAACGATCATGTCTCCTCTGTGATACGTAATAGTCGGGATGAGGTTTTAAAGTAGTGTGTCGTGCCTTTTGTTCTTCACACACAGTGTTGTGCATTCCTTCTAAACAAACTTTTGTTCTGTCTGTCCACACAATCATATGCCAGTAGCGCTGTGAAACATTGAATTCGACTTCAAACCTGCAGGAGTTTTTATTTATTGATTGACTTATTGATTGATGTATTTTTTTTGACCATGTGTTCCTCCGTGGTGTCTTCCCATGACATCCATCTTATTCAGTTATACTAATTGCAGAATTGCCAATAGAGATGTTGCATCAGACACTTCTGCCAGATTGTTATTTACCTCATTGAGCATTCTGCGCTGTGTAATCTGAGGGAGAGAAAGAAAAATGTTGAACTTCTTAAAATTTTTAAAGGGCTTGTCTACCCCTAGACGAATGGACATCAAAGCTTTAGACCCTTTTCAAGTACAGTCAATATAAAATGAGGAGCTGGGATTAAATGTGTGGCGTCTGAAAAGACATCTAAATACGTCTTTGGGAGTGAATGAGTTAATAGTAGAGCTTCAAAGAGCTCTTTGATACCAGACATGGTTCACATCGAGAAATGCTTCTTGAGAAGAGCAAACTCTAAACTGGTGGGGGTTTTTTTTCTTTCAATTTAATAAGACAGAACAGTTTTAATAAAGACCTCCAACTAATCACTTTGATTGAAGCCTCAGGTTTCACATGCTTTTCTCACCCGGCACTCTGAATTATTTACCGGTACATGTTGCGTCAAAAAAAAACAAAAAAACACGTTATTGTTTGTCTGGTCTTAAACTATATTTTTGTGTGACTTCGATGAACACAGGTCACATTTTATGACCATTTTTGTAATAGAAAATCAGGTACTGCCTGCAGTTTTCCTTGTCTGCAGTTGTATTCATACGACTCATGTTACTAGAAACTAGACGGCATGTTTGGGTTCACTCGACTGTGGCTCTACATTCAATTCAGCATTCAGTTTGATTTTCTCCATTGTCCTTTTTTTGAAAATGGGAGGGAAGTTGAAGTTTTAATTTCAACTTGCATGTCCTTTTGAATGAAGAGACGTTGATTTACAAAAATCTAGCTATGGAAAAAAAAATACCAACCGCAAGCTGCATCCTCTGAGTAATAGTTTTGGCATCACTGGTGCATAGATATTGATGGGAATACTGAAGTGATTTTGGCCATCATTACAAAGGAAAAAAAAACAAGACATGATGTCTAATATTAAAGTCATATTAAATGTTTTTTTCAGGGATGGACCATTTATCGTCCAGCCCGTTAAGCAAATTGGCATCTGCCTGTTTAAAAATGGTGACACCCAATAAGAGCTCAATATCAAATCTGGCTATTTGGTGCTGCATCATCTTTGTTATATTGAAATTTTGGGACACTTGAGGTACTGTAGAAAATGTTAATTTTAATCATTTAAGACTTTAATGATTACCTCACTAACATAACACAACACTGAAGAGCGGTGGTCCCATAATTTTTTTCATGATGGTTTGCACAAACAATTTTGCAATATTGTTCTTCATGATTTGATTCATTCACACATTTTATTGAGCAAAAAAATGTAAGACAGAACTTTTCTACCACTCTCTCACTACTTGGGAACAGATTCCAAACTTATACAGTATTTGTGTCTCTCTATTGTATTTTCCTGACACCCACATTGTTTCACCTCGCTTTCACCCCCTCATTAGTCATTGGCCTCAGTTTCCTCCGTCTCTCTGACAAGCTAATTTTGCTCTGAGCCAAATTGCGGTCCCCCTGTATTTAGCCCTCCTATCCCTCTGATCTTGATTGTCCTCTCTCTCTCTCTCTGTTCTAGAGGCTACCCAGATGAGCCCATCGATACAGAGCATGTTGATGACCGCCACACGTACATCCATGGCATATATTGTGCGCCACTGGCGCAGCCAGAGCGAGGGAGCATGGCCAGTCTGGACCGTATGGGTGGCCGACGTTCACCCTCAATTGACAGCATTCGTAAGGATCCGCGTTGGCGTGACCCAGATCTACCAGAAGTCATTGCCATGTTGGGCCACCCCATCGATCCTGTCAAATCCAATGCTGCTGCCTATTTGCAGCACCTGTGCTATGAAAACGATAAAATCAAAAAGGATGTGCGCCAGCTGAAGGGAATTCCTGTCCTGGTGGGGCTCCTGGACCACCCCAAGTCTGAGGTCCACCGCAAGGCTTGCGGAGCCTTGCGCAACATCTCCTATGGCAAGGACAATGACAATAAGGTGGCCATCAAAAATTGCGATGGCATTCCTGCCCTCATTCGCCTCCTGAGGAAGACGAATGACATGGAGGTTCGAGAGCTCATCACTGGTAAGAGAACCGTTTATTTGTTTGTCATTTAAAAGAAAGTGCACGAATGTAACTAGTAAAATGACATTATTTTTTTCATTACATTATGAATAAATTCATTTTATTTTACAAACCGAGCAAATGAGATGTCATTTGCAGAGGTCATGGCTCCGTTTAAGCAGTTTGAAGCACATGAAGTAATATGTGGTGTGAACTCATCGCTGTAACAAAGTTACTTTATTGGTTTTCATCATCCCCCAAAAATTTAGCACGTTCGCAGCTCATCTTATTGTTAACATTATTTCCACCGAGATCATTTTTAATTCATTTTTCCTTAACATGCTGTATGTATTTGCTTCAGGTTGGTTAATGCTTCCGTTGAAACGTAAGCACTCGAGATCGTATTTCTCAAAGCCGCATAAGCAACCATCACAGAGACAGCAAATGCATCAAATCAACACCCAACAAAGAAATTAATCATTGCTCAACATCACGGAGCAAAAGATCAGGAGCATCACAAATGAACTTAAAACTAGTTTGTCATGACAGAGTTGGTGAGTTTTGGATCTTGAAGCACTTAAAATAATTGACAATGTCTATATGACCTTGTCAGCATGTCTGAGAAATAATGAAGTTATGCTGCTGCCATCTTTCTAATTAGGACATGCCCTTGGTTTTTCTGTGCAGATTTTTTTTTGGGGGGAAGATTTGTATTCTGACTCTCAAGTTATTTCCTCTTTGTTTTCAGTTTTCCTGTCTCAACCATAACCTTGCATTGTTGTTTTGTGATGCTTTTCCCGACTTTCACTGCAGCCTCGTTCCTTTTATTTTTTGGGTGGGGGGTTAATTCCATTAGTCTCCCCTTTTGGAGATCAAATGCAAGTGTACAAAGTGTGCATGCGTGTTTATTTTGACAGAGATGTCATGGTGAGCGATGACTTTGGCACAGCAGAGATAATTGCCTTTATAACGCTGCATTGCATTTGCTAAAAATAACCCCGAATCACAAGACATAGTGAAAGGAATGGAGGGGAACCTTTTTTTGTTTTTTCTACTGCTTTTGCTCTCCTTTCCTTTCTCGTCTTTTTCTCCTCTCCATTCATTTCCTCCACGTTTGATTTCGTGTATTGCAGTTTCCCAAGCTTCAGGTTTCCCTCTCCAGTGAAAAAGGCTTGTCACAATGCAAGCTCAGCTTGCAGCCCCAGACCATCTGGCCAGCAATCGGCAGGTTTTCTTCTAGAATTACATATAATTGAGGGGTTTTAAATATAGAATTCTTTTTTTAGTATTCGTTTCATAAGAATTGGCTGTAGGAGTGGTCTGTGACTGTGAAACCACAGAGTTATTCTTCATCCTGCCGCGGAAAGTGATGACGCGGACGTTTGTGTGTTTTCCACATAGGAGGACCCAATCATTTCTTTTTTATTGAGCCTTGTCCATCACACTTATTTTTATTTTCATCTTCTTGGGCTTCTGTGGTGTTCATTTCCACCAACATGTCGTATGAATTATTCTTTTTTTTATGGACTCTTCCATCAAAGTATTGGCAAAACCGTCGTCGTCGGTAAGTGAATGGTGCATTCATGTCAGTATGTCAGTGTTCAAAAGAATCGCAAATGTTCCTGAAACAGATGTTCACCAACAGTTTTAGCAGGGCAATATATGAAGTGAAATCCGCGAAACAATTTTTGCCTGAAATCGATCAGCCTTACTTTAAATGCATAAAAGCTCTTCAATAATAATCAGTAAAACGTTTATGTTCTCCTCCCTCCTGAACATAAGAATGAAAAGCTGCAGTAGTCAAAGCAATACCTTAGTGGTGACATGGATCCACTGATCTTTGCAACACAAGTAAGGCACAATTTCCTTGATACTTTACATCAGGGGTGCCTATTACGTCGATCGCCATCGACCGGTAGATTGCGGACTGGTCCCAAGTCGATCGCGAGGGGTGTCGAGGAGAAAACAAACAAACAACCATTTATGTGTTTTTGTGCATGTTAGTAATATTTTTTGTCTTAATGTACACTGCACCCCAAACATCCTTTCAGTCTCATTTTCACAAAAGTTTAAAAAATAAAATAAAATAAAGCAGGTAAATCTTTAACCTACGGTGGCGCGTGACCTACGTCACCGGAAGTTGTTAGCGCTCAGCAGTCTGCAATTGCAGCTTGTGATCAGAGCTGTTGCGCTATATCTTTTCTCGTCATTATTCTCATTCAGAGTTTGTTTCGTGGACAATTCAGCGAGGGCACGGACAAAGAATAGGAATCTAGAGGGCCGAGGGAAGCGCTTTAAAACGGTACGTGTGAGCTACGATAGTTAAGAAGTGCGTCGCATGCCTCCGTGTCAGGCTGTTACTCATCATGGCGTGCGCGTGGGCAGTAACGGGTCGATCGCAGGAGGTTGTTTGATCGAAAAGTCGATCTTCGGTGCAAAAATTTTGGGCACCCCTGCTTCAGATGGATTAATGCTGCTAAAAATGAGACTGCAAACTCATGACCAACCTGCACTGTATAATCGACAGGAATAAAACACGTTTACCTTTTACCACCTTATAATGATTACCTCCAAGTTCTGTTTAACAAAAATACAATTAAAAAAACAACTAATAATTCTGTCTTAATTCTTAAGAAATTTTAGATGAAATGCTCTGACCCTAATACACGAAACACATTTATGGCAAAAACATTTTTTTAAAAAGCATTTAGATGAAGCTTCTACATCTTGTTTGTGGTGACAGGCTCCTTTCCTCTGAGGTTGAGTCAGGGAAGGAATGGGTGGGGGGAGAACGTTAATAAGCAGGCCAAATGTAATAGCTGAGCCAGAGGAGCATAATTTCTGTCTGTGCTCCTCATATAATGTAATTAGTTGTAACCTCAGCTCCTGTGCCATTTCCCGGTCTATGTTCACACAAACCCCAGGCATCGAAGAGAGGGACTAAGCAGAGAAAGTCATCTTAAGATCACTCGAGCTCTGCTTTTCGTGACACACACTTGCTGGTTGCATCCCAGCTTTAACTTTACATTCGGAACCCGGTTGTTTACTCTGTCAAATGTTTCAGATATAAAATCAAACAGAAAGCAAGACTATAATCTTGAAACCAGTGTGCGAAACTTTGTAACAAGCTTTGAATTTAGATCTGAGTGACAGAGATCATCTGTTGGCAAATGAAACACTTCATCATTCTCCAAGAAAACACCCCCACCTCTGGCAGAACTTCACCTACATTCCGAGGCTAGGCGGGAGACGTTGAATCTCGGTAGACCGAGTTCCACACCTCTGTTGTTGAGATGGCCGACCGGCGTTTGTGGCCATAAAGTTGCTGACGAATGTCCTTGCGGCAACCCTTCAACCCGTTGGTAGACACCAGCTGTGAGGGGATGCCATCAAACTGAAGAAGGAGTCCTGTAGAGCCTTTTTGGCCTGTGGGACTCTTGAAGCAGCTGGCCAAGTGGAATGTCCCTTTGGTGGTCGCAGAGGTTAAAACTTGGGCGTAGGAGTAGTTCAGTGAGGCAGTGGAAAGATTTTCCAAACTTCAGAGAAAATTTTGATCTGGCATCTCAGTAGGGGGGAACATTGCACCATCAGCACTATGTACAGTGGGGATGGGGTGCTGCTGACCTCAAATCGGGAGGTTGTGAGTCGGTGAGGAGAATACTTCAATTCCACCAGCATACCTTCCATAAGGAAACAGAGTCTGAGTTGGTAAAAAAGCATCTCGGTGCCAGGGCCCCAGGGTGGACGACATGTGCCCGGACTTCCTAGAGTCTTTGGATGTTGTGGGGCTGTCCTGGTAGATATTGCATTGGAATCGGGAAGAGTGCTTCTTGTTTTGGCAACAGGGATAGTGGTCACTCTTTTAAGGATGGAGACTGGAGGCTTTGTTCCAACTGCAGGGGGTTCACACGCCTCAGCCTCTCTGGTAAGGTCTATTCAGGGTTGCTGGATAGCCGCATCCATCGGAAAGTCAAATATCACATTCATGAGGAGCAGGGTGGTATTTGTCCTGGTTATGGGACAGTGGGCGCGCTAGACACTCTCGGCAGGGTCCTCTCGTGTGCATGGGAGTTTGCCCAAACAGTCTACATGTGTTTTATGGACTCGGAGAAGGCATTCAATCGTGTCCTTCTGGGGCTTCTTTTGGAGGTGCCTCGGGAGTACGAAAAGAAGGCCCGACTGTTACGGGCTGTTTGGAACCAGTATAACCAATGTCAGAGTTTGGTCCACATTACTGGCAACAAGTTGGCTTCATTTTTGGTGAGGGTGGGACTCCGTCTAGATTGCCCTTGGCCATTGATTCTGCTCATCACCCTTATGGAGAGACCTTTCAAGTGCAGCCAATGTGTAGAGGGGGCCCAATTTGGTCAGCATTGTAAATGACAATCTCCTCTCAATTACGTTATGTTCGTCAAAAAAGCTTAACGCTTAAAGCTTAAGTTTATTCAATAAAGTAAAGAAATACTAAAAGTGGGTTACTTTTGAGCATTTCTGAAGAGTGTAGTGTCGATTTATCTCATTCAATTCTGGGGAGCCATAGACTCGTGCAAATAGTTTCTTTGTCTGAGTCACTGTAGTCACCTCCAGGAATTGTATTTGTAGTTTTAATTGCTTTCAATAATCAAATGTTGCTTGCCAAACATATTTCTTTGCAGCATCCAGTTTCTTTCCATTCTCATCATTCTTCACTGCTTGTCTCCCTAAGGCCAACTGGCTGCTCATATGTTGACTGCCTGTTGAGTGGTGCTTGTCACAACAAAAACTGATGCCAGTGTCACAACTGCGCAAGTAATCCAACCTGGCACTCAGCCGTGAATGTTTGTTTGCCATCTTATTGACATTGCCTGGAGGACCACATTATTCATGTGATTTAAGTGTGGATGATGATACCCACTCTTGAACACCCTTGTGCATTTTGTAGAAAGATATTAACATTGACTCTTGAACACAGATGATAATGTAAGTGTGTAGGTTGAATCCTGTTGATAAGATGTCTACAACGGAATCTCACCCACCCAACCCATACGTACGCACATAATCACGCATGCACGCACGCACGCACGCACGCACGCACACACGCACACACACACACACACACACACACACACACACACACACACACACAGACACTCTCTCTCAGAACTTGTTTTAGCTTACTCCAGATTATGCTCCGTAAATGTAACAGCAGGTGTGATAAGTGGTGACAGACACTCAAACAAACCTGAGTGAGTTCAGAAAAACAAACCTTCCAAACATGGATCTCCATTTCTCATTGTTACTTATTGTACGCTAACAGTTTTTCTGCTACTTGTTTAAAGAGGCACACAAAAAGGGCACCCTAATTTCCACAAACTTAGTGGAAGGTAGGAGCCTACGCCAAGAGAGATCCCATTCTATTCATTCAAGTATGTAGAGGTGATATCCTTACTTATGATAGAAAACATTTTGTTGAATACAGACCCCGGATCAGAATTCTGGTTGTGTTTTTTTTTGTTTTGTTTTGTTTGTTTTTTAGCTTTTTAACACAAAGATTACAGTACAGTATAAAAAACAAACGAAAAAAACGGCCTATGATCGCATGCTGATAGGCAGCTAAACCCACACAGAAAAATGCTAGTAACCTTGCAGAGCTACTGTGGAAAGCAGGTAACATCATAGCAGGCTTATGAGCATCCCTCCATTGTATTCTCTGCCTCAATTGGATTTTCGGTCAATATTGACATGCTTTTGAGTGTGATGATAACGTTTGTCCTGCTCGACAGCTGTTATTACAGTGAATCGTCACTCGGTCTCTTTGTATTCCCCCCCACCCTGAATGTCCTTTTTTTCCCTTTCACTTTCAATCTTTTTGGCTGATCCTCTCTCCTCTTTTTTATTGCATGTTTCATCTATAATCCTCTTTCTTTATTGCCTATTTATTTTCCTTCATCTTTACCATCTGTTTCTTCTCTTGCCCCTCCCCCCCCCTCCACCAATAGGGACTCTTTGGAACCTGTCCTCCTACGAACCCTTGAAGATGGTCATCATAAACCACGGTCTCCAAACAATGACCAATGAGGTCATCATCCCACACTCCGGGTGGGAGCATGAACCAAACGAGGACTCGAAGCCACGTGATGCAGAATGGACCACCGTCTTCAAAAACACTTCCGGGTGCTTGAGGTAGAGTCACCCATTCACTCAAGAATGAGATAAGCATTGCTTTGAGGTTTTGTTCATTTGCATTTCTGCTGTTTTGGACATTAAGTCAAACATCGATTCAAATTTGCTCGCCAGTAGATTAGCTCATTTAAAGGCATTTGGGTTTTGGGGGATAGAAAGCTGTGGTTCGTGTCCACAGAAGGATTACAAACAGAGCCTTGAAACAATTCCTGGCACCACCTGAGCCTTCCACCTTAGATTTAGATTCCCCCACTTTATTATCACACAGCGTGTCACTGCAACCCAGGTAGTGCCGCAGCTGCCAACACATCCAACGTGAATTATTGTTTATCTGCTGAAGCAAGTGTACTGGCAATCACCTCCTTACTCACTCACCATCTTCTCAAGTATTTTACCCACGACATTGTATCATTGTATTTCATACGGCAAATTTTAAATTTTACACATGTAGTGTACTATTTTTTATTTTGCCATGCCAGATGTAACGGGTAAATGACACACTCTACACACAGACAAGCACAAATAATATAGACAAACACAATAGGTATCACAACTTGTCATGAGTCCGTGTGATATGAAGTGTTGTCATATGTTCATATCATATGGATTTATTCTATATGGTCACTGGCGATGAAGTTGGTCACACAGCTGACTTTCACACGGCCAGACAGAACACCTGAGTGACCGCAGGGTTTGATGTGTGGATGTGAGTGTGACTGTTTGCCTGTCTTCATGTACCCTGCCACTGACTGGCAGGTTGTAACTTGTCATTTGACCACAATCATCTTGGACTGGTAACATAAAAAAAAAAAAAAAATCAAGATATGGGTTATAGACATCACTGACATTGCAGTGGCTGAAGCGCGAAACATCCGTGGGTTCAATTCCCACTCTCTGACAACGTGAATGTAAGTGTTATGTCTCTTAAAACCCCTTGCGATGAACTCAGGAGTTGTCAAGCCCATATATGTCATGGGCCACATTTTAGTTACCTTTTCCATTGGAGCACCATGATGACTGAAACCATATCAAGAAGTCAGGAATAATGGCTTATTCTAACTATTAACTATTACTAATGACTATTGTCTAAGTTGCTTTAATGAGGGTTTGGTAACACGACAATGCTTACTGGGCCTTGATTTTGACACCCGGGGATTAATTGGTGACCAGTCAAGGGTCTAGTCTGCTTTTCCCTGGAAATCCACTTCCTGTAACTTTGAATAGGATAAGCGGTTGGATGAATGGGGGTGTTATATGTTGTTTTCTTTTCTTTTTTTTAAATATATAAACAAGTAACAGAAAATATTGTTATAGAAAGCAAACAAAAATCAACAAAACCACATTCAAAAGAACATTTTACCCTCTCTGCCTCCTTGTATGCTTGCACGCAGTTATCATTATTCGTCTTCAAATTGAAACTTTCGAGCGAGTATCTCAAAGCCACTTTGTGTGTGGTTGTGGGTGTGGGTGTCGGTTCGTGTGTGTCTGTTTGGATTATAATGCCTCATGCCTGACCGTGCTTGCCAAGCTTGTCTAGACTGTAATCTGGATTTGAACATATTGCAGCGGGCAATGCTTCATCTCACTGGTTTACATTTACAACATACAGGCAGTCAGAAACTACCTCACTTACTCTCCTCTCAAAGACACACTTGAAGCCCCCCCCCACACACACACACACACTAATCAATCAATCAATAAAACGTCTTGCTGTTCTTGAGAACCCAGAGAGAATCAATGAAAATTCTCAGATGTAGTTTGAAAAAGTTACACCATTGCTGTTTTTACTTCATTTAACATGAGTTACGACCTCTGCCTTTTTCACATATGTGCATTTGTCAGCTTCTCTACAAACACAAGCACTCGTTACCCCTACCCCATATGTTAGCGCTGGCAGAAAATGCACAGTCTTCCTGTCAATCTCCCTCGCCCGACAATTAATGCAGCAGCGCTGCTGAGAAAATGGCTCCATGGTAACTGCAAGCAAGCCTGCAGTTTCCTAGACGCAGAGTTAGTACCTTGGGAAGAAGTGCTGATGCCAGAGGGAATTTGTTTACTCACACCACATCAGAGACATCACACCGTTCCTCTTGACTGAAATTTTCATTGTATTAAAAAGCATCCTCGATTGATGTGTTTGATGTCCCGTCTAACTGCAAAGAGGGAACGATCATGCTCCATATCTTCTTTTTGTCCGGGTAGACTGTTTACAAGATTTGTAAGTGAGTGTTATTTGGAAATTGTTGTTTGTTCATTTAGATTTTGTGAGGATGAGAGGGACACACATTCCGTCTCTGTTCCAGTTCATGTCAAAGTTGTTGGGGGTCAAGATTGACCAATGAGCCTAAGCCACCCCTGAACGTGTCTGAAGATTTCTGCCCAGTTATTTAACCTTGTACCAGTTTGCATGAATTGCACATGCAGCGTTGGGGAGGGGCTCCAACCATCCCAGTCAGCCTCCATCGGTGACTCCCCAGTTTATTCCCAGCTGCTTTTCTCCAGAGCAGCTGATAGCCTTATAACTGTGCAGTACCGGAATTAGAGTAATTAGCTACACCTACCGATATTCAATACAAGACATTTATAAAACAACATTTACAGACAAATGTACTGTACCGTGTCCTGAATGACGGAGGAGACATACAGTATGTTCATTTGAACAATGGAGATGATTCGTATTGTGACAGCAACATGACGTAGTAGTTGGCATGTCTGCATCTTTGTGCGAAGTCTACATGTTGCTTTCATGATTTTTTTTTTTTCCCCCCCATTCCGCCGACTTGCTCCCACATTGCAGAAACATGCTTGGTAGGTTAAGTGAAGATTTTAAATCAGTGGTGTCAGTCTCATTTTTGTCACGGGCTTCGTTGAAGTTATGGTTTCCCCTCTGAAGGCTGTTTTGACTGTGAAGGCACACAAGTTTTATTCTATCAAAGGTTCACACAAAAAATGATGGATAACTACTTTTGAAATCAAATGTCAAGAATTTGTTCAACTATTTTTCAAGTTACTGTCATAACGTAACAAGAAAATGCTTGCAAAATCTTGACCTTAGTACATATTTAAAATGATAGTTTGAAAGTTGACATGCTTGATTTGCTTTTGTGGGTCACATAAAATGATGCGGCAGGGCAGATCTGGTGCCTGCTCTTTGCTCTAAACTGTCCATAGGTGTGAATGTGTGTGGATGGATGGATTGATATTCACATGGTGTTTTGAGCTTGTGGGGAACTATACTCCACAATATTTAACTACTAATGCACTCTAAATGTTTTATAATCGCCTTAGTGACTCATCCAACATCTATTGCCAAACAGGAGTAATGGAATTGACCAAGGGTGGCACATTACAGTTTGAAATGCCTTTTGGCCTTGCAGGAGCTGTAGCATCCAATATAAATACAATATAACATTTGCCGTACTACCTTTAGGTAGAATTGATGCGACAATTTACAGTTGCTGTTTTTCACAGTAAAGTGACACCAAATGTGACAAATGAGCTTTCCATTTGCAGTGAACAGTAAAAATGCTGATGCAAGCTCACAACCTGCTCTGAGTTGATGAAAAGAATTAAAAGCCTATGTCTTTTCATCCACAGCTGCACCGCACCATCTGCCTCATTTTGCAGGGAATGCTGAAACATAAAATATATTACAACACAAAAGCTTTCGATAAAACCCACATTTAACAATTTTGTATGTTGACTGCACCTTACTCTAAGTCGAAATAACTGAAAACGTGGGATTAGTTTCATAATAATTGTGAATGTCCAACCATATTCTACCGCTGAAATCAGTAACCTTGGGTATCCAAGGTCTGATGTAACCCAATCAGAACCTACATATTACGCCTCCAGGTCACCTCTCCAGGGACCGCAGCTATCTGCTTTCTTAAATGACAGATGCACGATCCATAATCCTTCTAGGGAAGACAACTGTCTCCCCAAAAGACTGCTAAAAATGGAACAGCTGGCCGTAAAACTCAGTCTGTCTGCTCCCAAACACACGCCTGTCAAATAAATCCAAGGTGCGTGCTCCTCGGATTCATTTACAGGAGTACTCGAGACCATTGTCTGACAGCTGAACACTGCTAAAACCGCTTCATAGAAGACATTGGCGGACATGCTCATACACTGGCCAACTCATCACAGTCAACAGTAACAGTTGATTTGGCTGTGATTTGGATTTTAGGAGTTTGGGATTTAGGAGATATGGAATTCTGCACTGTGTATGAGCTACATATACACTGCTGCTCTCTCTCGCTATCTGTTGTACCTACTAAATGTTTATGTTGAACCCAAAGTCACGTGCAGTGGCGTTGACTGTGATGTGCACTGCTGCTTGCTGTTGCAATACTGACTGTATCTCTTTTCCAGGATTTAAATGGGTTTGTCTAACGGGATTATGCATCTTGGATGCTCTCGTAAGTGAAATCACATGTGGGAGCTCAAGCAATCGTTTAACCTTTCGCCATGCCTTTCCTTTTACAGTCAGTTCAGAAAAACATCTCCGGATATGACAAGAGTGGAAATTATCTTTGTACTGCAAATTTCCCTCTTCGACTGATGTCAAAGATTTGTTTGAATTGCTTTGTACAAGAGATCAAACTCTGACATTACAGACGCTCCCCAGGTTACGAACGAGTTACGTTCCAAACGATCGTTCGTAAGGTGAATTCGTCCGTAAGTTGCTTCAGTGTTATATTTTGTCTGGAATTTATGTTTAAGACTTATATGTTTGACATCCATATAACGGGGAGAGAGCTTTTCGTCACGTTCTTCCGGGCTTGAGGGTTAGCTGCCCGGTAAACTAGCAGCGGCTTCAGCTTGAAGCTCCCGATATTTCTGTTTATAAATGGTACCGATGGTCGAACGATTCATGTTGTATGCAAGTGCAACGCTCACCATTTTCTCACCCGCATCAAGCTTCTTTATTATTGCCACTTTCATTTGAAATGAAATGGCTTGCCTCTTCTTTACACTTCCACTCTCACTAGAAGCCTTTCGCTTTTCACCAACCATATTGAATAATGGATGCACGAGATATTTAACAACTGGGCAGAGGAAGTCGGATTCGGGGTGGATGCTGGGCGAGCTCTCACAGCGCCACACGTCGGTATTAGCGGCGGAAAGAAGTACTACAGTACCTGTACTCGGAAAAAGGCGTGAAATGCAAAATCTAACTTTTTCTTTTCTTTTTCGACATACCCGTAAAAATGTTCGTATGTACCGATGTTCGTAAGTCGGGGAGCGTCTGTAATTCATTGTCATCCAGCCTAATAAACACTTGAGCTGAGATATGTGAGAAATAGTCTCCGTCGTGATATTAGGTTGACCATCGTCTTTTGGACAGGAATAAATCACACTCATAATCCCTCAAGGGGGAATCAGACTTCCACTCTGCTATATATTTTTGTGCGTTGTGCACCACACACACAACAAGCTCACGCACATGCAAGCATGCAAGGATTCATGGTGAAAGAGGCCACTTGAGTCGGAGGGTGGGGATCGCACCTTACTAAACGGTGCCACAACAGTAGCCAGCAAACAGACTTTTTATATGAAATAAATATATATATATATATATATATATATAATGTGTGTGTGTGTGTGTGTATATATATATGTGTGTGTGCGTGCGTGCATGCGTGTATATACGGTCTTGTTTTTACATTAAAATGAAGAATGGATACAACAAAAGTAATACCGGCATTTCCCGATGCTCTAAATTGAGAAAAAAGTGTTGTTATATGCACAATAAAGATGCATGTACATGAAAAGGAGTGTTTTGTGGCAGGACTCATCAATCATTTTGAGAGTGTCACCTTACAACATACACTCTCTCAGTAGTTGTGATGCTTTATTTGCTCGAAAGATTTAAATGGCGTGCCGGCTGAAATTTGTGTGCAAATTGACTTCATGTTGGATTCATGTCTTTTATTAAACAACAAACTCCCAGGAAGTATTATTAATCAGCTTTATTGCAATATTATTGTTTTGAAATTCACAGCAGAGTAACTGCAATCAATTCTTACGCTGTTTGCCACTTGCTAAATTTAAATGAATGCGTGTCTTCCTCAGAAACGTGAGCTCAGACGGGGCTGAGGCACGGCGCAGACTGAGGGAGTGTGACGGATTAGTGGATGCCCTGCTGCATGCTCTCCAATCAGCTGTGGGGAAGAAGGATATGGATAATAAGGTTCGACATCACCTGACTACTACTCATTTAGAGTTGGGTTGATCTTAGCAGATGCACTTAAACTAACGATGTTACGTTGCCTATTTGCCGCCTCCCTCCTAGTCTGTGGAAAACTGTGTCTGTATTATGCGGAACCTGTCCTACCATGTCCACAAAGAGGTACCGGGGGCCGAAAGGTTTCAGGACCCATCAGCGCCACAGGCCCCTGGCTCTGCAGGGCCACAGAGGAAGAAGAAGGATGATGCTGGCTGCTTTGGAGGGAAAAAGGCCAAAGGTGAGGAAGAGCGAGATTTTGAACCTCACGGATTAGTCAGCTCTGCTTTTGCAGTTTTTTTTTTTTTTTACATTTTTACTTTTCTTATTTTATCCACTTATCATTGGATCACATCACAACCAAACATAAAAGTAAACAGTTGTTTACGTTAAAAGGAACATGCATTTTGTGGGATGAGGAGCCCAAATGCAGTATGTCTGTTGCACACATGCCTATTCTACTGTTGACTCTTGTTTGGTAGATGTGACGAATAAAGACTTTTCAGTGACAAGGAAGAAATACAACATGTTGGCAATTCTACCATTTAGTCTTTGAACAAACAACCTGAAGCCTTGGTAGCTTGTGGAGGAACTGTACACAGGCACAAGAGCCCGGCCCCTCCTCCCGTGACTATGCAGGTCACACACTGTGTGGGATGGCATTCCACTCTGTAGCCAACCAATAGTTTTTACAAGTCAGCACCAATAGCACGGCCAAGCTGATCCCGCAAGTATGCAGTTGGGTTGAGGTTAGGACGATTGGCAGGCCGCTCTTTTAAACGCTGCTTTTCAGAGGCGGGTTGTTGAAAAATCTGTTCTCAATGTCTCCCTGCTGCTCAATCATGCTATCTCCATCAAACAACATGACTGTCTCCAATTAGCATAGTGTTCTCCCTGTCTTCTCCGCACTTACATACAGTATATGATCCACCTTCCGTCACCAGTCAGGTTCCAGGGCACAGGTGATGATGATACTACAAGCTTGAAAAAATTTTTTTTTTAAAAAGACTCCCTGATAAATTGTGCATAAGCCGTGTGGCATAGGCATAGTGTAGATGAAAATACATGAAATTAGATGATGGGGGCAATTTCTGGCCCGCCATCCATTTTTAAGCAGCCCGCGACATATTGTAAAAATGACTTTGCGACTCATATTGCGACAAATTGTTCCTGTGTCGACTCTAAATATAGAGATGGGATACACAATTTGCTCGATAGAAAGCTTTTCAAGCCGCACATATATAAACAAAAAATTGAAGGAGAAATATATAAAATAAATGTCGTATATTTTGGTGTGCTAGATAAACTGAAAAAACAAAAATTCAAAGTGGCCCTTGCGTCCTTCGATTTTTCCCGACGTGGCCCTGAGAGGAAAAAAGTTTGGACACCCCTGCTGTAATGCTTATACTCTGTTGTGCCGCTCATCCCACAAATGCACCGTCCTTCCAAATAGTTCCAAATTTCCATGTAAAAGGGAAATTTCCAAGTGTCCTAAATTTGTTGGCAAGAAGCATTGTTACCACAGAAAAATAATCTTCCAATGATGATCCCCAGCTTAATGCTATTAAATAACTGAAATGTCTTCTTTTCACGCTCCTGTTCTCCTGTCCTTGCACTTACATCACAGACTGACGCTTGTTTCCACTCAAGAATTTCTTACAAATGTGTCCTATTGATCTCTCTCATCCTTTTTTTGCCATGTACTGGTACATTTAAGAGGTTGTCATCGGCTATGTCACAGTATTTCTATTGACAGTAGTGATTTCGGTCAGAATGGTTTCAAAATAAGTTTTTGTCAGCCTGCTATGTGAGGAGCACGTCGGCATTATTAGGAGCATTGTTGGCTCCTTGTCAGATATTCTATTCAGATGTGTTGTAAGCAACATCTCCGCCTGTGCACTCCTGAGCTCTTAGCAACGCAACACCGCTCTCTCTCCCTGTTGTACATGGTGGTCATTAATCAGACGGCCAATGAAGGGTGACTGCACGCTGGTGACGCCCACTATCTGACGACTCTTTGGAGAAATCTCTCCATCTGTGGGTGTGAGAAACGCAGACTTTGCATGTATACACACTTGGAAAGAAACCAATTATCCACATGAACACTTTGCTGTGTGCGAGCGTGCATTAAATAATGAGTTGTGTGTAGCTGCTGCGGCCCCTCTAGGTGTTCCTTCCAAGAGCAACATTAACACAAAGCCATAAAGAAGCACCGAGCAATGCCGTTAAGTGACACGGTCGGCAAAATTGTTGGTAATTTGTTGCCTTAAGTAGGCCGCGTATTGCCTCCTCTTCAGTTTAGCGTCGCATTCCGCAGAAATTAAACTATACCATGATGATCAGCACTGGCAGAAGAGTTGTAACTTTGATTAGTTAACGAGCAGCCTGAGATTTTGATCACATCTGTTTTTTTTTCTTTTAACACAATGAATTTAATGGAGCATGTATGAATGCTGACAGCTTGCACTGTTGTTATTTTTTCTCTCTTGCCAATCTGATTGAAGAAATGAATTCAGTAACAATGTCTAAGTGTGTTTTATTTGACAGTTTCTGTATCTTTTCTCTCAAAAAGTACCTTGTTTTTTCTCTCTCCACTTCTTGACCCTCTTTTGTGAGTGCCTTTAAGTGTCACTCACACCGTTATTTTCATCAAATGATTTCTGTTCTCCTTTATACGCAGCCCTTTGACATGTGAGCATGGCTTTTTCACCATGCCCCTTCTCTCTTTTCTGTGCTTTGTCTTTTTTTGGCTGCTGCTTCCTTGGCTAACTGTAGAGGAATGGTTTAATCAAGGTGAGTGCACCATATACCCTTCTTCTCTTTGTCGTCCTCATCCAACCCATTCTCCCCTCTCTCATTCCCTAGAATGTAGTTAGAAGAGATGTTGTGTTGCACTTGCAAAACCTGAAATCGGTTCTACCCATTTCACATGGATTCTCGCATTTCTTCACTAGTGTTTTGTTTTTAGACCACACCCATCCGACTAGCTCCTTTGGATATATTTGGTAAGTGACTGTGAGGTTGTAGCGTTTCCTTCATCCAGTGACTCAATCAGAAAAATACAGATAGTTTTTAAAAAAAACATAATAAGTCATCCTGTAAGCTGCTATGGAGGTTTTTCTTATATGTATGAGGACACCATTCATTCAGTTTTTGTTACACTTTATGCTCTAAGTTTCCAAAGCTCGTAGTTTACAGTTGGACCCGACATTGTAATATTTATGTCACAGATGACCCAGGTGGAACTTAAACCTACATATAACTGCCCTTGACGCTAATGTCTGGTCAATTAGGCTACTGGGCCTCTTATTCCAACAATAGAGCCACCTTTTTAGAGACAAAACAGCTTCGCCTCAGCATTCAGACTCCAGTGACAAATAATTCCTTTCCTGAACAAAAGCACCAACTTTGGCTCAAATCCACACGATATGAATTTGAAGGTTGGCAAGGAAAGGCAGCACAGCAGTGAGTTGTTACTCCTATGCATCTATATGTTGCAATTGTACCTTTGAAAACAAATGCTTTAATTCATTTGGCTAGAACATTGGTTTGTAAAAATGACAGAAGCATCTCTGTTATGCAAGGATTACTGTTTATTGGTTCAGCCAGGGCGAGGCTTGATTCTATTGTTCAAAGTTGGGTGCATTGTTTGATCAACTTTGCAACAAGCTAAAACCATCCGACTTCTTATCCAACACACGACTCGTGACAAAGTTCATTTGTGCACGTCACCCATCTTATTTTTTAATGATTGCTGCAGCCAGTGTGTTGTTTAATCAATGTGGTGATACCCGTCACCGGTTATCTTTATAGAAGCAGAGCTCATGATAACTACCACCATGGCTACTTAAAATAAAAAGAATGACACAGTATAAGGAAGTCAGGAAAGTTGCAGTGACTTAGTGTGGTATTATGAAATAAAGCACATGTAAACTCACCCATAAGGAGGATGACGTAGCAACAAGTTTTTGGAGAGATGCTAGTCTATAATACATCCAGCCTCACGTTGAGGGGCCCTTTAGAAAGATACAGTATCTCTATGCATGCCTGCATGGGTGTGGTCTGGTTCACTGTGTGACGTGCAAAATATAAATACGGCAGTGTCAATGTTTTTTTTTCTAGAGGAAGTATCAGTCAAAGTGTAAGAAAAAGAAAAACACTTGAAATTGATGACTGCATCTCTGTAACAAGAAGCATTACCGCACATCCAAGTCTTTGGATGTGACCCTCGACTTTTGCAACAACTAACTTAGAAATGTTCCAAAACTATACTAAAGTCGGGGTTCTTCCGATTGTTATCTCTCGTGGCAAAGCATGCATGGTGGCAACTCTGAAATTGTGTGCCACTGTCGACGTTTGCCGCTAAAAATAAACTAAATCTTAACGACTTTAGGCCGTGGCCTTTGGCAAAACAATAATAAATTTATAACTGTGCTATTCTTGGACTACTTGAGTTTGAGAGTTTGTTTCCTGAGCAGAAGTGGGAGATTAGTCCCGAGGTAGAGCTATATCACTTCTTCCTTCCCTTACCCCTCGTGGCCGGAAACAAGGACTAATGATTTGGTTTGTCATGTAGATCTCCATCCTGTCTCGTGGGCATTATCAGCTGGAATCACCGCACCCTTTGCATTTCCTCACATCCTTACATTAGTGAAGGTGTTTCCCTCTCAGGAAATCCTACTCATTATCATCGTTTAGATGTGTATCCAAATCAACATTTTACCATCATGGCTAACAGCCAGTGCTGTAAGACCGCACCAAACCTTTCAAGTTTCCTTCATACTTGACATCATTTCATTTTGTAGGCTGCTTAATTGTCTCTTACAAGTACTTGAGTTAGCTAATCAAACTGCTCAATGGTCTAGATGCCATCAGAGCAGAGTTCAAATGGATACATGATATGCTTGACAACAGTACGATTCCGACAGACAGCAACAACATGGAAAAAACACACTGTGTTCATGTTATTTAAAAAGAAATGTAATGCTCTACAATGCAACATAATTCGGCCACACCTCTAAAAGTAGAGCTCCAGAACATGAATTTGAAAGAACTTGACAGCACATAGCTCAACCCCATCAAAAAGCTTTAGGATAAACTAGAACAGAGATAGCGAACCCTGAACCTACCGTCTAACACCAGTGACCTCTGACCTCTCACATTTTTTCTGAATCGTGTTGTTGATCTCATCCAGTAAAGCGGAAGCTGTTATAGAAGCAAATATGAACTCCATACAGAGAGCAAATGTTTTATACTTTGTCTTATATCTGTATTAAGACAATTTATTTCCACGCGAAAATGTAGCATTTAAAAAAAAATCATCCTTTTCCTCAAATAAAATCTGTCTCCGCAGAATCTTTTGAGGACTAAACATATCTTCCAACATACATATATATGTACCATACATATGAAGTAAATAAAGTAATGGACTGAAGCCATGTGAACCACATTTTTCGATTAGCGCATTTCTGCAATGCATGTAGTGTATGCTGTGTACATCAGATCCAATTCTTACAGTTATCTAATTAGACCGTCTCACCCGATTTTATGGTAATGTAAAAGGGTTAATTGTATTCTGGTTTACAGACGCAGGTAGTTTTTATTTCTCTCTTGTATCAGCTTAGAAAGATTAAAGTGATCTGACTACACTTGAGCTATATTTCTGTCAGTGACCTTGTGCCTTGTGCTCTCTCCTCCATCCAGGTAGAAAAAATGGTGAGAATGACAAAAACTACGACACACTGGATCTTCCGAAGCGTACTGAGCCGACAAGAGGTAGGCGCTTCACCATCGAGCGAAACGTGCCGAAACTAAATACGTACGAGTTGATCTGAAGCAGATCACAAGTCAATTCTGTGGCACAAATTATTGGAGTTTAGTCACGTGCATGTTGGCTAGCACATGGTGGTTTGCATCGCAATGGCAGCGATTCTCTGACTGCCAATGATGTGATGGTGGTTCCAAATCTTGATTTCAGTGCAGATGGTGTGGCTTCAGTTCCATCTCCTTTTTCTCTGTGCCCTGTGATTGAATGTTCACCAGGTCAGGGTATAGCTCGCCTTTTTCTTGAAGTCAGCTGGGATATGCTGCACCTCTCTGTCACCCTAAGCAGATTATAGAAAATGGATGTTTGGAAGGGTATTTTTGTTCAAACTTGACAAGAATAAGGGGACTGCAAATAATACAAAATCAGTTTCATCACATCTTGAGCAGTACTAAAATACTAAACAGTATATTTAATTTTGATCGGCTTCACATTTCTTTGACCATTCCAAATTATTTCAAAGCACATTATCAGACAGCCACCACTGCTATAAATAAAGTACAAATTGAAGCCAATGTGCCAAGCGTAAATAGTAGATTTGTTCTCTTTTGAAGAGTTAAACGCACTGTAATGCCTTTGCAATATTGACACAACCAGATCCCTTGCTGTTATCTCATTTTCGCTCACTCTGCAGCGATTTGTTGGTTAGGGTTCATTGGTGTGCCCCAGCAATCACATGTTGCATACTGTCTGCATGTCATGTCCATTCGGATTGAGGATTGGGTACAAATGTGACATTCCGACAGTTAGGAGTACTTTATTTGGACTTCCAGTACAACACAGTGCAGCTCCATCAATGTGTAGTGACAGAAACTCAAGTAATTATCACTTCCTTCTTGTCGGCCACACAAGCATTTAACACAGCATTAAAAGCAGGTTGTTCCTTTTTCACCTGCACTGATTTTCAGTTCAACTCACTCATTTGCAAGGTTCTATTAGAGTCAAGCTGATGAGTGAGAACAAGACAAAGTCAACAGTCCACTGTAGTCCGAAATGCCATCCGCCATGTACATACATACAAAGAAATCTCATTCCATTTCATCGCCAACAACAGCACAATGCGTTGTTAATGAGGCTGCGTTCACGCAGTTCGCTTCAAGTGACACAATTCAGATTGTTTCATTCTCAAGAGGCACAATTAGCATATGCTTCACGGCAGCACAGGAGAGAAGAAGCATGGAATCCGATGTCCTCAGATCATAATCCAGCACCATCCAAACGTGACTGAAATCTGCTGCGCCAATACGGACAGATCGCCATCAATGCAAGCCGACGTCATTGAAATACCCCAAATGATGACGGACACACAACCGTCTCAACAACAGCGCAAATAACAGCTATGGGACAGTCGGGGTGTATTAATCATTTGAGAAGGAAATTGATTGCCAATGGCAGTACTTGTTTAAAGCAGCGGAGGCTTTGTGAACGGAAATATTGGCATGCAGGTTATGTGTCATTTGAAATGTACATGGAAACAGAAAGTCAAAAGATATCGGATATGGGTATTCCATTGGAATTGGGCCCGTGGACCGAAATTGTAAATGTCGTCTGAGTATCCCTTAAAGATTTGCTTCTATAAAGGTAAATCAGTTTTTTTCTCTTTGGTCCTCACTATAGTGTCAGAGAGTTGGCAGAGAGACTGAGAGCCGCCCTTATTCACTGCAGAGGTTTGAAGAGATAGAGCAGATTACGTGCCTTGATTTGATCTTGTACAGTGAAGTCAATGGCCAGTCTGGCAGTGCAAAATGTTGATTTTTCTTTTGTGATCGGGCATAATGTTATTACAAATCCAGTTGAGGAATTTGGAAGAATTGAAAGAGTTAAATTGTTATTTATGTTTGCCATTGGGTTCCAGAATAACATGAACACATTAAGTTGTTTTGGAGCAAGCGGATGGTTATCTACCCTAGTGTTTTTGTTTTTAATTTGTTCTATTTGACTGAATGCTCATGCAGATGGGTGAATCGGTCTTTTTTATGCCAGAACAATTTCTTAGTAAATCGTTTGGTATTATTTTTGGTTAATGGTACTGTGGTACAGCGATATTTAATATCTTCGTCCATCATGGACACAACCTTTCCATAAGGACACTTATTGGTGCTCCATTATTCTGTTGGATCAGAACAGAGACAGAGCCCGAAAAAAGAGAAGCAAACATTAAAAAGCATTTTGGAGCTTTGGTGAGTGCAAACACCGCTGAAATGAGGAAACTTTTTTTTTTCCCTGCAGTTAATTGAAACCTCAGCTAAACCTTGAGGCTGGAGGGCGGTTAATAGCGGGAGGAGTAGATGGAGGAAGGAGAGCTGAGTAGTGTGCTGCCTTGATTAGGATTCCCCCCACCCCCATAAAGCTACTCTTCTTTCATCGTTTTATGTAACACAATAATCGACATTATCTCTTTTACGTGGCACATCTGTCTGTATGTTAACATCCACACATAATGCAAATGTTAGTCTAAGAGGGAAAAACAGAAGAATACCTTGGGGTCCTCATACGTGGCAATGGATTCACACGCAGATGAGGCCGCTAATTTGGTTCTCTTGAAAAGCCATTCTTACTGCGTGCAATACGGCGCACTGCAAATGAGAGCCTAACGAGTCAAAGCCGTCACTGCAGACAGAGTAGACTAGTGGTAAAATTTCAGAAGGTGGTTGTCGCTTTCCTCCTCCAATTACAAGTATTTTGATTGTATGAAGGCTGTTGCTATCAAATAATTTTGCAATCAAATATTCCATCAATTAATCGAATCACCCGGTAAAATTTTAATTTGCATTTAAGTGTACTACCAAACCATTTTCCACCCCAGTTACTGTTTATTCCCAATTTACTGTTGTTTATTCAATATTGTTTCATCGTTAAAAAAAAAATACTCACCAACATTTTGAAACCGATTCAGTTACTGGTTCAGTCGTTTTGGATGATCAGTCTGCTTTTATGAAGAACTAGACATCATAGAATAATTACTGTTGAGAGTCTGAATTCTGAGGATTTTGCCAAGTCAAACCATTAATCGAAACAATTACTCAATTATTTAAAATAGTTGTCAATTCATTTCATAGTGGATTAGCTGTTGATTAATCAATTTATTTTGACAGCTCTTCTTTTTATATTTCAATGTATTTTTACTCTGTACATGACAGATGTTCTTTACAAACCCAAAGTCAAACAAAACAAAAACAACAACAAAAACATACTGTACCAGACTGAACCAGACAACACTGGTGCTGTTTAAGATTGAGTGAATGTGGAAACATTACCATTAACACTCTCTGTCAAATGTTTGGCTTGTCGCCATTTCGTGCCTCTCAGAGTATGCGACTGTTTTAAAATGAGCTTATGCAGCCAGGATTGAGCATCGATGCTGCAATGCCACTAAAAGTGATGTGATGAGTTTTCTTTCTCCAATTCCGTTCAGTCATCGAAGCAATTAGGTATTATGTTAGAAAGGCCGCGGCCTGTTTGCCTTCTTGCTTTTTCACTTTCCCCTTGGAAACGTTTTCCATTGTCCTGCCGAAAATCACACATTGTACAATTGAGAAGACGGACGTGGTTTTTTTTGAGGGTTTTGTTTTCTTCGATTGACAACAGCTGTGTAATGCTTTGTCTTGCAAGACAAGAGTGTTTAATTTGTGAAGAGGTCTTAGCGCTGACAAACAGTTCTGTATGGTATTGTATAACCCTCTTTGTTATCATCCCACAGGAGATCTCTATTTGTGGAATAATGAACACAGACTCCTGTGCTGCGGCGTTGATGAGCTTTCTGTTGCACTGAAAAGTGTGAGGCTCGATTGAATTAAGAAAACGTGAGCCACGCTTCTATTCTTCCATTTCGCTGCCGTCGCTGTGCATATTTCACTAAAAGGCGTACTGACATGAATCTGATTCTTCTAAACAAAATCACCACTCCTCTCCCACCCCGAGGCATGATGAACGTCCTGGTGCAGTGAGACCATTTGTTCAGGAAGATCCTTTTTTTTTTTTTTTGAAAGATAAAGCATTTTTGCGGTTTTAAATGCCAAGCCTCCAGAGTGGTACAATTATAGTGCATGGGAAGAAAAGTACTACATCTGCAGTTCATGTCATTTCAAAACAGAATATTGTAAATGATAGATTGTGCGCTCCAAATTCCAAGCAGCAGTCTCACATGCCGTTGCTTCTCTGTTTTTGTGGGTAGAATTTCACACCAAGACAGAAAACGCTGACGTTGGATCTTGCAGATGTATCGGTTGCTGCAGTAAACCTCTCACTCTCTTGTTCAGACTAAATACATCAGTTATGCACCAGGGATACCTCCCCAAATTCACCCCTTCTGCCTCACTTCCTCCTTTTGTCACAGTTCATACAAAGGTGAGACTTAATTACTGTGACAGCCGCATGAACGCTCCATGACTGGACATATAGATAAAAAACACGTGCATACAAGTTAAAAAAAAAAAAGACAAACGGACCGTATCCACATAATGTACAGGAAAACATGTTTGATCCATAGACAGGGTAGCATTGATTGTCCCCATTGAGCAACATATTACCATCTGCTGTGATTCCGAAAAGCCCCACACTTGCGACATGTCTGTCACATTCTTTGCTCTATTTTTGGTAATGCCACCACAGAAAAAAAAAAAAAAGCTTCATGGCTAATACGTTATACATTGTTCACATTCTCCGAACCCTAACCCGTGCCACGCAGGTTTCCTCACTGGCAGTCATGAAAAATAGTGACAATGAGGCCAAAAGAAGTTTTTAAAAAATCATGCATTTTAAACTAGACTACTATTGCACCGTGACTGCACAAAACATTTTTAGTGGAATGAAGTCATTGCAGGTTTATATGCGGTGATTCATGTGGCATTCATTTACATATGCTTAGAAAAAAGGTCATGATCGTACATCGCTATGGTGATGCATCAATTTCACTGAGCATATCGCAGTAATCAAGTTCTCCAAATGTTCTCAACCCTCCATTGTCTGTCCTTGTTATTGAAGGAATCCACAGGAGTTTACATCATTAGGTTTCCCAGCGGGAGTAACTGTGTCATGCCCGGCCTGAGTTTTTCTCACAACACAGTCATGAATTTGATAACCAAAAAGCATTATGATGAAATTTGGGTTGCTACGGAATAATTTAGATCAACAAACTCCAGAGGTGGGGGTAAACTCACATACAGTATGTGCAAGTGATGAGTCTCAAGTCACAACCTTCAAGCCTCAAGTCACTGTAGCCGAAAAACAAACAAAACAACAAAAAAAACATGAAGCAAGGGCCAGTTTTTTCAAACCATCCCACCCATAGTTTTGTGACTTCGATGGATTTAAATGTTCACAACCACATATTTTTTGACTGGTCCCAAACAAGTGTTTGCATCCCTAGCTAAACTGATGTTAGTTTAACTGTCGCTTTGGGTGTTGTAATGACAAATTAAGTTATATTTTGGTGTATCTTCATTCCATTAGCTGCAATCTATACTATACTATTTTTGGCAACATCATCGGCAAAATAATCCCTTCGTTCAAATGAATGATCCTCGGAGTTGCTTCCATTGCTGTTAGCCTTTAGGTCGTCGCTCCACACCAACATGTGACGCTGACTGAGTTGGCAGGAATTAAAACAAAAATGTTCATTTGTGATTGCTTTTCTTCGTAAAATGGCAAACTGTGTTAAAATGCTGATTTCAAACTACAAACTAGATGACTTGTCAAGTCATGTAGTTCAAGTAACTTTGATATCAAGTCCCAAGTCAAGTCAAATGTTTTGCCAGGCAGGTCACAATTCCAAAAAATAGCAAATTGAGTTTCACACAGGTGAAGTCATTGGATTGGATTGGATTGGATAAACTTTATTGTCAAATGTACTGTATGTGTAACATACAGCACAGATGAAATTTCTTCCCGCTCAACATGAAACACGAGGAGCCGCTGCGGGTGTCCGCGCCGCCATCAAAAGAAAAGTTAACCAAAAAAAAAGACAAAATAATACAAAACAACACATGAGACACAGACAATCGTGCACTCTTAACCACTTTCCTGCATACACTTTGTTGTCTGAAGCAGTTATAGATGAAAGAGGAGCGAATCAAAGTGTCCTTTTCACCAGTGGATTAAAGACGTCATGCTGCAATGTGCACACGTCATTTGACGCGATCATAATTAAATTTAAAAAAGGAGAGAAATTATGTTGTGAATAAAGTATGTTGCTCATGTTTTTGTAGACAATACACACTGCAAAAGTTGTGGGTTTTGTAGTCTTTCAGTTCAATGTCTGTTGGTTGTCACTTTGTCAACCAGTCAATTGACAGACGTATGTCTGGGCAAAAGACTTACAGTGCTCTATTTCGGTGCTCACAATTTTTGTTCATTGAGACAAGAAAAAAAAATCTTTACAGAAACGAACCAAACTTTAGTACTTGGTCGAATCTGGTTGCTAAGATCAGAAAGACAGGAAACATGCACATTTTTAAGCAGTTGGAGCTTTGTGTGAGGGAAGTGAGCAGGGAGCAAAGAAACATGAAATGCTTTTTGGTAAATATGCTTTCTAAAACAGTCAAAACCACAGCCAGTCTTCTCTGACAGGACTATAACCATTCAGCCTTTTTATTTTACAATCAACACACACCTGTGGACCAAACCCCTTGTCCAATCGGTAACGTTATGTTCAAACTACTGTATTTCTATTGGGTGCATTTTTTTAACATATTAAATTGTGATGTACTGAAATATGAGCTTTGCAGTTGAGTACATGCTGGGTGTATTTGTAGTGGTATTATATGAGAGATCACGCAGCATACTTTCATTTGGCTGAATACATTGCTGTATTTAAGCCAATGTCCACAGGTGGTCCAAATCAAGGCAGGGGGAAGGGGGGACAAAATCAATTGATTTGAACAGGAAAAATAATCCCAGCACGCCTTCTGAAGTATATCAAATGTTAATGTGCGAACAGAGCAACATTGCTATAAGGCCGGACATAAAGCGTGAACAGCAGGGATCGTCATTCTCTACACACGAGTTAATCCAAAGTATCCATCACACTTAAGCATGTGATGGGTTGATGGGAGCGAGCATTAAATGTGGGATGCTTGCTGACACCAATCCAGAGACAGCAAATCCTTTCACTGTCAGCCACCATCACAACAGGCATCGTGCATTCTGAATGCTCGGTCCACTCGGAGAGAGAGGGACCGGAGGGAAGGCTTTGGTGCACCACCCCAGCCGAGTCAAGGGGGATGGGAAATCAGCGTGCTTTTAATCAGGATTCAGCATTTGCCCAGCATTATAATCAGTATAATAAAAGCATAATAATCAGATTCGTGCTGATCTTGATACTCTAATAGGCATCCAAGGGGACAGTAAATTCATAGTTGAGCTGTGTCCGCTTTTTGGGGGCTTGAACATTTCCTGAGTTTACATTGAATCGAGTATACTGTCTGTCAATTATGATATTTTTGGATTGGATTGGATAAACTTTATTGTCAAATGTACAGTATGTGTAACATACAGCACAGATGAAATTTCT
This sequence comes from Hippocampus mohnikei, assembly GCA_026261675.1. Classification (NCBI taxonomy): domain Eukaryota; kingdom Metazoa; phylum Chordata; class Actinopteri; order Syngnathiformes; family Syngnathidae; genus Hippocampus; species Hippocampus mohnikei. The sequence continues at coordinate 19,031,588 of JAKGUB010000348.1, forward strand.
TCCCTCTCAACATGAAACAATATACTTGACATATACCGGGTATTTATTATAAAATTGATATAGCGCTGAAAGAAATATAGACAACAACTGAAAGATAATTCAGTTTGTATATATCCATCTGTCTGTCAGTATGGATGGATTTACCCAATTTTCTTCTTTTTGAGGCGGCGTGGCTCAATGCTAGAACGGTCATCTCCCAACCCGAAGGTTATGAATTTGATCTTAAACCCTTGTGACCACCTTGAAGTGTCCTTCAGCGAGATACTCAACTCTTAAGTTGATCCCAATGGACCTAGCGGTGTCTTGCATGGCGAAAGCCTCCCATTGGTGTATGAGTGTGTAATTATTCTTATTTTTCTTATTATTATTATTACTGGTCCACTGAAAGCGCAATATTATGATGACAAACAATGTTGGAGTATTTAGGATCGAGTAGACCGGCAAACAGAGGAGTGCTACTGCAGGGATGTGAAGAAGATAGAATGCATTCTATCGAGGATATGAACAAAATCGGGCAGCAAATATGAAGTATGATGACATGCCAAGTGGATACATATTTACCAACAATTAAATATTTCGTCAGTGATTTCATCTGCCACAATTTGCTGAATGCATTCGAATTTCTTTGAACTAATACCAGTCGAAGCGGTTGAATTGGTAGACATCAGAGTTTATTACTGTAATCCTAACCACATGAATCACAACAAGGGGGGAAAACAAACAAGAAATCTGCAAACTAAATGGTGCAAGTATGAAGAAGATTCTTACATTCTTTCATGTTTCACGTTTCAACTTTTGTCATTTTATGAAAACATTACCAAAGACGCAGTTGGTTTCAGTGCTGGATCCGTCAACGCAGGAGCCACTGCTAATTGCTGGCATCAGGCGCCGTATAATACATTGTCAGCATAATTAAGTCGTTTTTATTTTAGGCGTCCTTAATAAGCGATTGAACTTGATTGTGTTGGTGGCAACACATTTGTGCAACCCCACAACTAGAGACACTGGAAAAACGAGTTTTGAGCACACTAATATGTATAAATCAATATGTAGTAGTACTCTTGGATGTTATCAATAGTGTTTGGACCATCCTTTCAGTTTAAAGTCACCTTGTCAGCGTGTTTTTGGCTACTTACGTCAGTTTGTCCTGTTTGGTTAAAGAAATCCCACAGTAGGATTTGATTGTGAAGTACTAAGCTGTCACTGCAGCAACAGCGAGCTACAATGGTTTCCCGTTGTGCTAAAATGGCCTTTCATTGGCTGGAAATTTTGGTGAAAGTGGCGATGGACACCTGATGTTGAAAGGCGGATTTGGAGAAAGTACAAGATAGGGGGTCTGAGCTGTCTATTTGTCTCTTTTGGCACTCTATAGCTCATCCCCCAACTGTCACTTCCTCTCAACCATCCCATCACACCAGGACATCTTTGTGACCCGAAGCTGATGGGCAGCTGTGTAAGACACAGTCTTGCAGTCGCTTTCCACTTTCCTTTGTCAGCATCCAACACAACCAAGGCCAACTGCAGTACGGTTATGGTAATGTCCCCTGCCCTGGGGCTGCCTGTAGAGGTGCCAATCTACAGGACCGTCCAAATGGGCACCAGGGGACGGAATGAATCTTTGACTCCTGGTTGCTGAACATATGAAGGGGAATGTAGGAGGCATACCTTTGAAGACAAACTGTTTTTTTTTTTTTTTTAAGATAAGCTTCAATCAAACTTTCCCTCAAGCTTTGGTTGGGGATACTTGGATGCTCTAAATTGATTCAGCATACTTCGGTCAGAGTTTGTGTTCTATGAAGCCCACATTCTAACCACGGGCTTTACCATAACATACATGATAGCAGAGTTCTAGAACGACAGTTTGTAGTACAAAACTTCTGTCTGACTCACATCTCGATTTAACATACATTGCAAATTTAGTGCAACACATTGATGCGTAAACGTTGCAAGTGAAATCATAACAACCCTACACTAAAGAGTAAGGCAGGAGTAACCAACCTTTTTGAAGCTTAGAACTACTTCTTGGTAACTGATTCATGTGAATCGCTACCAGTTTGATACACACTTTTGAAATAACAAATTTGCTCAACTTACCTTTATTCATGATATAATTATGTTTTTTAATGACTAATAACACTAACCATGTTGATAATTTGCCATCATAATTGGGGAACAGATAAATGTCAATATGCAACACATTATTTCTATAAATCTCTGCCAATGTTCACATTTTTTAAAAAGCTCACTTCTACAAAATTCCGAGGAAATCGCTGTGTCCTCTTGACCACCATATTGGGGACCCCTGCAGAAAATAGTTGAATTGTTGAATTTGCAGACACTAATTGTTAGACAGTCCAAACTCACCATTTCCAGGATCACTGACATGACAGGTAGGAAAAATGTATGATTAGTAAACACCCCGATATAATGTCAATTGCCTCATCCAACATTCAATTGCCTACATAATAGTTTACATTCTAAATATACCCCCCAAAAATTACTCAGTCATGTCGACTGAAGGTGCACAACTTGTCTGTCTTTTGTAAAAAGCCCAAAAACACAATCACTTTAAAATCTGTGATACATTCGGGAAGCAAAAGACAACCCGCATGATAGCAGGTTTACTTTCTGTCATGTTCCTGTTCTTGGCTTCGCCGGCAGGTGTTTTTTTTTTTAAATTAATTGTTCATTGCTTACATGAATTGAGTACTTTGCATTTCGTTTGTCGTCTCTGGTTATTTTCTTCCTTGCCTTTTTTCCAAGCGCTTTTGGTTATCGTATTGTTTGTATTTTTCTGGTCCTTATTTGACCAGCGCTTTATGTTTCTACTGTGTCAGTGCGATTTTGTATTAAATATTTTTTTAACGGAGTTTTGTCTAGCGTCTACTATTCTGGGACACAAAAACATTACAGTATTCGGTTCGTCTGAACCGTGACACTTTCATGTCAAATAACTAGATGTATATTCTGATGAGCTCCATCCCGAATTGTTCTCCGCCTCAAAGTGATGTGGCTCAGGTAAAACAGGTGGCTTTCCTAAAACCCTAAAGCTCTTATCAATTGACTTGGTTTTGTTTACAGAGTTCCACAGCTGATCATTCGGTATGTAACGAGCCTAGCAGTGCCCTTATTAAACAAGCAGCGCACAGCTCTTGTAATGACACCATAAGTTGTTGCCTTTCTGTGGCTCTACCCTTCAAGTCTCTTCATTAGTTTCCCACGTGGCTGCATAAATTTGGATAAATACATGAAAGCAAGCTGGTGGGGTCAAATGTGCAGGGGATGCAAATGTGGCGTGAGAGTGGAGAGTCAACAACTCCAGTTTTGCCAACTGAAACAATACATGCAGTACAATTAAAAACAACAAGTCAAGTGTGTCTTGTTATGCGGTCTTCAACATTCTGCCCCTGCAAAAGTGAGAGAAAAAGAAATGTTTGTGACTAATGTTTGAGATAACTGTAAGTCAGGACTGCAAAGGTTAAGTCTGTTCCAAGATAGAGGGATTATTTTCTGTCCTGTTGTTTGTTTTTCCATCTGTCACTCATCTTGATACTCTACCTCCATTTCTCCCCCCGGAGAGCAAAACAAAACTGCAGAGCGATTGTTTTGAGGCTGAGGCTTGTACCTGTTTGACTGATGAGAATCACTTTGTGACAAGCAATGGCCCTCGTGTTTGTGGCGCCATGTCTGTGTGTATTATTAGAGTTCCGGGTGTTTTTGCAATGAAACCACCCCACAGGAATGCCAGTGGCAGAGTCTGGGTGCTGTTTGTGTGAGCAAAGAGTTGATTTAGAGTGTCATATTCCCGTATCGGATAATCCATTACATTTTTACCAGCTGCTGCTCCTTTTTTTCCAGAACTGTGTGCAGTGCTTGTACAAATAAGGTGTTTGTTTTAGGACTTAATATTGTCAAGCTCTCAAGACATTCCCGGCCGGGTGTGTCATGTTAAGGCCAACTTTTAAAATGAAGTTTGAGTGATTCTTTGCATGTTAGTCTCATGCATCATCCTCCAGCTCCCTTATAAGTCTAGAAATACACACAGATGTTTATGCCAACCAAAAGGTTACTTTACTCTATATCCCGACCCATATAAATATATAGGAGCTTTTAAATCGAACCTAAAAGACATTGTCAACAGAGGGCATACTCTCGGATCCTATTTTCTAATTTGAGCCAGGAGACCAATTGCAAACTCTCCCTTTCCTCTTGTGAATAATCGGATGTTTTTGATCAAATGTTTATTTTGTTGTGTCTGCATCAGCAGTGAGTGGTCTGCACATGTCTGCTGAAGTCACAATTTCTAATAGCAGCGCTCCCCTGGCCACACTCCAGGTTTTTATTTCATCCATTCATTTCTCTGTTTGCTATTGAGTCCACCATCTGCCTCTGTTAAACAAGAAACATACATGGATCTGCTAAGTGCTTTCGTGTTGCTTTGAGGCGCTTTATGTACACCCTTAATGTGTACAAATAGGTTGTGCTTTTTACAGTTGAATAGAATATCCTGTCATTGTACAGGAAATAATGAAATTGACTTCAGCTTCCACACACTAATGTAATGGTTTTATTAATAATAATATAATGTGAACACTTCTGAATGACCTTGACAGCTAAAACTGTCCGGAATCTCATTTGTGTGTCACTTGGAAAATCACTGCGGGCTTTGAGATTCCGTGCCGGTTTGCCTGTCCATCCCCGCGTCTGCCTCGTCTCATAGCTGATAATGTAATTATGTTCCCATCACACAAAGGCCTAATGATTAACGGTGGTGGATGTGTTTTGTGCAAGCGAGATCAAAGCATCCCAAACTCTGGGCTTGTCGGATCAATAATCTTCTCCTGTTGTTCTCCTTCTCGTTTGTCATTCTAAAGTATTGACTGTCATTAAACTTAAATACCATTGTTAGCGGCGACGTCGCGTCAAAGAATTACTGGTGGGGGTTGGCAAATATCTAATGCCAAGGCTATCTTTTTAGGAGTCCTAATCATGCGTACGTCTGCTTCTAGGTTTCGAGCTTCTTTATCAACCAGAAGTGGTGAGACTCTATTTATCACTGCTTACCGAGAGCCAAAACTTCAACACCCTGGAGGCTGCTGCTGGGGCTCTGCAGAACCTTGGTGCTGGGCAATGGACTGTGAGTGGAAGGGTGTGGGGATGGGACACCAGACACCAAGTTTGTCATATTTATTTTTATGAGTACATTTAGTGCTGGATAATTTTTGGGGAAAAAAGCATAATCACAATTGATTGAGATTGAAACCGCAATTACTAAAATGAGTATTCGTAAATTATATTTAGTATTACTACTCAAAACTATCATCACAGCCTCAAACCCATTTATCCCTGCATGTTGAACACTTTATTCTTGTACACTCTATTCTTTCTGTCAAGTGCAAACTGACCTTGTAAATATCGTGTAAAATTCAAGCCTCGTACATTTTCAATCTGCTACATCCACACCTTTGGTGCCTTCCATTTTAGCACACATTGAAACCTTGAATATTCATCACCCTTATCTCTTTATCATATTTATTTTATGGGTTTACACTGGGCTTACCTGGGATCGACGACAGAATCACACACACTATAAGATTGCTACACGTGCAAAATGGTACATTCACAATGTCGGGAACTTCTACACGTACCACGCCGTTCAGCACATTGCTGGAAAACCATCGAAACAATGTTTGAATTTCGATTAATCGTCCAGCCCTAACTACAATGGTTTTCTTTTTTTTTTTTTTTATTATATTTTACAAAATTGGGACATAGTTAATAAATGTTTGGGAAACGTCCAAAAGCACTATACCTGTAATTGTTTAAAGAAACAAAAAACTAATGGCGCTCCTATTGATCGGCCACTGATAATATGTTGATCATTGCCTGTCAGTGCCAAACACAAAATCGATCACCTGTAGCTCATACTTTGGAGAGTGCCGCCTACTGCACGTTACAGACCATGACAGTAACTGAATCATCATGTGTTTGTGCATTTTCTCCACTGTCAATTTGAAATAATGTCCTGATTTTATAAAATAAAGGTATGGAAATGTGGATAGATTATTTTTTCTGTTTCATCAAGTAAGAGAAAAAGTAATTGACAGATTAATCATTCATTCATTCATCCTCCGAACCGCTTGATCCTCACTTGGGTCGCGGGGGGTGCTGGAGCCTATCCCAGCTGTCTCCGGGCAGTAGGCGGGGGACACCCTGAATCGGTTGCCAGCCAATCGCAGGGCAACAGATTAATCAATTATCAACTAATCATTAGTGAGCACCTCTAAAATGAAAAAAAATGCATAACCTATCCAGGTGATCGGCATCAGTTTCGGCCAATCTCACTCATGGATGCTCAGTATCTGAATTAGTATAAATCCTTCATTGGAACACCCCTAAAAATATATACTATTGAAAAAAAGTGCATGAGATAAAGATACACATCCTAAGTACAGAGTGTAATCGAGTAATTCTAATAGCGCTATGAAAAAAATGCAAACAGGGTCAGCTTTTTGCCTGTATTGATCGAGGAGATAAGAAAATCCGTGGCCAGGATCAGACATTGATTCCAATTAAAGCAGCAGAGAGATATACTGAGAGAGTGCCTGGTTAGATATACTGAGAGAGTGCCTGGTTTGAAAGCAGCTGTGAATTATGAACTGGAAAGGCTATTTTTGTAGATTCAATCAAAGACTATGCTATTTTCTTTAATACACGTGTATTGAGCCCACAGCAGCCATCAGGGCAGTGAGGCCTTTCAGTCAAATGATCTTGTCATTAGAAGACAACCCCAGCGAGTTTGTAAGAATCAAAATAAGTGGTTAATTTTAATGCATCGCTTATTTTCACATTTTATCCTCTCATTAGTTGCGCTGGTGTGATTCCTAGTAAAGGTGGTCATTTTGAGGACAAATCCTTTTCTCTTTGCCAAGGTTTTTTTTTCCTGTGGAAGCCGATCAGCAGGTCCCCAGGTTAGATTCAGCAGCAAGTAGAGCTGCTTATACATTTGTCACATCTGGCTGCCGGACTAAGCCTGTGCTCTCTCCTTGGGCTGATCTGGTTCTCAAAATTCAAACCTTAAACCACCTTATTGGTGTTTTCGCGTGAAAATACTGCCATCTTGTGGCTCCAATGTATCTAACAGATTACTTTCCAAGGATAGGTTTAAATACAACTCTTTTTCTCTTTTGTCTTTCACATCTAATGTATCTATTATCTTACAAAAATGTCATGGTAGAATTTGGACAAATTTAAAATCCCTGTGTGGTATTTTGAATTACCGGTAGTCATACCCAAGGAGACTGTGTGTTTATTACATTATTGCAATGTTGTCAGATATACAAAGAACATTGTCCAGTTGTACCTGCAATTTTGTCGGGCATCTGTGCCGCCCCCAAAAAAGTGATTGTTCAAACTATAACACGTGCTCACCTCTCCCCCCCACCAGTGGTCCAACTACATCCGGGCCACAGTGCGTAAAGAGAAAGGTCTCCCTATACTGGTGGAGCTGTTGCGCTCCGACTCTGACAAGGTAGTCCGAGCTGTGGCTATCGCCCTGCGCAACCTCTCCATCGACCGCCGCAACAAGGACCTAATTGGTAAACACTCAAGCCAGTGTGGAAGTACAAACACATACTCAATACTGTGGGGATTTTGTGTCGTTTTGTTTTTCATTTTTTTCATGTGTTTTAATGTTTGGGTAAAATGTTTTAAGATATTTTTTTGATCAACAAGCAACAACCTGCCTAATAATTTCTGATGAATGGCTATAAACAGACTTCTGTGTACTATACATTGAATTGTACATTTGGAACCTCATTTTCAATTATTTTTATCTGTAATAATTTTTTTGTAATTATTATTATTTATTAATAGGAAGTTATGCAATGCGGGACTTGGTCAGTAATTTGCCCAGCGGCCAGCAGCGGCCAGCCAAGAATTTGGAGGAAGATACTGTGGTGGCCATCCTCAACACGATCCACGAGATTGTCACAGACAGTTCCGAAAACGCCCGATCTCTTATTCAGGCCCAGGCCATCGAAAAGCTCGTCGCCATCAACCGGACCAGGTGCCCCATATGTCTCTTTCTGTTCCATCAGCACGAGGGTTTATCAAAGATCACACAAATGAGATGGACTAAAATGTTTCATCGTGTCATTGATACCTTTTTCAGCATAGCTCTAAAGCTTTTAAAACATTTCAGGAGGGGGTAATGCTTTGCAGCCATCTGTATTCACACCACATCTCATACATCGAGATTATGTTAACGTTTGCACACCACAGCAATGCGTTCTGCATGATGGGAATTAAGAGTTTGCAAATAATCATGGACTCATTTGTGTGCAGTGGAACTCCTCACTCTTCTTCCACTTTGAAGGATTGGTCAAGCTCTTGTTGGAGCTTGGCTTTTCTCACCTTTACTTACATTTGACAAAACTACGCAAGAAGAAATAGAAGACAATTTAAATCAGTTAACGTCGCAAACTAAATACTTTCAGCGCACTCATCTGATACTGTAAGATCCTCTGCCTCCTCCTCAAGCCAAAAACTCGATTGGCGACTAGTCGACATCACGCTCTAAATGTCGTGGAAGAGTAGTTTAGTTGACAAGTCAACTAATTTCCCTTCTAGTTAGTCTGCTGTATCTATGTTCTCTACATTATATGCAGATGTTACAAATTTGCCACAGATTCAATTTATTGATGATACTGTATTTGATGCCCAAGGTCAAGCATGGAGCAGTAATATATTCTCTTCTATCTTTCTCTTTCTCTCCCTCTCCCGCTCTCTCTCACGCAAACACACTCCATCCATCTGTCCACCAATCCATCAGCTTGGCAATCGTATATGAAGGGAGATATTCAAAGCAGCGTCACAGCTTTCCGCTTCTAAAATGTCACAAAGCCAATTTTACCACACTCTTCATAGACGCCCTTGTCAACGTTGAGTGTTTCTGTGACAAAGTATTGATCGCACAAAGACTCACTTTAAATGAGTAGAGACAGACCAACTACTTATTTGTCTTTTCACTTCTAATGAGATTGTGTTTCTTTCAAGTTAGAGCTTTTTTAGGTGTAATTAATGCTGGTGGTTCACAAGCATCTCATTAAAGCCTTGAAATTAAAAACAAAGTGCCTGGAGCCTCTCCAAGTACTAGCTCGATTGTTGCTAGCACACTTTTCATGTCACTCGGGTGGAGGTACAGTCGAGCGACGTTATGACTCTCGCTCTCTCTCTCTCTCTAGGGCATTTTGTGATTTATTTCCACTTGTTTTCTTGCCCTCACAGCCAATCAGCCAGAGAAACAAAGGCCGCATCTCACGTGCTGCAGACCGTGTGGAGTTATAAGGAACTAAGGAACGCTTTGACAAAGGATGGCTGGAACAAGAGCCATTTCCAGGTACAGCATATGTCTGTGGATGTTATCTTTCACCTAGGATTTATATGCCCTTCCAATTGAACTTAAAATTTAAAAAAATATACACATAAAAAAAATAAAATAAAAATCATGCTGTTACAAAATGGTATTCATTGGTTTTAGTTGGCACAATGAATTATTATAATAATTGTACTCAGTCGAAAACTGCAATGCATCACACTGATTATTTCAAATAAGTGGGTTACTTTACTGTTTACTGTAGCTAAATGAGAGTGGCAAACTAGCAACACTGTCTTTTTAAAGGCAATATGCTCGATACGGCTCTATAACTGGATTTCATTAGCTTGTGCTGTTGTACACAACAAAGAAACTGATGGGAGCTTATTTGCCCATAAAATATGCAGTAATAATAAAATGTGGAACAACAATTCTCTTTCAGCCCATAGTGGCAGCAACCCCAAAAGGAACCAAGAATGGCAAACCCGGTTATGATGATACAACTCTGCCCCTTATGGAGAAGAATCAAGGTGAGACAGATCTTTTCATCTGTTCAGGATAAATATATAAATAAACAAAGCAATGACAACCACAAAAGGCGTCATGGCAAAATTAGCTGGCATTAATTTATAATTCTCACACACACACACACACACACACACACACACACACACACACACACAAATAATCTCCATGACATATTTGAAGGAATTAAAATTGATCACATCGAGGGTCTACTTTCTAATTTGAAGCATAAATCGGGCAATATTCAATGTTGCTCTATTGTAAACAAATCCTATTACGAGACCAAAACTGACAAAGCGACTGTAACTTTAAGCCACTTCATTCTAATTAAAATCTCTGAACAGGTCATGAATATTAACTTCCATTAATTATTTTTATTAATTATTACACACACATAAGCACACACACACACACACACACACACACACACACACACACACACACACTCACGTTGTGATCATCACTTGCAGTTCATATGCATCTGATCTGATATCAGGCAGGTATTAGAGGTGGTTCAGAAAATGTTCTGTTGATTGTTGCACCCAAATGTTTCTTTTTCTTCTTCTTCACCTCCCCCCACCCTAATTGATGTTAATGAAATCAGGTCAGGTGTAATGAAATTGAAAATCTGGCAATATGGTGGACACTGGCCGAGCAGCAAACATCTCTTTGACAGAGGAGTCAAGAGAATTGAAGGAATGTTGCTTCAAATCTTAATCCTTCCTGCCTTCTTTTTTTGCATCGAATCCATCCATCCAGACAGGTCGATGTGAATCATAGCCTGCCCTCGCTCTTATCAGTCACCAACCAGGACCTATTTCTTTGAAAAGCACCATTTTGGCTCACTAGCTTGTAGGTGCGCATATAGCACATGTGTACAAAGAGCATATGAGTGTGTTTCAAGCACCCGGAAATGTGGTGGTGATGGTATAACAGCGATGGATGAGCTGGGTCCCGCTAAAAGGCAGACTGTGTTATCGTCATCAGGCAAAGGAGTGCCAACACCCCTCAGACCACTCTTTTTTCCCTTCACCCTTCTCCATTTAAAACAAATTCGACATTACCTCGAACCATTGCCAAGAGGAAGATTTTGCTCTAAAAGTCAAAAATCGTGATCTCAGCATGGTGGCTGCATGTGGGTCAATAGGTGTGGTGCTGATTGATGCTGTGTGTAGGGCCCCTCTCTTGACAAGATGTTTGCATAGTCTGGTCTACCCAAAAATAAAGGGGTTCACCACACTCTCACAATATCATACATACAGCAAATCTGCTCTTCTTTGTTGGTTAAACCTCGGTTTAACATTTATTTAAAATTAAGATTTACCTTCCATCCTCCCTGTTCTCCTGGATGATGAGTACAGTCAAGTCAAACATTACATTTCTAATGTAAATATGGAACTCACATAAGTATGTTTTCCATTTCGTGAGAGCTCAGTGTAATATCTTTAAATTAAGTGCATGACCTAAAAGGTTAAGCAAAATGTTGAGCCAACCTATTTCCACCACGTAGAAATAAATGCAAATATTGCTTGCCCAGGTAGCTTCACCTGATCATCACATCGAAACAGCATGATAATCACTTGTTTAATTAAGTGTGCCAGCGGCTTGGTTTTGAAAGTACACCGTCTCATCCACTGAATGCAGCAAAGATACCAAAGTGTTTGAATATTCCCACCGAATGGTCAAAATCATCTGTAAATTATTTCTGATGGGTTCAGTGACTGACTAAATCAGGGGTGTCAAACTAATTTTTGTCGCGGGCCACATTTTAGTTACAGTTTCCCTTGGAGGGCCATTACGACTTAAACCATATTGAGAAATAAAGAATAACGGTTGATTAAACTCCTGTTTAAGTTCCTATCATGATGGGTTTGGTAACAAGTAAATGCTTAGAATATCTATCTTATTTATAACATATGAGAGTTAGCATTTTTGGTAGGCATTTTAGAAAGCATCATGGAACTTGACATGTTTGATCTGCTTTTGCGGGCCACATAAAATGATGTGGTGGGCCAGATCTGGCCCCCGGGCCTTGAGTTTGACACATGTGGATTAAATGATTCCTCGATGTCAAATAATAATCATGCTCAAAATGGATGCCCGGTGACCTTCTTCTACTGAAAAGTGAATCATCCGGATTTCATTTAAAGACACAAAGTTTGTGTGACTACGCAAAGCCTCGCTTTGCTCGCAGCACGTTGCTCAGGCATGGTGGACATGCTCTCTGCTGATAATAGTGTAGTTTGCCCTAATTTTAAAGCGGCTATTGATAGAGGGTTGAAGTCATTACTGCTAAGCATTTCATAGTAACCCTATAACTAATGATGGCAGAAAATGGCCTTTTGTCAGTCAATAAATAAATAAATACGGCAGGGATAAGAGAACAGGTCCATGGAAGTTCGATATGGAAAAGAAAAGGAGTAAAAAACAAAAACAAAACATTGAGCTAATTAAGTTGTAGTAGCTGTTGTGGTGACCTTGACATTGTTATAAGTCCATGTCTCATGTCCAAAGTATCCTGTACAACTAAAGCAACTGAATGCATCATTTGTGCAATGGAGTTGACCACCCTTCTCCGATCTCATTAGATGGTTACTCCAGCATTGACCAAAGGGACAAAGACTGCAAATACAAGACAGGCGACAGTTCAGTGGACCTGACAGAGCGGGAGCCATTAAAGGTACCATCAGAACTTTTTTTTAATCTCCCGCGGGATGAGGGCATTGAGGACCAAGTAACGATGTCTCATTGAAATATTGTCACGTCCTTCTCTTCCTCCCTGCTCCGTCTCTCACTGGCTCTCTCTCTTTTGCTCTCTTTCTATGTTTTTTCGTGTCTTCACTGGAGCACTTTAGCCTGATAGATTCTTTCAAGAGGATGGAATTGTCTGACTGCCTCGGATTGCATGATACTGGAAAAAAAACGTGATATGCGATACGGGTGTTCAATATTGTGAAAATGATATTTAACATGCAACTAAAATAATCACATCTATATTATGGAAAGAAAGAACTCGTCTTTGCGACACGCATATTGCATGTGACGTCGCAATTTTTTTTTCTCGATATATTGCCCAACCCTACCGTTTGCAGCTCAGGGCTGTGGATATCTTCAGATCTGTGAGCCATCACAGTAGTTAATTAAGTGGAAGCTTTTGCAGTCTGAAGTAAGCTTGCACTGATTAAAATGGCTGCCGACAACTGCCTCTCATGGCAACTACCCGATCCTTGGCAATAAGAAGACTGAGGCTATAACAGATGTTTGTCTGACAATAATGACAACTGAAACGTGCCAGTCAAGATTATCCAATTGCTGTCGTCGTCCATGAAAGTAGACTGATTAGCTTTTGCTTTGGAATGGGATGATCAAAGTTGTAGCTTTTGTTTCTGGCATAACGGAGCACACAAGTTATGAAAACGTAATTATGTTTGTGTACTGGCAATTTGAAATAACACCCTGTTTTGGAATAAAGGGATGGAAATTCAAACGTTTTATTTTTTTCATCTGATTCATTGATTAAGCGACAAAATAAACAGCAGGTTAATCAGTATAATAATAATAATTGTTGGTTGCAGCACCAAAGCAACAGCACGGTTTTTGTGCCAATAACGTTGAACTCTCACAGGTTTTTCCGGATAGCAGTGCAACTTGTATTTATTAATACTAATCTCTCCTTCTTTCTTTTGCATGTTGGTCCTGTATGTCTTCTTTCCCTTTGTAAGTTGTGTACAGCAGGAAATTCACACCGGCTTCTCTGTACTTTGCTGCATGTGTATATTTGAGTGTATTGGTCCAATGCATTGACCTCCTTTTGTTTCGCTTTCTGTTTTGTTTGGTTTTGTTAACCCGTCCTATTGCACAGAATGACACAAGTAGGAAACACTATATCAGGAGTAACAGGCCTGGGGTCAGTCTGGTGGACGCTTGTGATGTTAAGCCACAGCCTGTTGATTCCTGGGTCTAAATGCATGCATGGTAGGTCTGAAAAAGAAAATCACGACGTAACCACCCTCACCCCTGAGTTGGACTCATTTGTTCCTGAATTCCATCTCATTTCCTCTCACATACGCATCATGTCTTGCAGAGTGTCTGTCACTGAGCACCGTCATCTGATGTGTCACCCGGTTGGACTGTATGCACACAGCTCACTGATTTCACTCTATAAAATGTGTTTTAACCGCTTAAGAGTTTTATCATTTATAACCTAAAGGTGCTACACATAATTTATACCAACCGAGCATGCTAGATCCAGGTACTACAACACTCAACAAAGAGGAGCTCTCTAACAGCAAATCATTATGTTAACAAAATAGTGTGGATGTTCTAATCTTGCTCAGATGTTAATATGTCGCTAAAATAAACTAAACAAAACCTGAATAGGATATTTAAATTCTCCAATCAGGAATTGTATCATATTTAAGACAGTTATTCCCATATTTGAATAACCCGATTTTAACGCCGACACACGTCGACATCATTTCCACTTGTTACTTAACACCTTATATTCATGTCACTCCCCGTGGGAACGAAGCAGTCAGTTCCCTCCGTGCTGCAGAGACAGAAAATAATGTGAAAAGGTATTAAAGTTAGGCACGCCACTGCAAGAGCACTGCGCGGGCAAGTACTTCCTGTACTACAAAGACCAAGATTCCTTGCAGATCAAGCAAGACCATGCGCAGAACCCAAATCAATGTCTCGTTCAAATCGTGTTTACGTGAGCAAAAATTCGGGTTAGAAATGGGGTAACCCAGGGGTCTTATTCAGGTGTTATTGACAGCGTGTTAACATTGTTATTGTTTAGGCCTTCACATGAATATTTTAATGAAACTACCAGTTGCAAAGAAACGCACAGCTTTAAACAGATAATACTGATCAGTTTTGATTGAAATTGAATAAGATGGAGTCATTTAAAAAATATATGTTTATTATTTTGGCTGCATCTGTTTTGAACTGAATGACAACTTTACTTGGTTACTTATTTAACTAAAAACTATCAATATGATATACTACCTACAAGACCAATATTTGATGCAGCTCTTGAAACCCATTACAGTACATGTTGTGATTTCCTTAGTGTGTGTCCCTTTTAGTAATGCACCTTTGCTACTGACCCAATTGTGGCACCTCAGGGAGCGACAATGCAGCATTAAAACCCCCCCTCCCAAAAACTAATGGTACCTCTCTGCTCTGGAGAAGGTAAACTAAACTAAAGAGGTTTTTGAATCTAATTGCAATTCAGCAGCTGCTGCCTGTTTGAAATGTGCACCGAGATCCACTCGTTGCCTCCCTTGACAGCCTTTGCTGAAATTGGTGGCAAAATGATGAAGGGGGATCATTTGTCAGCGGTCCACATGGATGCTCCCGAGGCATCCTAAATCAAAAACTCAAAAAAGAATATGCACACACCCATTGTGAGATTCCCATTATTAATTACTCTCAACACACACACGCACGCACACACACACACACACACACACACACACACACACACTCACACAGAACAATAGAAAAGACCTGCACATTTAGTGACTGCCATTTTCATGTCCCGATGTTCCACTGTTTCCCCAGTGTTAGTCTGTGTTTTACTCTCAGCATTACCTTTATTTGTGCCTCATTCTGTCTACTGACCACTGACTCACGTGTCCGAAATTTGACATATAAAGGCCACATCGTCATCTATTCTCTCTGTATTTTGTTACATATGTCCATCGTCATCCTACTGTATCACAAAAAAAAATGATATATACAGTAGCGGTGGTATCAAAAATAATGTTAGTGTTAATAATAACTATGAACTGAATAAATAATAATAGTATATAGATAGATAGATAGATAGATAGATAGATAGATAGATAGATAGATAGATAGATAGATAGATAGATAGATAGATAGATAGATAGATAGATAGATAGATAGATAGATAGATAGATAGATAGATATAGTGCTTAAAAATATTTGATCACCACCACCTATGTATTATAATATATTGCCTTGGTGGAATAAGGCTTAAGCAGATAAATCCACCTGTTTTCAGTGATGCGAACATCACTGTTCACCTGTTTTCTGGATTTGATCAGTGGGCGCTCGCCATGCAAGCCCAATGACACTTTGACATCAAGTTCAACCAACAGCAGAGGGCGGTAGAAAGTCAAAATGGCAGCCGCCTGCACTGGATGACAACAGGTGGATTCATCTGTTTAATTCTTATTCCACCACCGCAAGATACCGTGTTTAGACTAGTGGGGGCATAGAACCTATTGTTCCAAAACTAAAATAAAACACAAAAAACGTTTGTTTACTTGAACTCCTCTTTTAGCCATCTATATGTTTCTCCTAATATGTTTCTTCTTGTTTTGTTGATGCACTCCAGGCCTAAAACAGCGACAGAGTGAGACCACAGGAGGATCTCTGACCTCACCACTGCCATTTCAGACGGAACTTGTTTGGAGTAGAACTTTGTACAGATAGAGGATTAGAAAAAAATAGTAACAATCACGATCGGAATGACGACTACCCAGCAGCAGCCAGCAGTTTTGCTTTTCAAAGAAAAAAAGATAACAATGAAAAAAGATATGGAGTGACTATTTCTACTACTTTTACATTTCTACATTCCCACTGGACAGCATGTGAATTCTACAGTGTTGACCTTAGTTGTGATCTACAGTTGACATTCAGGCATTCAAGGTTGACAATGGCAAAGAAATGGATGTGAGATTGAGACGAGGGGACGACAAAGGGGAAATGAAGGTGTGTTGAAAAGAAAAGTGACAAGGAGGAATACTTTTGGTTTGGCTTTATTTTAAATCTGGCCGTTTCAGAAGTTGTGGTATGTTGTCAGTTATTTCAGTTTGTTGTGTGAGTTTCGTATTTTGGATGTGGGCTGGTGCGGGTTGATTGATTGATATGTCACTGGATGTTAGTTTGGGTTCAGGCGGGGGTGTTAAAGGAAAAGGAAGCTGAAGCATCGTGGATAAACATGCACCCCAAAATTAATCAACCCACACACAGCCCATTTGGTTCACCGTGTTTCAAGAATGCTGCACTGGAATGCTTTGGAAATATGAGGATTGTTTTAGAAAGTGAGTATTCTGCAAGTTGTGCTCTGGACAATAGAAGGTGATGGTGAGTGGGCAACGTATGGAGCAACATCTCAACAACTGCTTGATGTAAATGAACAACACCTGCACAGATGTTCGTCACCATGGTAGGAAAGCAGTCAGCTTGACAACACAGTCTCTTGGGTTTCCTGATCAATGGCTCTGTTTTATTTTTATGAAATGAAATAAGGCTTTTTTGTCTATAAAGATATTCTTTGTGGTGGCGAGAAGACAGAATATAATTATTTTGTTTAAACAAAAAAAAGATCTTAACCCATTTTTGATCTCTTAGTATGTTATGACCACATTATTTGGAAAACACATTGGATCGGTGTGCCAGTTACACAGGCCATCACTTATTTATATATTGTAAGCAAAAAGGATTTTAACAATGATTGCAGTGTTGTTTCATGAGACCGAAATACAGGTTTTATGAGTCAAGGGTCAGAGGTCAGGTTATAAATGAAATTTTGCTATTCCATCGTTTTTCTTCCTACTGTGTTACAATCAAGCACTCGTGAGTGCTTCTTGAAGTAAAATATTCTTGTCAGCATGAAAAAAGTGTACAGATGTTCATATTCTTTTTAAGTGCCATGTTTTTTTTCTGTTTTTGTGATATCAACTAATCCATCGGCATGGAGCAAAAGAACAGCAGAATGGATACAACTCTTTAATGGCAAACTGAAAGGTCACACTGTATAAAGTCACGGACAGAAAAAAAAAAGTCATAGTATATATTTTTTACAAAGTTTCAGGGTGGATAATGTTGACTTGAAAAAAATAACAGAGTGACATCAAGTAAATTTGCCATTTCCCTCGTGCTTGGTAATACCACACACAAATATCCTTGCTAGCGTGTTCTCCAGCGTCAGTTTCTCAGAGTCAGCACATACCGGAGACGGAAATTCCGCATCACTCGTGTCCTCCTGGCAAATGGCATGTGCCTGCATTGATGTTTTTCTTTGTGACGTGATTTTATAAAAGCTTGCGTTTACACAGTGTTTACAAAGGTGTGTGTTGTGGTAAAATTCAATAAACTACAAATAAATGTATAACTCTTAATTCCAGAGGTTAAAAACATATACCCTGCATTCTTTTTTTTTTTTATGTCCCCCCAAAACTGTGTTTCCATTGGACTGTACTGAAGTATCTTGGGGGGAGGGGGATATCACGGGCTGTCTCTGACTGCCTCTGCAGCACCACAACCAAAGGAATTGTATTTAACATTCATTAAAAGAGTTTATTGGCTTCCTGGTTGTGTGAAACAGTGATCAAGTGAAAAGCCACACAACTGGACTGTTAAATACAAAAGGACACAGGCACACGTTGAATCAATCGTCCTTGTGTGGACAGAACTGATTCAAGTTTGTCAAAATCAGCATACATCTCAGTAGCCAACATGTTGTATGCCTATCATGTGCCTTAATCTTTTTCCATGCTAGATAAAAATGTGTGTTTTGTATGACATTATTCCTCCCCTCCAACTGCCAGATTTCCAGAAACTGTCGGCCTCCCCTTTGCCTCCTTCCATCACACGCTTGTATCGTTCTGTCTCCCACACCTTCCCAAGTAATTTAGATCGGCGTTGGGTTTCTGCCTTGTAATAGAGTGTATAATAAACGTTTACAAAAGTGCAAAAGTTAGACTCGTTCAAGATGATTTCGGGTTTTTTCCCCCCCTAGAAGATTTCAGTTGCTAAAACTTTAGTAGCCAGCATCAGCGATGCCACAGTGACAGAATGTATTACTTTAATTTTACTAATACCCACATACAAATATAAAGCTTGTTCAACATAACAAAAACATGATGGTTTGTAGAATATATATTTGGTGTGTTTTCAATAAATCATGCCTGGAAAGAATGTCTGGTGCTTCTCTGCCTGTTTCAATAACACCTATTTTCTCCACATTTGAAGTTGCTGTTTGTCATTGTTTAAAGGTCCCCAAACATTTGAAAATAAATTATTACCGGTAATATAGCAATACATGAGTAAGAGATATAATTAGTAGTATAATAATATAGTAGTACTACAGTATAAATTGTCATGGTAAAAAGTGGCATTTCACAAAATGACTCCTTTAAATATTGAAAGTGAGTCAAACAATAATGTATTTATTCTTTTAATTTTGATTCAATATAAAAAATAATAATACATTTAAAAAAATAATCATCTAGTCATGGCTGTTTCATAGCTACAGTAATACTGTATCTAAAGTTGAAAGAAGTCAAAATGAGTATTTTACTTTTTTTCATCCCCCCAAAAAATCTTTGAAAAAATACTGATTAACAATCAATATAACAAAAAAAATCCAGATGGTTAAAAAATATTGTAAAAGAAAAACAATCTGCAAATATGCAGGGCGACTCTAGTTTTAAGTTGTAATATCACCAGTCATCACTAGATGGCGAATATTTTTTTTGCTGTGTTTACACTGAGTCCTCTACTGTCCTATCCACCTTATTCCTGAGGGCTCGCATGAAGAAACGGTTATGTGTAAATTTGTTTGTTGGGTTGGAATGGTGAATCTTTTATACGTGCATGTAAATTCATTCATTCATTCATCTTCCGAACCTCTTGATCCTCACTAGGGTCGTGGGGGGTGCTGGAGCCTATCCCAGCTGTCTCCGGGCAGTAGGCGGGGGACACCCTGAATCGGTTGCCAGCCAATCGCAGGGCACACAGAGACGAACAACCATCCACGCCCACACTCATACCTAGGGACAATTTAGAGTGCTCAATCTGCCTGCATGTCTTTGGAATGTGGGAGGAAACCGGAGCACCCGGAGAAAACCCACGCAAGCCCGGGGAGAACAACTCCACACAGGGAGGCCGGAGCTGGAATCGAACCCGGTCCCTCTGCACTGTGAAGCCGACGTGCTAACCACTGGCCTACCGGGCCGCCCGTGCATGTAAATGTATTTGTTTAATTAATTAAATGAAATATATCTAGAGCACGTATTTTGAACGTTGCATGTATTTTGTCCATATTAAAAATGGCATGTTTGACACCCATTCGATTAAGAAGTTTACAGTCTTTTGTGGCCTTCCAGTAGCACTGATAAAAAAAAATTGTAGCCCTCTACAGCATTGAAATTGCCCATCACTGCACCACGCGTAATAGGTACAGTACTGTGCGGCAACTTCTTTATCAGGCAAATCCTTGAACACCACAGACGAAGTTGGGGTCCTTTCATAACAACAATATGGCTGCGCTCGTTAAAGGCAGACACCGTTGGAAACGAATCAATTGGTGTCATATTTTGACCAGAAATTTGACAGGTACAGTACCACTTAATAGTGTCGAGATTACCGGAGTAACTTTGCAGTGCGCATGTATGAACATGTTTTATGTTATTTCTTTACCCTCTGCGTAGTGGCACATACTTCCTGAGAACACCCAACTGACCTGTCTGTGACTCCAACTTGAGTCGATGAGTCAGATTAAAAGCACTCTTTGCCAGTTTTACAATATTTTAACTTTATTGTGGTAGGGGAACGACATATTGAAACAAACTCAGTTTGAATGGGATTTTGGCTGTGTGAGGTGAATACGTTCTATTGAAAACCGAAATGAAAAATAAGATCAATTAGTTAAGCAATGAAATAAAATAAATGGAACTTCACTTCCAGTTTGTTCTCTTACGGTCGTGTCTATGCCAGAATATGTATTTTGAACCGCTTCATTTAATGTTCATCAAATACAGTGTAAAACGATCGTTGCCAAAGTAAGACATAATGTTTTTTATTTCATAACATTTGTCCAACGTACAGGGAAGTATGACTATGATGTGGTCGTTATTGGCGGTGGTTCAGGAGGGCTTGCCTGTTCCAAGGAAGGTGAGTTCTTAAATGGTCCCACCTGCTTTGCCCATTTCATTCTGTCGAATCGGATGCAAATTAGTTGCATCCATGTGCGCATCCATGTGTGCTGTTTCCAACAGCTGCACAACTTGGACAGAAAGTTGCTGTTCTGGATTATGTAGAGCCCTCTTTGAAAGGTGAGTCTTTATTCATAAAAACCTCACTAGTAATTTCATAACTTGGAATATTTTTTATACAAACTATTCCAGGACATCCAATTGATAAGTGTCATACTTCTCCACACAGGCACCAAGTGGGGCCTTGGTGGCACGTGCGTTAATGTTGGCTGCATACCGAAGAAACTAATGCACCAGGCAGCCCTCCTTGGAACTGCTGTCAGAGATGCACAAAAGTATGGTTGGCAGCTCTCAGGACCAATTTCCCATGATTGGTAAGGTCTGAATGTTTCACCGTGCTTGGTTTTGTTTAACAAGCCCATCTCGGTGTATTTGGTTTAGTAATACACAAACATTAGGTCATACAGAGCTTCCCATGGTGTGGATTGCAATCGATACCGGGTTAGAGTAGTGGGGGTAAACTGTAGCAGGGCGGACCAATTAACTAGATATAGAATCTTCAATGATTGGGTCAAAGTTCAGACAATCACCAACACAGTAGGAACTGCTAAGAAGTAAAGTTTCCAAGGACCACAGTGTCGTGAATTAATTAGGGTTTGATTCGACATGTCATACAAGATCATAAATGACTAAACAGCACCATCTAGTGAAATTATTGAAATAGTGCACACCATTGGGTTTATTGTCGTTAATTTACCCCATCGCAGGGCTTCCCCCTTGGGATGAGTGCAGCAAAATTAAACAAACGACATAATGCGTTCTTTAATTTGTCATGGAGGGTAGGATCTCTAAACAAGTTAGTGATGGAGACACAACGGACATGGTACACAAAAACGTTTAAAAAAAATCACTGATATTTGCTTGAGGGGAACTGAACCCAGATGATCTTACTGGAAAATGATAACCACTGCTTTGTTGCTGAACAAATGTCCATTTGTCAATTAGCTGATTGAGGTCCAACATTCCGGATAGTAACTTCTAATTATTATCAAAACCCCATTTGGTCTTGTAGAAACTGGGCCACTTTCATTTTGTGTGGGGCTTTATTTATAATAATAATAATAATAATAATACATTTTATTTATAAGCGCCTTTCAAAACAACCAAGGACACTTATCATGTGTTGTGCAGGCTGGGAAGAAGAGCAACGATTCAATCTTTGAAAACGATTGGGTGAAGTATGCCTTAACAATGCTCTTCCAGAAACCGCTCTCCATCCATCCATCCATCCATCCATCCATCCATCCATCCATTCATCTTCTACCGCTTATCCTGGCCGGGTCGCGGGGGCAGCAGCTTAAGCAGGGAAGCCCAGACTTCCCTTTCCCTAGCTACTTCTTCTAGCTCTCCCCGGGGGATCCCGAGGCGTTCCCAGGCCAGCTGCGTGACAGTCTCTCCAGCGTGTCCTGGGTCGTCCTCGGGGTCTCCTCCCGGTGGGACATGCCCGGAACACCTCACTAGGGAGGCGCTCAGGAGGCATCCGAATCAGATGCCACCTCATCTGGCTCCTCTCGATGTGGAGGAGAAGCGGCTCTACTTTGAGCCCCTCCCGGATGACCGAGCTTCTCACCTTATCTCTAAGGGAGAGCCGTGTGGAGAAAACTCATTTCGGCCGCTTGTATCCAGGATCTCGTTCTTTCGGTCACGACCCATAGCTCGTGACCATAGATGAGGGCTGGAACGTAGATCGACCGGTAAATTGAGAGCTTCGCCCTTTGGCTCAGCTCCTTCTTTACCACGACAGACCGATACAGCGTCCGCATCACAGCAGATGCTGCACCGATCCGCCTGTCGATCTCTCGCTCCCTTCTGCCCTCACTCGTGAACAAGACCCCAAGATACTTAAACTCCTCCACTTGGGGCAAGATCTCCTCCCCGACCCGGAGAGGGCACTCCACCCTTTTCCGACTGAGGACCATGGTTTCAGATTTGGAGGTGCTGATCCTCATCCCAACCGCTTCACACTCGGCTGCGAAACGCTCCAGTGAGAGCTGGAGAGCCCTGCTTGAAGGAGCCAGCAGTACCACATCATCTGCAAAAAATAAAAAAAATACTGAGGCCACCAAAACGGACCCCCTCAACGCTTCGGCTGCGCCTAGAAATTCTGTCCATAAAGGTTATGAACAGAATCGGCGACAAAGGGCAGCCTTGGCGTAGTCCCACCCTCACTGGAAACGATTCCGACTTACTGCTGGCAATGCGAACCAACCTCTGACATCGGTGGTATAGCGACCGAACAGCCCGTATCAGGGGGTTCGGTACCCCATACCCACGAAGCACCAGAGGCACTCTCCCCGATGACCACGCGATGTTGCAGAGGTGTGTCAACCTGGACAGCCCCGCAACATCCAGAGCCTTGAGGAACTCCGGGCAGATCTCATCCACCCCTGGGGCCCTGCCACCGAGGAGCTAGAAACCGCTCTCCTCACTTTGATATTAGCATCAATTGTGCAAATTAACATATTTCTTCTTGGTCTTGAATTTCTCTGATGGATGCCATATGCATCTATCAGAGACGTGCCACCACCAAGCTTGAAGCTCTAGCACTGTGTGTGTGTGTTTTGCAGGGTCACCATGGCTGAGGCCGTTCAAAACCACGTCAGGTCTTTGAACTGGGGTCACCGGGTCCAGCTCCAGGACAAGTCAGTGGCACATAATTATCTCGAGTTGATTTTGGTCCAAAACACAACTTATTTTGATTTACAATCGTTTTAACTTCTTTCACACAAACCTTTAAGATGATGTCGTTTTTTTCACTGCTTTTACCCAGCACATTTTCATGTGTGAAGACACCCATGTGCTGGTTTGTAGACGTCGACATATGACCTTTGCTGGCTTCTGATGTAGTATCAGAGGTTCAACAGAAAGCAGGCAGCGCCTCTGTGTAAGGGCACAGTTGAAAGTCACGATGGGAGTATGAACTTTAACAACCAAGCCTGTCCTGTTGGTAAAAGCAATTCTTGCTGCCCCTGATGCTGCTGTTACCAAACATCTAATTATCTTAATTCACCGTAGCTGTACAAACACACTCTATGGGCATGGCAACATCCGCTTTGGTGGCTTTTGTCACTAAAGGAGACATTCCAGTTGCTACTTGACGCTTATTAAAATTAGATGTTAATTATTATATTACACGTCTAGTACATTGATATCAACTTACTGCTGTCTTGTTTATTACTGCTGGTCAGGATGGTTCTGTGCTTGACGTGTTTCTCTACTCGTCATAGACCACGTGTGAATAATGTGCATTGCATAAAGTTTAACTAACTAAAATCTTTTTCTTATATTGTGAGTGCATAATGTTTATCACAGTGCCACGATGTGTATTGTGACTGATTGTTGGTATAGCTGTATTTGGACACCTAGCGGTGATTCTGTCTAACACATTGAATTTATAAATGGCGAGCTTGATTCAAATACATATCAAGATGCAGAGTGAATGACACGGACTCTTAGTTCAATCATTTTTCGTTGACATAAGCTCAAAAAGGTTTGATTGTTTGTCTTGCAGGAAGGTGAAATATCTGAACATGAGAGGTAGCCTTGTGGATGAACACACAGTCAAGGCAGTGACAAAAGCTGGGAAAGAGGTGGGATGGTAATTCCCAAGAAATAAATTTAGTTGATACAGTAAATTAAAATACTGAACCTTTTTTGAAGAAATCTCGTGGGTGAGTTTTTAAATGCAGATTATATTTCCACCCACTGGGAGCGATAAAGCTCACATTTTTGCTGAATAGTTTTAGTGTAAAATGCCTGAGAGACTACTTGCCTCAATTTGACATTTCCTTGTTTTTCGAAGGATACGACCATGACTCTGTTCCTTCGTATTTTTATCTCCTCTCATGCAGATGACTCTGACTGCCAAGAACATTGTTATTGCTACAGGTGGCCGTCCCAAAATCCCCACAAATGTTGGTATCAATTGATTAGTTCTTATAGTTTGTTAGTAGCATTGTACAGTGCTGTGAATAAGCGTTTACCTCTTCCTCTTTTTTTTTTTGCATGACTGTCGCTCTCACAATAGTTTCCATCATCAAACAAATCTTGATCTTAAACATAAAGGTGGAGAAACTATGCAAAAAAAGAAGAAAATTAGAAGGGCGTCAAATACTTTTTCATAAAAATACAGTTTGCATCTGATTTAAGAATAACCCTGAACTATTGAAATTATGTATTTTACATGTATGTTTACTTGCTTGACTGTGACAGCAGCGTACTCAACAAGCTTTAAAGGGGACATATTATGGAAATTTGACTTTTATAATGTGTATTCTGGAAAGCCTGCCCTCCCTTATAGTCCTAAAACAAGGAGATCTGAAAAGTCACTGAATCTCTTTACAGTAATAATGCTTTTATTCCAGATTCCAGGAGCAATGGAACATGGTATCACCAGTGATGACGTATTCTGGTTGAAAGAGTCGCCTAGAAAAACGTGAGCATCTTTTCTCTCCAACTCCAAAAGCAGTCTGTACAACACCCACCATAATCATTGGCACCCCTGGTTAATATGTTTTTTTTTAGCTTCTAATGAATCAATTTTTGTTGTAAATAATATAGGACCAAGATGAACCGTGTAAGCAGTCAGTCTGCCTCTTTAAAAGATGACAAGTATGGGTGTGCACACAGAACACGGACCAGATAAAGTACAAGAGAGAGTTGTCTCAGGAGGTAACAAAAGAAAATTATAGGCGAGTATGTTAAATGTAAAGGCTACAAGACCATCTCCAAGCAGTGTGATGTTCTTGTGAGTACCATAGCAAATATTCTTCAAAAGTTTAGATGTGACGCAGGAGGAAAATAGATGAAACATTGAAGCAATAGATAATATGAATGACAATAAACAAGCCCCAAAAGAAATTAAAGGTGAATTCCAAGGTCAAGGTACGTGAGTGTCACAATGCGCCACCTGCCGTTGTTTGAACCAATGTGGATTTTATGAGGGATGACCAGGGAGGGTACCACTGTTGAAAGTAAATCTCTGATTCAGGAGGAGCATTGTGGTTTTTGTGCTGGCTATGGACCAGCTCTACACCCTCGGCAGGGTCCTAACAGTTGCATGGGAATTCATCCATCCAGTCTACATGGGCTTAGTGGGCTTGTAAGAAAACGTGCCACTGTGCACCACCACCTCCCAACCCGCACCCCAGTGGTGGGAGATGCGGGAGCACGTGCTACCAGACACCCTAATGCGGACTGTTGTCACCCTGTGTGACCGGTATCAGAATTTTGTCCACAGCGCTGGCTGTAAGTCAAATTTATTTCCAATGAGGGTTGAACTCTGTCCAGGCTGCCTTTGGTTACCAATTTTGTTTAGAACATTGTAATTCAAAATTGTTTTCTTTTTGTTTGTTTGTTTGTTTGTTTGTTTTTAACTGAGGGGTACCAACAATTTCATCCACATGTTTTTATGCCTAAATTTTTACTTGAAAACAAAAACAATCACATTAGGGATAATTTGCTGGATGCATTGCCGCTCTGTTCAAGTACCGTTGTCATTCATCACTGACAAAGGGTTTTTTCTCTCTTCCTGTAAAACTGTCTTCACCTTTACAATTCAGATTAGTAGCATGTATCATGCCTTACACCGAGCAAGCCCTTTAATCCAACAATTTAGCTCTTGTCATCACCCGGTTAATTGGTCTATCTCAGACGTTTCCTCTTGGCAAAGCACACAGACAGTGACTAGTGGTTGTCGTGTACCTGGGTCCTGCTGCTTGTTTGCGTCATGGTGACAGATACCGTCACGGTAGCCGCTGAAGACTATTCCGTTTCTTCGAAAAATCTTAAATTGCTTTTCGGAATTTGTTTTGGGTCACTATCTTTTTGTGTGTAAACTCCCCATACAGAATGAAATCCAACTTTAATCTTTTGATGTTTTGTATATGCAAAGGTGTTTGTCACTATTGCGGGCTATTATAAATTTGACATTTTCTAAAAGATCCATTGATTCCACTGTGATGTGCTTCATAGTCATAGATCCTTTTTACTATTACCTCCAGTAAATTTAGTTATGTTGCAATGTGTTATTGAATGTGTGAACTGTTACCAGTCTTATGGAATTACAACTGGAGCATTCAAGTTTCATAAAATTTCATGTATGAACCCAAATCAACCACTTGGAAATTCCACTTTGAGCTCAGGAAGTCCTTTCACGGTATGCTATGATTGATCTCTGCCACCCTCGGGTTAGAAAGGGGAAGCAATAGCTCCCCCCTGAAGACTCAAACACCACACAGGCTACTAACAGGATGTTGTTTTGCTGCAGAGCTGTCATGTGTGTGGGTGAGGTCAGACAGGCACTTTCTGGAGGGAGAGATAGAGGGGCTGTTTGGGGGTGGGGGCTGGGGGGAGCAGGTGAGTGATCTCTGTCTAATGGGCCAAGGAGCACATTACACACCTGAGTGACATATCTTGGCCTGAAGCCGGGAAGGGGGGAAACACCAAGCGCGTGGCGGTAAGACTGTTAATGTGCTATGAAAATTTACCTGGACTCCAGAGAATTACATTGACATGCAAACATGCAAGAAACAGCATCCTGGCATTATCATTGGCCGTTCATGGGAACATGTTTTTGTAGCAATTGACCGACACCTGGTCTCATGTTTGACAATGCTCTTAACAGAGATGTACTGTCCTCTAAATACGTATTCTTTATTTCCACGAATATGGAGTCCTTTGCTTGTATAACGGACATTCATAGGAATGTTTACACAAGTAATTTTTTTTTTGTTGCCAATTTTGAATCATTGGATTTTTAAAAACTGCTTCATAGAAGTCATTTGGTGCAGTGCTTTCTTTCTACAGTTTGAATGGCATTGAACGGAGAAAGTATCCAAATTTATGTTGATTTGTATTGAGGCTCGTGAAACTCAACTTCCTGAAACTCAAAACATCAATGTTGCAGAAAGTTGTGTCCTTGGCTTCTGTAGCAGGAAATACAGTACATTGTATGTAATTGTTTTGAGTCACTTCTACAGTATGTTTGAAACAAATTGTGACCAAAATTTAAGTTCACCAATTCAGCAAACAAATCTTACTCTCTAATGAGCTTCCATGGCAAACACAAATGCCAGTTACAATGAAGGGCAAAATTATGGGTCTATATAGTGGATTCTATAACCGGTGTAATACATTCCCTTAGTTTTTGATTAAGATGATACATACAGACAGGATTTCTCCTTTGTGAAAATTTGCAGGTTTGGGGTAAAAATAAATAGATAAATATGATTGCAATTCTCTGTCTGTTTATATTGACTGCCAGTGCAATTAAGTGGGATAAGTGTACCTCAGACCTGACTCTATGCATCACAACCGTCGAAAAGAATCTCCTAGTTGACCAACTGTACAGTCTCCCAACCAAGTTGATAGAGAATCAGACAGAATTAGAACAAAACCAACCGGGTCGGCGCAATGACAGTTTTTCACTGATGAAAGTGTATAATCAAGATAAAGCTCTTAGCCTGATCACCTTGAAGCCACTCACAATATGTGATAAGTGCACCTAGGCATTGTACAGACATGAGACATTGAGGCTTTTAGAGGTTAATCTTAGCGTGGACAAGGACAGGATTTGCTGCAGGCACTCTGAACTGTCAAGTATATGCAGTCCTAAGGAAGGAGCTCTGGTATAAACAAGTGAGAGCAGGGCCTCCTGTTTGCAGGTGATGGCCTTCACTCAGCAGGCTCGTATGTGGACTTGAGCTCTGAACATGGCACTCCCCATCCACAGGGATTACTTTAAATGGTTGCAATTTGGCCTCCTACCTGCCATGGATCTTAGGGTTGGATTAGATGTGCTATTTACTTGGACCACACACTAACCACATTAGACACGGTATACCCGCATAATCCAATGATGCAGTGCTAACACTGGGTGTCACATCTATCTATCTATCTATCTATCTATCTATCTATCTATCTATCTATCTATCTATCTATCTATCTATCTATCTATCTATCTATCTATCTATCTATCTATCTATGTGTGTGTGTGTGTTGTGTGTATACATTATTAGCATTATTATCTATCTTATTGTTCGGTGATGTGTTTTGTTTTTGTTTTTTAATATGTTACCTCTGTACAGCATTCAGTTTTAGATTTTGCCAGTGTACCCTGTGCTGTTTCCAACTAATCTAAAACTAAATCAGCTTTATGAAATTAAAATAACTAGATAACCCATTGTTCATTGTACAGCATGACTGTCATATGTACATGTACTTAAAATGTCATAATAGTTACAGTATGCTGAATAATCCTTTTCATATGTTTTGTACAGGCTTGTGGTTGGAGCGAGCTGTATCCTTTTCTGCCAACCGATGTTGCATGTAAATAATCACTTCTATTTTGTTCAGAATTTGTGCAGTTATAAACTTAAATTTACCACTTGGCAACAGTCCAGTGTTGCATAAATAACATGTAGTGTTTGTTTTTCATGTCAGTGTGCCATGTGGGAGAGCCTTTTGGGGTTTTTTTTACAACGTAAAACACATATGCTTCCCATATGTGAAACTTCTGGACAATAACCAACATGACATTTTTCCCAAAACAGTTGACCACTGAGTGCTGTTACGTTTGCTACTGTTTAGGCTGTCACCATAAAATACATGGATAGTAGACAGTATGATTTCGCTCCACTTCTGGTATTACCTGACGTGCATGACAAACACTGTTGTTCCCTAACCTACTGCTTAGATGTAGCTCTGGAGTGCGGCGGCTTCCTTACCGGCATTGGCTTGGACACCACAGTGATGGTTCGCAGCATCGCCCTTCGGGGTTTTGATCAGGTATTGTCCTCTGTAGCATAGATTAAAGTCATGATGGAAACTCATGTGTTTTCTACGATTTCACCTTTTTTGGCTTCAACAGCAAATGGCAGGATTAGTGACAGACTACATGGAGTCTTATGGAACCAAATTTGCATTGAAGTGTATCCCCAAGAGAGTAGACAAACTTCCATCAGGTGACCTGAAAGTGACCTGGAATGATGCCCTGACAGGCAACGAACACAATGGCACCTATAACACTGTGTTATGGGCAGTTGGTGAGTATGTTATTGTATGCAATTGTGTGGAACGGCTCAGTATGAGCAGGGATGGGCTACTTAAATGCTGGAAAGGCCACGGTTTTTCATCAGGGATAGTGGGGGCCAACATAGGACCACACACTTACCAACCAAATGTATGACAAAAATGCTATTTTAGATATGGACAAATGATCTGCAGGTGTGCCAAATATTTGCTCTTAATTTATTTTTGATAACACATGTTGCAGTGCATGCATAAAATATCCACTATTCTAACTCAAAAACAAAAGGTTTGAAGCAAACAACCACATATAGGTACGTACCAAAAATAAGTCAGTGCATAATAATAATAATAATAATACATTTTATTTACAAGCGCCTTTCAAAACACCCAAGGACACTTTACAATCAGGAACGAGAACAATAAAACAGTGCTAATTGCCCCATTCAAGGACGGCGCAAAACTGCTGAACAAGAGATAATTTTGTACATTTTTCATATAAATCAACTCCCTCAAAATTTCACATTATTTAGGTACCATGCATATCATTCCAAATCCACAAAAAAATAATTATTTGGATTACTCACATTGCAATATAGGGCCATATAAAATCCACTGGAAGTGCAACTAAGGCATGTCTGCCACCTGGTGGTGATATTAAAACTTAAACAACACTCAACCCCCCTGCACATTTGCAGTTGTGCATCGGCAGTCTTCTAAATTTCTCCCCTTTTTTGTGGAAGACGTAGATTGAATGTTAATCAGCTGTTTTTCAAAGAATGGTTCAGTTTTGTTCTAAAAGAAAAAAGGAAATAAAAAAGCATTCCAAAAGAGTTTTTAAAATTAATTAGTTTAGGGGACACCCGGAGTGTGGTCATACCTGTAAGTGTTTTGCAACCAGGGGTCAAGCTGTATTAAATTGTGTCGATCACCTGATACCTGTACCATATAACAACACCCTGATTGATGACAAAATTAGGCCGATTTACAGAAGCTGATGAAATACAAGAGCTGTATTATACATTCACTATTTGCCAAGACACGAATGTATGCTCACTTTTGAATAACACCATCAGAGAGATATTAATTGAACTGCCCCAAAATAAAATGAAATCGGGAGGAAAATGGCATTCAAAATATCTAGCAGTAAAGCTTATTTCAATGAATCTACACTGTTTTGTGTACATTGTAATGTAGTGTAATGTGCAGTGTTGTTTATGTCCATGCTTCTCTATCGGTGCCGTAAATTCCTAAAGCAGTATCGTTGATGAGTGATCTTCGTTCAATGTAAGTGTGGCAAATTAATATTTTTGGAGCGCATTTACAGTTTCCACAACATCCCAACTTCATTGGAAATGGGGGTGGTAGACCTGCACAACATCATACCCAAGGGCTGTAGCTAATGTTTTCATGATCTCACTTACCGTAGTTACAAGAGGTGATGATTATGCAGTGTTGACCACAGCCAACCAACCGCAACCTTGATCGTAATACCTGAATACGTTTAGAAACACAGAATAGAAAAATATGTTTAGTGCCATAATTGGACCTGCACTTAATATCTGTCTTGCATTGGAATAACACCACCAGCAAACTATTGTTTTGCTGTGAATTACTAGGGGATCTGTCAAAAACAGTGCTGATTTGCCTGCCATCTCCCAGCCATAATCCAAGTTCATTGTCATCCTCAACACGAGTGCAGTGTCAGCAAATGACAGTGGAATCCAAACTGAAAACAAACTAATAAAATCTGTGCGATGGAATAACCAGGGGAAGCGTTAATCACCCTGCAATGGCTCACTGGCTGTCTGGTCGGAGAGGGGCAGAACCAGGCAGGATGCACCAAGGTACAGGGTCACTTTATTCCCCTCTTTGTTCTCTTCTCCGGATCATCCTGTCTGTGCCAACCCAGAGGAAACCAACTGGCATCTGTCTCTGCCATCCCTCCCCATGGACTTTTACACCTCAGAGCTACCGGCCATTCTACTCTGCTTCTATCTATTTTATATTTTATATCTATTTTATAATCAACTACTTTACATATCCCAACCTGCTAGCCTAAAAGTCAACAACAAACACTGATGATATTAGGGCCAACCATTTTATCTGTGTGGAAAGCCTTTAAGTTATCCACGTGTCTCATGAGTTCTGACTTTATTAGGTCATGAGTATGTTTTTATGTGTGTGATGAGAGAGCGCTTTGCCCATAGGCGTGTGACAGTAACAAGGATGTGCGTGACCTTGCAGCCGCAATGACGTTTGCCATTTCCTCTTGTGGCCCAATTCCCACATCATCTCAGCGTGTGACTGTTGGTGTGAGGAATATTTGCATTGAATACTGGAAACGGTGTGTATGGTCACATGCGTGAGATGCGGTGACCTTTATTTCCTTTTTGCTTTTGAATTGTTTAAATGCAACTGAGTGCACAACAGTTTATGGCCCAATAAATAGTCGAGCAGACAACTTAAGTGTCCCAAAGTGCACTCAGCTTCTGTATAATTTAGACTCTTGTATATTTTCTGGGCAACTTAATATTTGGCCTTATACCACGGCACTGAAACGTTTTGACCATATCTACACACACACGCGCGCACACACACATGGACAAATGTTGATTCACTACTTAGCCACTCAGATGCTGTGGGGCCTCCATAGTCCAATGCCCCTGAAGTTGTACAACAACAACAGTTTTCCTCCAAAGTTTTTGAAAGATAGGCCTCACAAGTTGCACAAAACATTTGAGGCCATTGCATCACATTTCAGCATATTGGTATGTAAAGATCTCACGATAAACTCCAGATGTCTTTTTTTTTTCTTTCGTTGGCTTTTGTTGTGATGACATCACTGAACGACACTGAAGTCGAAAAGTGAATTGGAGCCTATGACCACATAGGCGAGTGGTGCACTCGCCACATCCACAGGAACATGCAGCAAAATAAATACGCAGAGCATATTTATCAAATTCTTGCAGAATGGAAATGATTCTCCCAATAGAAGATGCTGTGTGCAAATCCACAGCTGGCTCTGTGCCTTATCCCCATTGTATCTCACTTGAGGTGAAATAAGAGGGCGGCTGTGGCCGACTGTTTAGGATCATCGCCTGCCGTTGTGGAAGAAGCTTGAGAGGGTATGAGGATGTACCATCCACCCCCTACAACTCCACACCCATGAAAGGGATGTCCTTCAGCAAGACACCAAAACCCCAAACTATGAAGTCTGCATGCAGTGTGTGAATTTCAACATTTTGTAGTAGTTCTTCCTAGAACAGCAGAAGCTGCTGCAATTGTACAATTGAACAACTCCATATTTCCTTCCATTTTATCACCCTGAAGTTGGAACGTGTCCCAATACTTTAGGATTTAATGATTGTAGTTGAACTGCTGTATCTATGATTTGTTCACCCTTCTGATATAGTGAGAAAACGGAGCACAGCCTCGGGCCTTTGATCCCTGCATGCAGGACTCATGAGTATGAGACCACTTCCGTTTACCGTGACCTTACACTATAGAGGCCAGGCAGGGTTCGGGCCTCTTTGGGGTTATTAAAGGCCTGAGGGGTCCGAGGGACTGTATCACCACCAGTGTCTAACATCCTTCTCCCCAGCCATGCAACCCTCCACCTTTCCCCTGTTCCTTCCTGCATACATGGCCGCTCCCCTGTCCAGGTGCAATACACCAGGAAACAGAACATTTCCACTTCCTGTGGACAAGCAGACGATGGACGTGGCTTTTCCGCCTCAGTGCACACCACGATACTCGGAAATATTATTCAAAGTCAAACCCTATGTCGGTGGTAGGCAACTTAAGTGATGGAGAGAGGCACAATTTCATCAGCGCAAACTGGAGCGTTATAGAGGACCACACACATTTCCTAACCAGTTTAACAGTAAAAATGTCAATTTAAATATGGAGACAAAGTATGTACATTCGTGCCAAATCTGTGTTCTTAATATATTTCATTTTTGGTATTACGTTTCAGTACATGTACAAAATTCATTCTGGCCTGCAAATAAAAGTCTTTGAATAAATACCATTAAAATGCATTGGGAAAATTGGGAGTTTGAACAGATTATATTATAAAAAAGGCAATAAAAATGTTTTTTAGCTAGTTGAGCTTTGAAAAATAAAATTACTGTACTGTAAACCATACATCATCATCATTTTCTTATTTGTGTGGGAGCTGAGGAAACTAATAATGTAATTCACAAAGTTGCATTGAAATTCAATTCATGCAAAAGAAATAGCATCAAATCTGTTGTTGGACTAAACCCACCTCTTTGGCAGCTAATGAGTCGTGTGCTGTGCTTGAACAAACTTTGCCACAAGCTAAAATTATTAAACTACCAGTAATCTTCTTAGCTTGAATGTTTCTTTTGCTGCTTTGGATAATGTCTTAGTACACTTAAAAAAAAAAACGGGGTCGGGGGGAGACCTCCCTGTCAATTCACAAACAAAATGTATCAACATATACAATAGCTTTTTGCACATGATATGCAGGCCATGCACTTCATACACAAGTCCGTCTGGTCTGAATTGTTCTGCATCTTATAATCTTTTTGGCCTGAACATTGAAATTTGTTTTTCGCATTCTGTCAAACCTGCTCCCCCCAAGAAAAACAACACCATATATCCCATTTGTCTTTGTTCTTTGTTAATTGATCAGATAAGTGTTCATTTTTTATTTTACTTGTGAAGGTTTATTATTGCTAATTAGCCTAGCCATCTGGAAGCTTCCTCAGAATGTCACAACAGGCATTGTTTCTGTGTGTGGGTGTGCGTGCGTGCGTGTGCGTGTGGTTGTGGGTGTGTGCGTGGGCATGTGTACTCCATCCAACCAAGTCCCTTATCAATGTTGTGTCCTTGGTCTACAATGCAGTCACTCTTGAGTGGAGTTACAGACAGGAAGGCCCTATATGGAATTAGATAGTCTTTACTAATTTATAGTGATTTAATATTTTTAGCATTTTCACTATGGATGACAAGGAAAATTGTGTCAATATTTCATTTTAAATGCATTAGAATCTTGTGGCAGATTCAAGACCTAACATTAGGGTACTAGCGAGTTACTTGAATTACTTTAACACTTTAAAAATACAAAACAAAAATGTATATATGTATCTGTATTCAACAGCAAATTTCCAGTACTTTATATTTGGAGGCGTTCTTAAAATTGGAATTTACACATTGGCAAAAATGTCTTGCTGCCCCCCACCCCCCTTCAGCCACCCATGTTGTGGAGTAGACAGGTCCCTGTTGTCCCTCCAGTCTGGGGGAAGACGTTGTTCTTTGGCTCCAGCCAGGAAAAGGATCTCAGGGGTTTGTTATTTTTGCTTTCCGATAGCATCTACATGTGTACCTCGGGCTTGGTGTTTATTATGCTGCCCTGACTAGTTTTGAGGAACTACGCTGAGGAGGAGGGTGGGGATTATGCGGTCAGTTCTCCACCGCCATGGAGATTCACACACGGAGTTATCAGCATCGGTTGCCTGCCCCCTATGAAGTGTCACACATCACGTCCTTGATTTGAGGATTGTGCTCTCTTTATTCTACCTTTCGTTTTTATTTTTGTTTACATTAGCTGCATTTTTTTCCATTATATTCCTCTAAGATAAGAGTAAGGGGCAACATACAGGTAACCTTGTTTTGGTAATAATGCACCTTTGATAATTACTCTTCGTACACTTTCATCCATCCATCCATTTTCCGATCCGCTTATCCTCACAAGAGTCGCGGGGGGTGCTGTAGCGTATCCCAGCCGTCTTTGGGCAGTCGGCGACAGACACCCTGAACCGTTTTCCAGCCAATCGCAGGGCACACACACAAACAACCATCAACGCTCACTCTCACACCGTGGGACAATTTATAGTGTTCACCCTGCCATGCATGTTTTTTTGGAATGTGGGAGGAAACCGAAGTACCCGGAGAAAACCCACACAGGCCTGGGGAGAACATGCAAACTACACACAGGGAGGCCGGAGCTGGTATTGAACCCGATAGCATTGACCGCCGCACCGTGAGGTCAATGCGCTAACAACTGGCGCACGAGCCACCCTTTGTACACTTTTGATTTTTTTTTTTTTTAAATGCAATCCAATTTTGGTAGAGTAAATGGGGTGGACACATGTTTGGCGGGTTATGCAACACTATCAAGATGTTTGCTTTAAAGCAGAATTGTCAGCAGTGTTCCTTGATTCCTCTCGCCAACCGACAATTTGTAATGAAAAATTGTTCATGTTTACTGCAGGTAGAGCTCCAGAAACGAAAGCTCTGGGTCTCAACAAACTTGGTGTGCAGCTCAACAAGGAGACTGGGAAAATAATTGTTGGGGTGGATGAATCGACATCTGTACCAAACATCTATGCTTTTGGGGACATAGGCCAGGTATGCACCCCCACCAAATCCTACACACAGATGGCAATGATGATGAGATTGTCCCACATTTATTTGATTGTGCTGTATGTGTGTGTGTGTGTGTGTGTGTGTGTGTGTGTGTGTGTGTGTCTTCCTTTTTTTATTTTTTACTTGATTTGCGTGTCTGCTTGTTCTGCACATGGCTGTGACGCATTAAGTACATTTTCAACGCCGATTGGCTGTCGCCGATGCGACGCCACCAAGTGTTATCTTCAGGAAAAAAAATCGGCTTTGAATGCTTCAAACGCGTACCATATGCGTCCTTTAGGCTGATAAAAACACACCCGAGTTGTAAAACTAACAAGAGTTACTCACATTGTTTATTCAAATGCGAAATACGCCTTGATTTTAAAACCGCTTGCGCTAATGCTAAAATTAATTGGCATACTAACGGCTTCGGGAGTGATATTCCTGGAAATAACAAATATGCGCACATAAACATTGCGGAAACATAAACAAAGGCAAGATAACTCAATGGCACACATTTT
Source organism: Hippocampus mohnikei (assembly GCA_026261675.1). Taxonomy (NCBI): domain Eukaryota; kingdom Metazoa; phylum Chordata; class Actinopteri; order Syngnathiformes; family Syngnathidae; genus Hippocampus; species Hippocampus mohnikei. The sequence continues at coordinate 19,068,451 of JAKGUB010000348.1, forward strand.
TCTCATTCTGTGCATAAACGAGTTCTATGAATAGCGTTCAATCGCAGTTGCGACATAATTGTTTTATTAACTGTGATATCAGTCATAATCAAAACAATCGCGATTGTTGTATTTCATAATCATCCAGCCCTACCGCTAGAGGACAAGAGGAAACAACAACATTAAAATCATGAAATAATAAATTAATGTGACTAAATGGGAGTGTTGCCCCTGAACTGTTTGTGTGCATGTACAGTATTCTATTCGACCTATAATTACTCAGCATGGGGCTGTGGAAGAGCATTTATTGTGCTGCTGCACTGTATTCAAGGTGAACAATGTAAATACTGGTTAGGTGTAGCTGCTGTAATGTCGGTGTGGCCAATTTTTTTTTTCCAACACAAACAGCTGTGTGCTTCCTTCCTGTCCTGATGACACCCACACACATGACAGCTTGCTTTGATGAGCCATGCTTCACGCCAATCTGTCTGTCATCTTGTCAACGTGGCAGAAGGCTTGTTTTGGTTTTGGGTTTTTTTTTTTTCCTTCAAGCAGATGGTTTGATATATTGCTCAAGTTGTCCACCGCATTTCTTGTTTTCTTTTCTTCTCATTGCCAAACGAAGTGCCAAGAAATGCATTAAAATGACGAAAACTATCTGGCGTGGAAGCACATCAGAGAGAGCACCACGTCCACATTTGCAGAGGTGCAGAAGATATTTGTGACAACAGGATGTGTCGTGGAAATGTAACAGGTCTTAAGTCATGCCTTTAAAATTGCCCTTCAGCCATACTATTTCCTGCACCACTCAGATGTTTGCCTCAGTGCGTATCCATGTCTGTATTTTATTTGCTTTGGCTCATGTTCAGAACAATACGCCATTAACCTCAGAGAAGAGAAATTTGTATATGTCTGTGTTTGACAATTTACACAGGGAAGTTTCCTGGTACATTGAAGTAAGTCAGGCAGTTTTCTGTTTCAGGGGCGTCCTGAATTGACACCTACGGCTATTAAAGCAGGAAAACTCCTCGCCCGCAGACTCGCCGGTTACAGCACAGAGCTCATGAACTATGACAATGTGAGACAAAAAACATAACGTACACCTGTCACCTTTTTCTCCACGAATACACTGTCATATATAATGGCATCCATTGCATGAGTGGTACTCCAAAGACTGCCTTGACAAGATCATGCTTGTTTTGGTTTTTTTTCTCAATTGACACTGTCTCATTAAGTTGTTGTGACTGTATTTTCCATTGAGCTCGAACTGTACTGCAACACACTGCAAGGTTTGCATCAGGGATCGCCAACATTTTGAAGATGAGATCTGCTTCTTGGCTGTTGATTCGTGCGAAGGGTTCTAAGCTTAATGCACAACTTTTGTCAAATAACAAATTTGCTCAAATTACATTTCATCACGTTATTACTATTATTATGCTATTAGGGCTGGGAAAATAAATTGGCTAACTCTGCCAGTTAGCTGACGACAAAAATTGGGTGACACAGAAATTTCTGCCTTGAAACGGGGGGCGGGGCAATTACATGAGTAATTGACGGAATACTGTATGCGATAGGATAAATAATTCTGAAACGATTCATGAGTGACACTGCAAGTTATTAATGACATTTATTGATGTGGAGACTGGAAACACTGATCATGTTCATGATTTCTCACAATGATTAGGAAACAAATAAAAGCCAGTATGCAATACTTAGGTTCTATAAATCTCTTCCATTGTTTACATTTTCAAATTATTGCTTACGTATTTGACATTCCCAGAAAATCACAATGTCCCATCACTTTTCTTGGAACAGGCCACTCATGTGATCCTTGAATAGTGAATAGTGAATAAACATGAGAAATTAACTTTCCATTTTTATTGTAGGTTCCAACCACCGTATTTACTCCACTTGAATATGGCTGTGTGGGCCTATCTGAAGAGGAGGCTGAAACCAGGCATGGCAAAGACAACATAGAGGTAAGAACAGGATGGCATAAATGTTTTGGAATGCCCTCATTTTTCTCTTGTCTATTTTCTCATTGCAAGTCAAGCATTTCAAGTCCAGTGAATTCTTTGAAATTATACAAAGTAATATACTGTTAGGCGAAAAAGGAACTGTTGCCAGACTTAAACCCAATCGAGCTGGTTTGGGATGAACTGGACAAAAATGTGAAAGCAAAGCTACCTGCAAGTGCCACGCATTTATGGGAACTTCTGCAACAGAGTAGGGAGAAACATTTCCATTGTAGAAAAAATCCCATTGCGGCACTGGCCGAGTATCCATTCACCGTATGGTAGGTTAAATAAGGACTCTAAATTGTCCTACGGTGTGAATGTGAGTGTGACAGTTGGTTCTAAATGTGCACTGCCGTTGCTGGTGCGCCACTTCTAGCGTAAAGCCAGCATGGAATTGGCTCCAACATACCTGATACTTTTGAGCGAGGATAAGTGCTACAGTAAGTGGATGAATGGGAAAAAAAGCTGTGTGTGTTCACCAATCATATCTGCCAATGCTAAGTTGGGGCGGCTGTGGCTTATTGGTAGAATGGTTCGTCTAGTTGGCAGTTTGAATTCCGGCTCTGAGTATCTGCTGTCCAAGTGCCTTCCAGTGGGCCCGGTGTAGCACCTTGCTACCTCCCATTGGTCATTGGTGTTTGAATGTGTGGCAGAATGTGTGAATGGAAGCCTCTTTAAAGCGCCTTACACACTGTCAACGTGTAGGTAAAGCGAAATCAAACCCATCTTTGTTCATAGACCTAGTCTATTATTGTTTTGTGACTTGAGTTGTTTATTTGTGATATGTTTTTATTTCAGAGTTCAATGACACATTGAACTGCTTTTATTCATTTTTTTAAAACGGGAAATGTGGGATGGTGTTAACCTTTGACTGGCTGTGTACATCTTACACTAAATGTTGTTCGTAAAGTAAATTAGCTGCTCAAAATACATGTTCACTTTGCTACAAGACAGTGTGCTTGTGCGCCCCGTTCAATTGGCAGTTTTTTGTGACCAAAATGAGACATAATAAATAATTTCAAAATTGTATCCACTATTGTATTATGACATAACCTGGACAACTGCATTTTTTTGTCTGTTTTTTATTGTTGATTGATCAATTTGATTATGAGCTTTCTAATGATGATGTCATATGATGTGGGGAATGAGTCAACTTGCTCTTCTCATCAAAGTCTTTGCTATGAGAAAGAAAACTTTGCTATTCGATAACTATTTTATAGTTTTCTTATCCAGTTCTTTTGCACGAGAAGTTTAACTTAAGAGCGTGCAACATCATCTCACTTGGCAGACTACTCAACAGAGCTTGATCACATTTATTCGAAACATGTATGAGAAATTAAGTAACCTGAAATTAGAGGAAAAAAATCTGAACTTCTACATTTGCATAAGAAGGTGAAAATCTGCATATTGTTAGGCACATGAAACATTTGTCAGGATTGTCAGTTGCTGCTTCCTTCAACCAAGATTTAAAAAAGGGTGGTGGTGGTGGGTTGGGTGGCAAGTGATAATGTCTTCTAACCCCTAAAAACAATAGAAAAGCAACCAACTGTGTGTTTTCTACGCTTGTGTACATGAGCAGGTTGCCAGAAGCTCGCCGACACCTGCACAACACGGCGGATAAATGTTTTAGCCAGTAAGGTGGGGCTGTTGGCAATGAGTGACAGGCTAGCAAGAGGCCCGATTGAGGTGTGTGCGCGGTGATGACAGGCATGCTTAGATCTTAGGAGGAGCTGCTCCACTGGCCCCCACTACAGCTGCATGCTCCTTGAAACTTGTGTTGGCACGCTCGGCCATTGAATTAAACGCATTAAACACACATTGGCAGTCGCCAGATGGAAATCTGTCAAGATAATGAGCTAGTGGGATTTGTTTTCCAGTGTTATGCTTCTCTTTTCAGTGAGCTACAATCTTAACAATCTGAACTTTATTTCAAGGGACCCCGGTGAAGGGTTGATTATTGTGCATAAATAGGTTCATAACAAAGTTTGGCGTCCGGACACCATGCATAGGATTGATTGGCAGTGTCACAGATGCTAAAATTTTCCCGACTATGGTGCCATCACGGCAGGACAACTGGTTAGCACGTGCGCCTCACAATGCAGGGTTCGATTCCGGCTCCGGCCTTCCTGTGTGGTGTTTGCATGTTCTCCCCGTGCCTGCGTGGGGTTTCTACGGGAACTGCGGTTTCCTCCCACATTCCAAAAACATGCGTGGCAGGTTAATGGAACACGCTAAACTGTCCCTAAATGTGAGAGTGAGAACGGATGGTTGTTCGTCTATGTATGCCCTGCGATTGGCTGGCAACTAGTTCAGGGATTTCCTGGACAGACACAAACAGTCATTGGGCATTTGGTCTGCCCGAAGACAGCTGGGATTGGCTTCAGCACGCCCGCGACCCTTGTGAGGAAAAGTGAATCAGAGAATGGATGGATTGATGATGTCATAACAATCTGCAAACACAGCATGTTGAAGATGAGACATTTGATGATTCAACTGCTCTTTGTTTATACGTCTCTGCAGGTATACCATGCCTTCTACAAGCCTCTGGAATTCACTGTGGCAGAGCGTGATGCTAGCCAGTGTTACTTAAAGGTAGGCTTCAACTGCACAAACTGCTGTGAAAAGGAAAATGTTCACTTAGCTCAGCAAGGATCTCATCGTCACAACTTCAAGACAGCTTCGAGAATTCTTCCATCACATCCTAATAGCTTGTTACAACCACTCACATAAATGTACCCCTGACAAGCTCTGTCGTATCAGGTGATATGCCAGCGGCATGCAGACCAGAAGATACTGGGTCTGCACTTCACTGGACCAAATGCCGGAGAAGTTACACAGGGCTTTGCCTTGGGCCTCCGGTGAGTTACCATCTATTATACTATCACTCGTAGAATGTAACATCTTAGCCAAATTAAATCAATAACTTAATGTCTGTGTTTGTTACTGTAGGTGTGGTGCCACATATTCACACCTGTTTGGTACGGTAGGAATCCACCCGACCTCCGCTGAGGAGCTGACCAAGGTCAACATCACAAAACGTTCTGGATTGGATGCCACAGTCACTGGCTGCTGAGGTTAAAGCCCCGGTCTCTGAACACTTAAGCACACAGGGTAGAAAATAGGTTGGGTCCAAATGCTAATTCTGGTTTAGCCCGCTAATTCTTGTCGCTCCATTTCCTCCCCACAACCATCTAAATCTGGTTTTTGGTGTGACAGTCACTCACTATTGGTGGTCAACTATTATTGGATTTGAATTCTTTTTTTTCACCCATAGTTAGAATTTTTGCGAGTTGAATCAGTCAGTTGTCATAGAGCAAAGTCTCCCAATCAGGTTTGTGAAAGCCTTGTCTGCAGAGAGCGTTTTGAAAGAAATGCTCATAAATCAGGGTGAAACCCTGTTCTCAGAGTGTCATTGATATTATGCAAGAAACACAGAGCAGGTTGTAACATTTTTCTGAAAATATATTCGACAAATATTGTTGTTTCTGTGGCTATACTTCCTGTCCATTAGTCTTTAAGGTGACACATACCATAACCCCCCTACACTCCGCCCTCAATGACACTGATGGATGGCCCCCGGGCCGTCGTCGCAGCGACACCGCCCCATTTCCCATGGACAGACACAAACAGTCATTGGGCATTTGGTCAGACATTCTGGAAAGACTTGACCAGGGAGACGGACCTCTCCGATGGTGTCAAAACCTCTCCTTGTCCTACCAAACTCTCTGATGCAACATAAAACAATACAGTAGAACGATCAACTTCTGTAGGCCGAGCATGCTGCACTCGATGGGGCATCACTGCACAAGTAGCTCTGCAGGAGCTGCAGTACTCGGTGTTGCCCAACGGTGGCACTATTGCCTGCTCATTTTCCTCTTGAGTGTAAAAGAGAGGATAAAGTTGTCACCAGACAAAACCTAAGCTCCGATACATTTGTCTCGTAGGTTTAATTCCCTTAATCCCCACAAGTGATATGCTTTTTGTTGAAGTTGGAGAGTAGAGTGGATTGATTGCTGCACCAATTGCTCAGCCTTATCTCCCGTGTATTTACATGGATGGGAGGTTAACGCTCAGTAGTCATCACCCTTTGAGATAAGCTAAGTTGTTTATATCAATAGCCGTAATAGCAGATAAAAGTGCCCAAATGTTTAACCTGCTGACTGAACTGGACATCCTCAACACAGCTTATTAGGCAGAAGGTGAGGAGAGCCAGAACTGGGTCGCTACACAAATTTCAGGACCGAAATGGTGGGTGTCGTTTATTTTTGATCTGCCTGGTCTGATTAATGATTCCGATGAGGGGAGTGACAGCGTGCCTGGCGATGGAAAAAAAGAGAGAGCAGGCTACCAGGTTTATTTGGACCTGGCCTGGGAGAGTACGGGCTGATTTTCAGCTGGGTCGGGGAAGGATCGGGTGGGTGGGGGCAAGGGGGGGGGGGGATTCCTGTGTGCTCTGTTCAGAGGCCGAGTGCTGACTGAAGAACCCTGACCTCCGCTCAGCAGGAACAGCTTGACTCTATCACTTTGAGGACAGAGGGCTCACATGCTCTGCTGCTACACGGCAGGGGCCAAGTGGGTTTCGGATGAAGGGAGTAACGATGGTCACTGGACCCAGGAAAGCAACATGGCACTGAGTCGCTAATTGAGTCTCTATTCCCATGCTTAACAAGGCACTTCACAGACGAAGGGAAGTCAAGTCAAGTCAGTGTGTCGGTGTAATCTTCATGTCTGTTTGCTTTTACCATCCATTTCTCCTCAGCTGTCCACGGTATCCGCATACAGTACCACTGTGTTCACACGCACAACATGAAAATGCGTTGTGTTCAAAGTATTTTAAATTGGAGGAGTACTGAACATCGTTGAGTGGTCTCTGTCATCCAACACGTGAGTAGTGAGCCCTCTCTGAGCATCACCGGGGATCGGGGTTCAACTTTCAGGTAACCAGCTAATGATGACCTGCACTAAAACTCCAAACTGGGGAGTGCTGGCCTGATGTCGTCTGGCTGCCCACCTAAAGTAAAAGAAAAAAATGTAAAAAGAGAAATGTCATTTTCCATGAAAGCTTTGTTATACATAATCTATTTGTAAATTAATAACGCTGCATAGTGTCCACATTAAAGTTGTGATGTGCACTCATTGCTTTGTGTGTGTGTGTGTGTGTGTGTGTGTGTGTGTGTGTGTGTGTGTGTGTGTGTGTGTGTGTGCGTGTGCGTGTGCGTGTGCGCGTGCGTGTGCGCGTGCGCGTGTATGTGTGTGTGTGTGTACAAACCTTCAAAATGGAGTGTATAATTACCATATTCCATGAATACATGAACATTTTCAACAGTTCAATGAGGACTTGTTGCATGTGGAAAGATGATAATTCTCCATCCATCCATCCATCCATTTTCTAGTCCGCTTATCTTCACGAGGGTCACGGGTGTGCTGGAACCTATCCCAGCTGTTTTGGGGCAGTAGGCGGGACACACCCTGAACTATTTGCCAGCCAATATCAGGGCACACATAGATGAACAACCATTCACGCTCACAATTACAACCAAGGACAATTTAGAGCGTTCAGTCAACCTACCAGTCATGTTTTTGGAATGTGGGAGGAAACCAGAGTACCCGGAGAAAACCCACCCATGCATGGGGAGGAAAGGCCAAGTACACACAGGAAAATTAGAGAAAGTATGCTGTAAGTAGACCAAGTAAAAAAGGTGCCCTTTAGGCAGTGAAATTAACATATATGCAAATGTTTTTCATTTCACAAGTTTAACAGGTCAACAAGATTCATGTGTTGAATCATAAAACCAGCGAGCGCCCCAATAATACTTAGAAATGCTGCATGTACTCAGTTCTAAAATCACTGTTCAAACTGCAGAAAAAATAAGGCAGCTTTGTGTTTGGTACAATGTTCAAATTCATGTTATATAAAGGTGGCCCGGTAGTCCAGTGGTTAGCACGTCGGCTTCACAGTGCAGAGGTACCGGGTTCGATCCCAGCTCTGGCCTCCCTGTGTGGAGTTTGCATGTTCTCCCCGGGCTTCCGTGGGTTTTCTCCGGGTGCTCCGGTTTCCTCCCACATTCCAAAGACATGCATGGCAGGCTGATTGAGCACTCTAAATTGTCCCTAGGTATGAATGTGGCGTGGATGGTTGTTCGTCTCTGTGTGCCCTGCGATTGGCTGGCAACCGATTCAGGGTGTCCCCCGCCTACTGCCCGGAGACAGCTGGGATAGGCTCCGGCACCCCCCGCGACCCTAGTGAGGATCAAGCGGTTAGGAAGATGAATGAATGAATGATGTTATATAAGAAGCTATAGTTCGATTACGATAGCACAGGCTGTGTGGACAGTTACATAGGTTGCCTGAGAGTCAAACCAAATGAAAAAATGGCCGATACGTGCTGTACTGTTTCAATACTTCCAGGATAGGGGTTTGCAAGAATTATTCCCCCTGATTATTCTCAGTAAAACTACAACTAGATATTCTTATGCTTTGATGACAAATTGCTCAGCTAAAACAATAAATACGCTAAAAAGTGATGTTTGGCCGTTATTCCATTGAGCAGGGCATGCTTTGGTTGTCAACTTAAATCACTTCAGATTTGCGAAATGAAATGAATTGTTTAATTGAAACGGTCACCACAATGAAGGCAAGATGTGTTCACCAAGGATGAGTACAGGTAACTGCTGCACAGATTTTGCCTTCATATGAAGCTGTGTCGCCAGGGGTGGTCACACTTTGACCCCGACTCGTCTTTGCTGACAGGTTCCTCTGCTATGCGGCCCTGTCACTCAACCCTGTGCACCAACAATGGCAGAAATTCCAGTATGTTTGTTTGGTTAAGGATGGCTCTCTGAAACCCCTGAACCTCTTCGGGATTCACAGCAGCCTGCGTCACCCAGTGTCAGTCCAAATTCAGACAGCAGGAGTAAAGTTCACCCTGTGTCTCAAGAATAGGCGAGCCATTTCGCGTTTCTATCGCTTATGTTCCTCTACAATGGAGCAAACAGGCTAAATCCACCTTGAAATGCACTTAGTAGAACATGTCAACATGTCAGTCTCTGTTGGGTACTACGTTCCGTCTTAATCCGGCCCATTGAATGCTGACAGTTGTCTGTGAGTCAGACATTCACGAGGCCTTTGTCACCTGGGCTTTTGAGTCGTAGCAGCTCCAGTGAAGAGCGCAATCCTCAGACACACATTCAAACACACATGCTGGGTATTAAGCTCCACGACGACGCAAAAGGCGAAGGGGGAGGAGAATGAGATACATACCTTATGTAAACATCAGAGGCAAAATGACGCAAAGAGTAGAAAAGGCTCAACCGAGGCGAGGATTATCCTTGAGAAATGAATAAGGGGCAATTATGAGTGTTCTGTTGTGTTGCCAGTATCTCGCTCGAGGCTTGTCGGTCTGAGATCCCATCAGGGCTCAGACAGGGTATGTATGATGAATGAAAATGGGGTCCTTGGGCTGCTTGATGGGAATGGGACTCTTGGGGACCCCCATCTTCAAGAACATCATTAAAAAAGAAGTGAACTCGAATGGTGAGTTCACCCAAAACAAAAAAAAAAAACTGGTAACCAGTGTGTTGCAGTAGGAGTTGCTGTCCACGGTCTCCTGAGTCCAAGGACACTGTTTTAATTTGTCATATCAGGATTGTTACTGTCCGTACAGTTGTACAGAGTACTCCCCTACAAAAAATACAAAGGTTGTCCACGTTTGTATTTCTCTGATCTAAGGGCTGCAGATTACAATGAGCAATAATAGCCGCCTCTAGAAAGCTCCAGTCAACAACTAACATCCCTTCTCGACTCTCCTTCAACCACAAACACTGTAGAGAAAAAAAAAAAAAAGGTCAGCTCTTGTCAGCACAGGGTCCCGTTGGTAGCCGAGTGGAGGTGGTGGAGGGCTTGTGAAATGAGCTTATCTGACCCCTGATAAGAACAGGATACCCTCAGGAATGGTCTAAATTCAATACACATGGCTGCCGCTGTGGCTTTTATCAGAGGGGATGTGGGTGTATGAAAAGGAGTTCGCTGTCGCACTGTGGTTGGATTCTGCCTTTTGAGAAGAGTCCAACACGAATCGACCTGATGCAGAACATAAAAGCCTGTGGCCACAGGCCAACAGCAAGAAAAGGGTGTGTGATGTCATACGTTGTTGTTCCTCAGACATCTCTGTAATTATGCTGCCAGCCTCAACAAACTACTAAGGTGTTTTACCACGCAGGAAGTTGTTTTATTATTTCCGAACACTGAGATTTATTGGGGGACAAACTGCAGTCCCGTCGGGTGATTTTATTCTGATGGCGGCAACACAACCGGCTGAAATGGTAATTTTCAGCATTATGTCCGCATTGCCATATCAAGCATGGCACATGGATTATAACAATGTTAGTGAATTACAAACTCAATTCCAATGAAATCGGGACATTGTGTTAAACAAAAATAATAGCAGAATGCATGCATGCCAACTGTATGCTTAACTACACGTTAACAATTACTTGCTATAAACAAAAAAGTTGATCAGATTGAACATTATTTTGTCTTTGTAGTGTATTCAATTAAATATAAGTTGAACATGATTTGCAAGTGATTGTATTCTGTTTTTATTTACGTTAAACTCAACGTCCCAACTTCATTGGAATTGGGTTTGTATGTCGAAATTCGTTTGATGGCGCTGAATTTTATTTTTGAAAAGCCTTACATAAGTTAGTCTAACAAACAACTAAGATTAGAATAATTTGAAGTGTTTTAAGGCAGTGACTGAAAGTATGCGTTCCACTATAGCGTCATGCATATTTAGTGAAAAAAAAGAAAATTAATTTGAAATACAATGAAACAAATTAGAGTGAAGCTTGTCACTAAATATAAAGTTTGCATGCATATAACTTAAAATCCAGTAGTGTGTTTTTGTGTTCATGCACAGCACATTTTTAATACAGTAATTCTATTTAGTACATTTAACAGTTGTATTTAACTTTTAATCAAAATCAAGTTTGCAGTTTATCTATCTATCTATCTATCTATCTATCTATCTATCTATCTATCTATCTATCTATCTATCTATCTATCTATCTATCTATCTATCTATCTATCTATCTATCTATCTATCTATCTATCTATCTATCTATCTATCTATCTATCTATCTATCTATCTATCCATCATCCATCCATCTATCTATCTATCTCTTTTTTTTACTTTCAAGTGCAATACATTTTTAATTGAATCCTTTACCGCAGAACTTGTATTAGTGTTTAAACAGAATAATATTGCAATAGCAAACTGTACATAATAAATACACTTTTTTTTTAAAGATCACTTATGCCTTCTTGGCGACTGCATTTTAACGTTGAACATTATTGAGAGCAAAGTATATTTTCCAGGCGGTGTAGCAAGTTTGAGAATCGCCGCTTGAGGGATTTTGCTATCATGTGTCAAGTCTGGTTAACATGAGGAAGACAATATTTGAAAACAAAGATTTGATGTCACTGCAATGTTTTGAAATAAAAATGACACACTCTAGTCTACACTAAGACGACTGTGGAATTGATCAAAACTTTCTCTGGATCCACTGTCTACTTTTTGGTTGTGCAGAGGATGAAGACGTCAACATTAATCTTGATACAAGGGAGCAATTTAAATGCGTGAGGTGGCAGAAATTCTCGTATAGTCTTACAGGGTTTATCATGGTAGCTTTCCATGGAATGGTTCTGTGGGGATAGATGACATTAGGAGCATGCATTGTTGAGGATCTCCTAACTTGTCATCCATCACTGTCAACAGTAGGGTGAACTAGATGCAAAACCAATGCATGGCTCTCCCAGTCTCACTAAGACTTATATAATACGGTGTACTTGTACTCAGTTGTGCTTGCCGATGAAGACTCAAAGAAAAAAAATTTTTAAAGTATTTACTGTGCATGACTGGAAAAATGTATTGCTGACGAACATCACTTGCAACTGATTTATTAACTTTTGAGGAAAATGACCCAAAACAGCAGATGTTTAATAGATGTGATTGATATTGATCTCATCAATGGCCATTCAGCTGCCCACATTTTCACGCTGAATTGCATCCTGGCCGCTAAACGTCATCGTTTTGTTTGCTCAGACCTGTTGGGACGAGCCATAAGTTCAAATTCTCCCTCGACTGCCTAGAAGAGGGATAATCATGACACTTACTGTTTGGTTTGTAATAAAGGAATAAATGTTATGGAGATTGATGCTCTCCAGTCCTATTTGCTGGTCACTGCGATTCCTGCTTGTGTTTTTGCAAACATGCATATTTTAAGAATGCACACACAAGCGGAGCTGCAGAGTGGTGTTGTGATGTGACGCACACAGACTGCATGCAGGATTCGCCCCCTGGCTGCTGTCAATGCCTCCCTGATTGATTCTGTCGCTCCTGTTTAGGCAATACAATCTATGTGGTGGGACAAGTGGCTTGTAAATAAATCACGCTCACACACTCTATAGTGAGGCTCAATGTCCGTGGCTCACAGCTAGGCATGCCTGTGTTTGTCACTTATTTGTTGAGCGACCGCTCGTGTGGTATTTGTTGAGATTGTGTGTGAGACATGGCGATAGGCATGAGTGTGTGAAAGTGGCGCAGACACAGTATCTGGCAATTGGCAATTTTTTTCTCTCCTTCAGATGATGGAAATGTACCACCACAGGCTGCTAAATATGAATCAAATAATAATCTTTTTTTTCCTCTTTTTGTCTTAAACGTGAGCAAATATATGTCGTCATTACGTGTCAGCTCATAGTTAGACAGCAGGTCTTGTTCAGAAGAACCTACTGTATCTACTTCATTCACTGCATCTATTCTCTGTAACTTCTTTATTGCAAGATATAATCGATGAAACAACACTTGAGCCTGATTTTACTCAAAGTTTGCACGTGCAAAAATATGTACTGTTCGCGCAAACAGATATGAAAGCTGATCTGCAAACTGGGCATCCTCAAGATTGCAACTCCTGAATGGGCAAAATTGCAGCACAATTCATTTTGCCCATTGTGGGAGGAATAGCTGCAAATATATGAATTTATAACACGCAATGTGGGTCATAAAGACTGAGATTCATTTCTGTACCTGTATTTGGTTTCGCCCCTTTAAAAACTGCAGCTAACAGGAAAGTACAAACTGACACCGCTGTACTTGATGATTGCATTGCGTTGGTGAGGAGGACACGTGGGCAAAATGAGACCCAAATAAAATTAGGACAGCTCTAGCCAGCCAAAGAAAACTGGTGGGACAGCAGGGGAAGGCGCTAACAGAACTCAGTGACACTTTTGCTGCTCTAAATTTATTTCCGAGTTATGTCAGGTATTCCAGTATTTGGTTGACAGGGAAGGCTACGATCCGAAAGAGTGCCAGTGGGTCCCCCGCTCCTACATCCTGGACCCATCATTCCTCAATGAATTCCATGCAGCTCATCCATCCAAGCCAGGTAGTCCGCCAGGGGCCGTGCTTTGAGGCAGGGGTACTGTCATGTTCTGTGCACCACCAAGAAACAGAAATTCAACATTTATAGTACACATGTTTTACAACAATGCATAATTATAATTTCATATGTACCTGCAGATGAAATAGCAAAGCTATTGATAAAAATGCAAGTGGCATAGTAAGGCGCTGCTTACGTTTAAATGAATGGGAGCGAGAGACAGCTTTCAATATATCTCCATTTTTTTCATCTTTATTCTCACTCACATCCTATTTCTGTCATCACCTGTGTCTTCCTTGTCTGACTCAATCTTTTTATGGACTAAAAAAAGGTATACCGTGTATTGTGTGAGGAGCCTGAGATTGCGATACAGGCTCACAGTTCACATTGCAAGGAGTCCTTATGCTATAGTGTCCAATGGGATGGGGTGCGTGGCCAACTGTCATGTTTTGTCGGGTTCTAGTTGGATTCTGAAGCATCACGCCATGCCATGCCATGCTCATTTAGATAGCTGATTTCAAACAAAGTTGAAACAAACAGCCACACAAGTTAAAAGACAACACATAACACATAAAATCCTAAATCATACAGGGTGTCACATGAGCAGTCGCTCAGGTTGTGTTTCAAAAGCTTAGGCATGAGGAAGTGTCATTGGGCATGATTTATACCTGGAGAGTGGCGGCTTGCCTAATATTCAGAGGCATCTTATTCCAAAGCTTTGGAGTTGCCACTTACAAGCTACTTGTGTCACCACAGAGATCGTGTTGTCTCACCTTGATTTAGGCTTGAGGCCAGCAGAAGACATATTGGGTTCCAATAGGTTGGAGCGATAGCCAAACTGTTCAGCTAAAAAAAAATTTATATAAATCCTAAAAAGCACAGGAAGCCAGTGGAGTGTGGCCAGCACAGGGGTGATGTGCTCTTGCTTACACGTACTGGTTCGCAGATGTGGCAGCAGCATTCTGGACTAACTGTAGGGGGATGGAGGCCTGACATTATAAGCATGCATAACTGTTTCGAAAATGAAACGCGCTAAAAAAGGTTTGACCTTGGTCAGCCTCCTACTCTGAGAAAAGCTCTTTCCCACCATAGAAGAGCAATTATAGCGAAAATGTCCTTTGTTTTTGTCTTTGTCAATTAATATCATTCATGGGCTTTCACGGTTAATTTTGAAATGTATTTATTTCTGTATGACAGGCGAGAAGGAAGACCCGTCATTTAAAAATTGTAGTTTATTACACAATACTTTTTTAAATCTTGCACTTTACAAATACTGTATACATTAAAACAAAATAAAGTAATGCTCAAGTGATTCAAAACTCAACTAAAACAAAACATTACCCAAAAAAAACTACTAACAACTCACAAATCTGCCCCAATAACTTACTAAAACCAACTGAATTAAAAAAAAGAAAAGTCAGCGCGAAATACAAACTAACTTGAATGAAAAATGCAAAACTAACCGTGGTCCCACCATCGCTTCCTGCATGCGATGTGGACCAAACTCTGTTCTCCAGCAGCCCATATAAAGGCTACCACAGAGTACCCAATACTGCATCGCCCCACACTCACATCCCCCGGAGAGACATGATTGAAAGCTTTCCAAGCCCAAATCCCAGATGTCCATGCAGTACTGCAGAGCCCTGTCAACCAAGACAGCCCGACAACATCCAATGCCTCAAGGGACTCCAGGCAAAACTTGTCCACCCCAGGAGCACCTGTCACCAAGGACCTTTTTCACCACCTGTGCGACCTCAACCCAAGAGATAGAAGAGCCCACCTTAGATGCCTGCATTTTACTTGCCGACATATCTCAGGCCTCCAAATGATGATGATGGGAATTCCTTTCTAAATGTTAGTTCTTGGATGAACCAATGTGTTTAAATATTGGCATCAATTGCTCTGTAACGCATCGACTGGACTGGAACTTAATAAAACATATTGGATCATACGATGTGTAGCAAAATGTCTCATGGTAGAAAAGGGATTTATCACACACAATTGAGTGTCCTCATTGTTGAGAAATGCTCAGAGCAGTCAAAGCCAATTTCACAGGAGCAGAATCAAGTCATCTGGCCATGAGAAAACGTTTCACCTTTTAAGAGGAGGGTCAAAAACAACAACAAAAAGCTGATAAGAATATTAACTGCCGTCTCTAGGTTGCCTCCCTCATTACCATTCCAAGGGAGGATGGTTGAGCCATGCTGATAGTGCTGCGCATAAGCTGTCTCCTTCAGCATGATATGTATTTATTAAAGTTGTGTGATGTACTCCTCCTCCTCCTCAATGCGATGGGCAGGCCAGTCACTCCTCACTCTCTCAGTCTCTTCATTCACACCTGAAAAGCTCCCAAGGAAAACAGGAAGGGGAGTGAAAATCATGAGACGATACAATGCTCATCCAACACACACTCCAACACATGCTATCCTCTCTTCCTATTCTGATAGCACAACGCAGTGCTTGTCCGCGCACACATTACAGGTTATTGAGGAAGGCAAAATGAAGGTCCATGCAATGTATTTCAGTGTGTTTATCAGGGTAATTTAGAGTTACCGTGACTGGGAGCATTGTGACCTCACGTTACTTTCTCATTCCTTTGTTCTCCGGCGAATTCCATTCATGCAAAATGCCAAGCCCTAATTACTGCATCTGTTACCTGTGCAGAAATTCACCAGCGCAAGTCCTGTGCATGTGAGCGAAGAATGTGATGAATAACACCACCAAAATATTCAATATTCAGGTGTACAGAGCACAGTATTGCATTTTATTTATAAGTTATATATATATGTCTTAATCTTCATCTGCCTTCGATCCTCAGTCAAATTAAATTATGTGACATCTGAAGTTGACAAGCAGAGTCTACGATATTCTTCCTTGGGCTTGTTCCTTCACGGCAATTTAATGTTTCAATGCCAACAGTTGAAATGTCGGTGGCCCATATACAGTTCCGTATTTTCCGCACTAAAAGATGCATCTAAAAGCCTTCCATTTTCTTAAGCTCACAGCGCGCCTTAAAATCCGATGCGCCTTGTGTATGGTTATTACAGTAATATGTTGATCCCAAAATGGCTCCTTGCTCGAGACATGCTTACAACGCAGAGTTCAAACTTCAGGCGATCGGGTTACGCAGTTGAACATGGAACTTGAGCAGCGGCAAGAGAGTTCAATGTTAACGAGTCAATGTTGTAGCTTGCTGTTGGTTAAGTGAACTGTGTCACTGCTTTATTAAATACGTTTTACTGACATTTGATTGTTCTGTAGCAACGCCACTCAACAGCTAAGTGTTGTCGTTTGTTCAAAGCTTCCTTGATCTGTGACGTGGGTTGCGTCGGGCGCTGATTGGTTGAACCACTCACACGCGAACAGCAGAGAGCATCGGACTATGGACTACTGAGGCGCGCTTCACTCGAGTGGCGTTGCTACAGTTCTGTTGGCATTTCCTTGAGCGTAGCTCTATCTAGTGGATACATTGTAGATTGCGTCTTATAGTGCGATGTGTCCAATATATGAAAAAAATTACAAAACAGGCCATTCATTGAAGTCCATTAATCCAGTGCGCCTTTTAGTATGGAAAATACGGTATGTGTATGACACAGTGGTCCGGCTGTTACTCAGCCTTCTAATTCGGTGATGAGCTGTAAAGTGACCTGTGTGTCAGACTGCGTGACTTTGTGAGGGAGAGTGCCATTCCAGGGATTTCCTTACACACATTCCCTTGGGTGAATATTTATACACAGCCCAATCTCTAAACCTCCACGTCACTGGCTCCTCAAGGGGGATCTGTCTCTCAAAGGCACACCGACGTTGTACCCAAGTATCATCTTTGGCCTCGAGTAAACTGAGATGCCAGGAATAATTGATGATGATCTCGGCTAGGCTATCTGTGCTCATGACAGGACTGCCAACACTTCCTCCTATCTCCTGCTCAGGAGTTATTGGGCCTAACTCCATTTGCACTAATTGACTAGTGGTCCAAATCAACATCTCAATTTATGGGGCATGCTATTTTGCATGCATTAAACTATCAACCATTCAAGTGCATCCCCTAATGCTCAACATCTATGAAATGATGAACTTGATGAAAATAGATGTATTTTCGGCAGCTGCATTTTTTTTTCTACTTCACGTCTTCTGATTTTCATTTATGATATACCAAATTACGCCTCTTTTAATTGCTTTTTAATGCTTCTTGGGATAATACCTTCAGGTTTCCAGCTGTCCCTGCCTTGCATCATCTCCCACTGATCCACCCATACCCTTTATTGTTTCATTTTGGAGTACAGGGACTGCCTGACTCTAATCCATGGCCACAGAAGAGGTTTAAAACACTCTGGTTTCATCTAATCTTCCAGCTCAAACCAATCCAAGCTTGAAACCTTCCTTTCTCTGTGATTGGAATGGACAAATAAAGGTCTCTCCCAGAACTCTTGTGAAAGGGTTCTGTGTGCTCTGTGGATTTAGGGCTGTGCGTGTTTTCTCTCTCTTTCTCAATTAGACTGAAAAGAATGCAAAATGACTCACTTGTTCATAGAGTGTGACTGTTACTGCTCTGCTCATTTCCAGAGTTTCTGTAGTTTTCAGGAATGATGGATTAGAATGCCCTAAAATGGTCCAAGGAGTCAGTGGTCATTTCATTAGGCAATGAAAAAAAGGCAATCAACACAAAATGCAAGTCAGGCTCGTAGTAAACATTTTCATTCATACATTTCCATAAACCTTCAATTTGGTTTATCTGTGCAGGGCTGCTGGAGCTTAATCCAGCTGGCTTCCGGCGAGATGGGGGTACACCCTGGATTGGTCATCAACCAAGCACAACTTTTCTCACTTCACACTCACATTCACACAATTTTGTTTTAAAATACTGTACTTCTTATGAATCAATCAGTCAAACTTTAGTGATACAGCACTGTCTACATTTCAACTCACAATTCTAGACATATTGTGGTCTCTCTCTCTCTCTCTCTCTCTCTCTCTCTCTCTCTCTCTCTCTCTCTCTCTCTCTCTCACACACACACTTTCTCGCTTTCTAACACACACGCACACGCACGTGCACAAGCACACACAAACATTGTGAACTGGGAAAAAGCACGAGAGATTTTTGTACAGGCATTCTAAGGACAGCTCACGTAATGTAAACAAGGGTCCTTTCAAACTGGCGCATGTTTCGTATTGAGCCTAACTACGCTAAGCGGGTCCTGACAACTGTGAAAACAGCATTGTCGTCCAGAAATGGTAGCGTGCTAAAGTTTCATTACTACCGTCATGTATTTATTTAATCGAAAGGCTCTGCCGCGCTGTATGTGCTTTGTTGTTGTTAGCTTCTTCTGCGAGTTGTCTTGCAAGGTCGGTCGGTGTTTCATATACAGTACACAGAATAATAGGTGAAGTTTATGGACCACTTTCTAACGTGACTTGTAATCTACTAACCGAATGGCAATATGGATGTGTAAACACCGAAAATGAATTGCTTGAAAATGCACGCGTTGTTTTTTATAGGTTGTAAACGTCCACATGCACTCATCGAAACCTGTCTTTTCCAATGTTTACATTATGTTTGTATTTTATTCATTTTTCTTTATTTTTAAGTCACTGGTGACTAAGAAATGGGCTTAGTACAGTGCAACTGTCTAATTTAAGTGTTCTGCCAATGCACATTTGCATGCACAGACATGCACGATGCAACATGGGGTGTCAGAGTGAATGGGCCTCTTGCTCTGGGGAATGTGTGGTGCCTTTTTCAAGGGCACATCAATACTACCCAAGAAACAGACGAGCATATCATATAGTTTGGATCATTCTGTATTCATATTCAATATGTTTATTTGTTATATGCACAGTAGAAGCTCAGCAGTCTCGGCAAGCAATGAAATTCGAACTCAGCTGGTCTCCCTTCACTTATGAAGAAAATTTAAAAGATGGAAAAGAGTGCTGAAAGTAGTACTTGAAGGTAAATTCTGAGGAGAAAAGGCTGGTAGCAAATGAACATAAGAACAATTTAATAGCAGTTAAAAAATAATTCAAAGCACAATGTAAATGAAATGGGCGGCCCGGTAGTCCAGTGGTTAGCATGCCGACTTCACAGTGCAGAGGTACCGGGTTCACTTCCAGCTCCGGCCTCCCTGTGTGGAGTTTGCATGTTCTCCCCGGGCCTGCGTGGGTTTTCTCCGGGCACTCCGGTTTCCTCCCACATTCCAAAAACATGCAAGGCAGGCTGATTGATCACTCGAAATTGTCCCTAGGTGTGAATGTGAGCGTGGTTGGTTGTTCGTCTCTGTGTGCCCTGCGATTGGCTGGCAACCGATTCGGGGTCTCCCCCGCCTACTGCCCGAAGACAGCTGGGATAGGCTCCAGCACCCCCCGCGACCCTAGTGAGGATCAAGCGGTTCGGAAAATGGATGGATGGATGGATGGATGGATGGAAATGAAATCGACAGTTATAACAGTCAGTGCAAAATGAAAATACAAATATAATGTGCAAAGATATAGGCATTGACTATCCAAGTTTTGCAGCTTGCAGAAGTGATCTATTTCATAGTATAATTTTCAAGAGACCAGAATTACAAAAACAATTGCATAGCGTGGTTGACATATTGTGATGGCATTTGTTCAGGAGTCTGGAAAAATTTTTTTAAGTCTTGTTGTTCTGGCTGTAGGGTGGCATGGTGGGTGACTGGTAGGAACGTCCGCCTTATAGTGCAGAGGTGCAGGGTTCGATTCCGGCTCCGGCCTTCCTGTGTGGAGTTTGTATGTTCTCACCATGCCTGCGTGGGTTTTCTCCAGGTACTCCGGTTTCCTCGCACATTCTAAAAACATGCATAGCAAGTTAATTAAGCACTCGAAATTCTCCCTAGGTCTGATTGTGCGCATGGATGGATGTTTATCTAAGTGTACTCATCCAGTTCAGGGTGTACCCCGCCTACTGCCCGAAGACAGCTGGGATATGCTCCAGCATACCCGCGACTCTCGTGTGGATGAGCGGCTTGAATAATCAGACAAATAACGTGGATCAGGCATCGAGACCAAACAAAAACTGTGAAGTCCTCCATCCTTTCTGTTGACCTCTGTGGTCACTGTTAAGGGAAGACAGGCTCCAGCACGCCCCCGACCGACCTTTTTAAGGATAAGCGGCTTAGAAAATGGATGGTTGGTGGGATGGATGTTCTGGCTCTGATCCACCTATAGTGTCTGCCCAATGCGTAAAGTTTGATTGGTCCTCAAGACGTCAAAAGCTGGCGACACGTCTGTGTGCCTGATTTATTACACACCACAAATGTCCACTTTCTGTTTCAGGTGGGATCAAGTTAAACTTAAATATAAACACCTTTACCCTTCACAACTTTGCAGATGCAAAGACTATCGTAGTCGGTCCATCCAAAGGAACCCCCATTGCTCAACGCATACTTCGAATGACTGGAAAATGTGTAAAAAGCGTTGAGGAGTTGTCAATATATTACAATGAATGACTGCAAAAACAGTGTCTTCATGTGTCCAAACCGATTTTACAAAACGCCAAAACAGGAGTTGCTTAGACGTAGTAACTGTGAGCCAGTAATAGGGTGTTGCAATATATTGAAAAAAATATCATTGCGATATTGGCCCGTGCATTTTGCATAGTGCAAAGACATACGTTAAGTTGCATTTGTAATTGTATGCTTTTATGTGACTTTGCCCAATCAGATGCAACCATAAATGCTGTTCACCATCTAGTCGGTGAACAGTATCAAGGGGCATTACGAACACAAAACTACTTAAATATCCATCCATCCATCCATTCATCTGTTATCTGAACCGCACAAGGTTCAAATCGAATCAGTGTCCTTTTTTTAACTAATAAATGCAAAGAAATTTAATCAATGTTTTGAAATCAGATTAATCAATTCATTAAAAAAAATCAACAGCATCATTATTTAAGAAAAATCTGTATTTGTAGCTCTAAAATGGAAAATCTTACACCAAATGCAAGTGATTTGTATCAGTATTGGCTGATCACACTCATGAATGATTGGTATTGGCAGCTTATAATCGTCATCGGAACAACCTATAAGACTGCGGTGTTGATGCAGTTGAAAATTTGTGTGCACCTAACTTTTGTGCCGGTGCACCAAAGAAAAAAAGTTGGCCGCACCTGTGCAAAAAGTTAGACTGTGACCTCCCATTTCATTTCGCCGCACATCTCCATAGCAAAGATGAGATTATTTCTTCTTCGTGACTTACTGTCTCTCTACGATGCTGCCCACGTGCAAGCAACCAAGTGATTGGGAAATAAAATTGATTTCAAAGCTATTTTTGCAAATGCGGCGATATAAATTACGCTGATCAAATAGCCGCCTCTTTGGTTCAACCCGTCGAGCACAATGGATTATTTTTTTCCCCACAAATCCCTGCTGATCCTCAGGCCATCACACCGAAATAAGTGTTGATGTATGACACTTAAGCTATTGACCCTCTTGTGTTCATCTACCCCATAGTGTCCAGGTAAATGACTTTATGGAGGAAATGGGTGATAATGCAAACAGATAAGCCCTCTGGTACCCGTTGACCACAGACGGGACCTTCTAAATCAGGACCCTGTGACATGGTGCTCCATCAATGCTTGCCTCAATGACACCCACAAGGCATTGAGGCCTTATCTGCCATGGCCCCTGCTTAGCATTCACGCTATTCACGCAAACAATGCCACCTCTTCCCGTTCAGTGGATCTGTGACTGACAGTGGGTGTTGGTGCACTTGTGTCCGACTTCAGCATCTATCTGACGCGGGACTGTTTATCCAGTCCAGATCTCCCCACCAAGACACAATAATGGGTGTGTGGCTTCCTAACCACTTCCCACGTTGTTTGTCTAACTGGACTTTAATAATGGACCTGCCTCTCCTTTCTGCGACTTGGTTTCCTCCTCAGAACTATCTATGGTGGGAGGTCAGGGCAAAAAAGCTGTTCAACAACAGGACAACCTCTGCAGAAGTGTTCCCTGGTTGATTTAGATGCATGGAAAAAAACCCAAAAACATTCATCCAATTGGAACCGGATTTTTTCAACCGTAATAACACACCCTGACAATTCGATTAGAAAGCACATTCCTCTCCACATGTTTACACTGGATGCAAGAAAACATACCTGTTAAAAACATTTTCTAAATATACAGCAAAAATATGTCCATTACAAAAAATTTAAATGAAACCGGTAAGCAAACAATATGTTCAACCATGCCCCTCGTTACCCAACTGAAAATTAGTATTAATATTTTAAGTGAGCATTATTCAAAAGATGTGAGCAAGAAGGAGCGTCAGACATTTTATTTGTTTGTTATCGTAACCAAAATATCCTCTGTAGATTATTGTGCAAAAATAAATCCTCCTCACTCATGTGGTAGTTGTACAGAGCTCTAAAGTTACGATATACATTAAACCACTTGACTTGTACGAGCTAGCAAGCAAGCAATAAGTCACTAAGTCAGCGAAACCTATGCGGCCAAACAAATGAAGGGGAGCATTTGGGTGCAGATCGAACTGCATCCTGTCAATGTATTGTAAACTGCTACATCATAGACTAATGTGAAATAGTGAAGAGAATGAACTTTTTCAGTATCCCATTAATATGTGCATGTAAATGTACGCACATTGAGGCACCGACTCCAACACACAATCACATAAGACGGTTGATGAATAGAAGAATGACTAATATTTGGACATGATAAGATACCGTATTTTCTGCACTAAAAGGCGCACCTAAAGCCTTCCATTTTCTTAAAAGGTCACAGCACGCCTTAAAATCTGATGCGCCTTGTGCATGGTCATTACGGTAATATTTCGAACCCCCAAAATGGCTCCTTGCTCGAGACATGCTGACAACGCAGAGTTCAAACTTAAGGCGATCGGTTACGCAGTTGAACACGGAAATAGCGCAGCGGCCAGAGAGTTCAACGTTAACAAGTCAATGTTATAACTTGCTGTTGGTTAAATGAACTGTGTCACTGCTTTATTAAATACGTTTTACTGACATCTGATCATTCTGTTGGCGTTTCCTTGAGTGTAGCTCCATCTAGTGGATGCATTGTAGATTGCATCTTATAATGATGTGCGCCCAATGTATGAAAGAAATTACAAAACAGGCCATTCATTGAAGGTGCGCCTCCTAATCTAGTGCACCTTTTTAGTGTGGAAAATACGGTATGCAAATGTTGCTCCTGCATTGGGGTCTGTGTGTCAATTAGCTTTACTTTCCTTTCTAGTATTTTATATTCCATTCGGCATTGCATGAACGGGTCATTGAGGTTACATTGTAAAGCACTTTAAGTGCCAAAAGGGCCGAAACAGCTGTAGCCCATTTGCAGTGAATGAATTAAGTGATATTAGGTGGGGGTTTTTCCTGTCTTTCCATTCAAAGGCCAATCTATAATGCATTTTTTTCAATTTTTATACAATCCCCTGTCATTTGTTCCTCATGTAGCTCAAATCTGTTTGATTGAACTGATATCAGAGCAGAGGATCTCGGAATTCAATGCCTTCATAATGGTGCCTGTGAAGTAGGGCCAGAATGGAGCTTCTCTATTAAGGCCCTGTGATCAGCATAGCAGTTATTTATGATTGGCAGACAAGGCTGCAGCTCAGGTGGGGAGCTGATGATGACGGCGATACCAGCACCAGAGTAAAAAAAAAAAAAAAAAAAAAAATAGGAATGTGGACAGGACCCACGCATCACTTCTACCTCCAAAACCCCAAAACTTGAGTGCCTGGCCTGGCATAACGCGACCTCCTCATGTGGTGAGGAGAAGAAAGGGTGGGGCAGGCGCACAGATAGTGGCAATGTTTGATCTGAAGGTCGCCAGCCCCTTACTGGCGTTGAGAGATTCTTGGCAGATGAGGTAGGCTCTTATTTAATAACATGAAGGGGAAGCAGGCCTTTTTCTCATAATTAGGCCTAATTACACAGTAGGTGTGGACAGACAGCCCAAGAAGAGACAAACTGCCTTTATCCACAGACTTAGACTCAGATTACCCAGAGCTGTCTTATCTGTTCGAGGCAGCAGAAGCTTCGACCGTCCTCTACTGCCTTCTGCCCCTTTCTGACATGTTCTTATTAGGACATCTTGAATGAGAGAACCAGACAGACCTTGTGAAATACATATTTATTATGTGAGTATATTATTATTGAGCTGCGGAATGATGGAGATCAATAAAGTAATTTCTCGGCCTCTGCTTACAATTATATTAAGTTGCTTTGTTTTAATCCACTGGGGTCTGGGGTTATTGCTCAGGGGTCTTGATATAGATCTCAGTGACATCATGCTGACTTTTTATTCACCTTTGGATAGGTCCCCGCCAGAGCTGTTTGTATTTGGGTTTGTGGGTGACGAGCTGGCACCAACCACAACAGGGTCATTGGTCAGCGATGCTCAGCAAATGGAAATGCTGCCGCTTGGTTAAACCCGGGAAAGTGGCCATTGTACTCATCTTATAAACATGCTGCAGTTTAGTTTGGCAGCTCACAGCCACTGCACAGTGACACCAACATCGCTGTCCCCTGCTGTTGTGTTTATGTGAGAGGGAGCCGGAATTGCCAGTGGAAAGTTGAACCCGAACACCCACCCACCCTATGTCTTTAGACTGTGAAAACAAGCTACTCTGGCCATGAATAACAGCGACACACGGCCCTTCTGCAAGGGGGACAATGAGTTAAGCCTAATCCACCTGTTATCAGGGTGAGCCTCCCCCTGCCACGCACTCACATAGACGCGAGCTCGGAATGCACATTTAACCGCCCGTTGGCTTAAGCCATAGACCCTCACAAAAACACTCGTTGGGTTTTGCCATTTTCTTCATACCACACGAAAACCCGTTTGTACAGTTGTTGACCGAGACGTTTCTTCTCAGTTTTGCTGAAAGAATTTAATCGGTGTCCACTCACTTGTTCTGTGCATCGCTCATTGCGCTAATTGTGAAAATCCTCTCAATTAGTAAATGCCCCCAAAGACAGACATAAAACTCCATCTCTGCAATTCCTCTTTAAAATGAAAATGCTTCTTCCACTGCAAGATTTTTCGGGAGAAAAAGAAAAGTTTCCAAGGATCTGTGTGTGTATGTGTGTGTGCGTGCATGTGCAAAACATCTGAATCAGAATGTAATTTTGGAAGGCGACCCTTTTTCAATGAAGGAGCTGTTATACTGTAAGTAAGAAGGGGGCTTTCCGTTGTAACATTGACAAATCCAAAGCCCGCTTCTAACAAGTACGAAATTTAAACAGAACATTCCTGTTCACTTCTTACACGACAGGCTCACAGTTTGTAACGGTACTCACGGAGATGCAGTGACGCATTGTCAGACAACAGTGTCAAGATCTGTTGTTTGTGCATTGAGACTGTACCATTAGAGATTTATATATTGCATTTTTAAAATGATATTTCGGTCCACATTAGCCCTCTTATCTAATCATTGAAAGGTGCTTATGTGATCCCACAGCAATGTATCGTTTTCTGGCAGCTTACCTGCGGTCAGATGGGTTTCCTCAGCTGCCCAGCTGACAGACGACATAAAAGCCTCAACTCTTACATGTGCCTCTAGGAGTAAGAACCCAGAATCTGTTTACTGTAATTAAGCTGTCTCAGGTTGTGATTTATGACGTATTGGGTAAAAGAGGTGTCATCCTATAGACGGGAAGGAGGAAGTCAACAAGAACGAGAATCTCTGCAGCAGATTGCCGCAGGGTTTGTAGCCAGTAAAAATAGGGAAAATACAGACAGGACATGAGAGTGTCTGGTTTGACAAAAAGATGTTAGATTGTTGTTGCAGTCTTTTCGGAAAATGCTAGCGAGTGATCTGTTTGCACCACACTGTACAGGTTGCTTCATAATATGCAATGCTTTCAACTGTTTTCAAGGGTAGCGTCTTAACTGATCCATTTTGTATGCGTATTTTCGCATACCTCTGTTCGAATACTCGTTTCACTGGTGACAGTACCTCACGATTGGGGCTCGATAGGCTACACTCAGCTGATTCGCCAAGTTGCCCGTCGAGTGATGAGCATGAGATGGAATGGGGGGAAATATGGACTTTCTGTATAGGCTTGGTAAATTACTTCCACACGTGATTCCCCATTTGAGTGTGGAATGTGTTTACCATTCAACGCTTTGGGCCTAATTTACTAAAATCACAACTTCCTAAACTGCATTGTAAGTCACACCAACAAATTATGCATGGTGTTGGCAAAAAGTGTAGAAGAATTGTGGATTTTTTTTTTTTGGTTTCTGAGGTTAAAGACATGTTTACATGAGCAGAAACGTTTTTCCCACCGCCCCTTATTTTGCCCGTGCCACGTCGGCACTCCTGTAGCAAGCCGATTTGCAGCTGCCTTTCAGATGTGATTTCATGACGCAAAAGGACCACTTAATCAATTCAATTCAGATATGATGACTCACATTGCTCGTGCTAAATCATCCAAAACATGCAGAATGCACCGAACTGTTGTGCATTTTGCAAATGCATTTCTGAATGCGCCTTGTTAGCTGATCAGCTTCCACATCTATCTGCACCCATTTCTACACATGTAAGCCTGAAGTCAATCAAGCCAATTGTTGTTCTATATCAACCACTTCACAATAATTGAACTGCAATATTACTTTCCGTTTTGCTTTTTCCTTTTTCAGTGAGCATTAAGATTTGGTTTTGTTGGGACTTCGTGAACTGATGTCTCGGCCAGCCCCGTCCCCAGTCTACACCCTGAGGGGTGCCAGTGGAGCCTTCAACGCCCTCCACTTCAGTTGCCATGAAGGGGACACTCCCCTCCTCTTCTCTGGGTAACACAGTCAATTCGTCCCACCCTCCCCCCAAAAAAAAAAGTAACATTTTGTGTGTATTACCAGTCCTCGTGCTTGACCAGCTATTGTGGTACTGTATATCCTGTAGAATATTCCACATGTTTTATCATGTAACATGTTGAAGTACAGCTAATCACATAAGATAAAATGAAAAAAAAAACTTAGGCCGTAGGTGGCATGATATTAGACAGGTGTTGCAGTTTGGCTGTCTTTTCCTTAACTTTCTTTTGTGTCTGGGCTAAACATTTTTAACCTTTCATTCTTTAAATAAGCCACTGAGCTCGTCTTTACTATGTTTTCTTGGCATCAGGTATTATAATGTGCTGCTTAATTAGGCCATATTGAAACTTTAGGTTAGCAATTATTAGTTAACCCCAATAAGTAAAACACAGGTAAGAATCAAAATGTGTGGATGATAACTGAACACTCACTGAAAATGTGTTTGGCTGTGACATGAAGGTGTATTTTTTTCCCTCCATTTTTGCAGCTCAGGAAAGGGTGTCATTCATCTGTGGAATTTGAACAACAGAAGGGCAGAAAGAATTATAGAAGGTCATTCTGGGAGTTCAGTCATCTGGGTCAATACACTTCACTCAGCAGATACACTCATTAGGTCAGTATGCTGTTGTTGGTTCTAAGTTCCTGGTTCCCTTCTATTAATTGACTAAACGTCTGTCCCTCTAATATTTTTTTTTTTCTGGATGGACAAGTCAGGGACGGGACATGAGGGTCTGTCTATGGAATCTCAGTCAAGGTCGTAGTGAGCTAATGGACTCTCTGCGTACAGAAAGTGTTGGATTCTGTCAGTGCTCCTTGCTGCAGACTGGAGAGAAGACCTGCCTGCTCGCCTTTGCAGGACAACAAACCGAGGAGGTGAGGACTCATGATATTGAACTCCGTGATCACCTACTCAACATGTTCAGGTTGATTGCCGTAGAAATTTTACAAGATGAATTTGAAGCGGCGATCAGCATTTCACTTTTATTTTCAGGCATTTACATTGGCTACATCATATCCATAACTTAGAAAATAGCATTATTTGTATTTTGTCATTTCATTCTTAAAAAGTGTGTGTCTGCAAAAGCAATGGAACACAGATACTTAAAACATGTGCTAGTAAATACTGTAATACTTGAACAAGAAGACACTATGTAATTATTTTTTCCAGAGTTTAAATGGTTCCACGGTCTTTGAAGTTGTGAAGTTGTCATCAAAATACCCCAAGCAATGTTCCTCTCGGTGGCGCGCGTGCGCAATCATGTACTGCTCTCACCCCTCAGCACACAGCAAACGTATACAGTGCATTAAAAAAATATATATATATATATATATATATATATATATATATATATATATATATATATATATATATATATATATATATATATATATAGAAACGTGACCTGTATTGGCATTTTTATTTTCATATTCCCCTCATAAAAAGACATTTAAAAGTTGACTTGGCGCATGTGGGTGACGGAGCAAGAAAGATGGAAAATAGTTAACGTGTGGGAGCATTTTTAACCCACTTGGTTAATTTGACCTCGTCTCGGGTTCTGTACGTGGCTTCTTAACAGTTTTGATGTACCTTATAAACACAACATTACCCCTGCGGAGGGCTTGGTCTCTATTAATTATATGACTGCAATCAAGTTATGGCTTGTTTATATTATTACCATTACCACAAACATTGTGCCTGCAACACTTGTTCATGGGTGAAACAGGTTGAAAAATAGTTGAAATGTGTTTGACATGTCACTTGGAGACACGGCGTTGTCCAGCATTCGTGCTGTCCGCTCATCATCTCGCCATTCCCCGCATAACCGACCGGAGAAAATTGATGCATATTACTTTGAAGGACACATGAGCTGTCGATGGCCAATGTGTGGTGCAAATAGCTGAATTCTTGCAGCATCGCTCTGCCTCGCGTCATCAATGAATGAGCTGCACATAAGCACACTTTGACTGGCTCAGTCCTAGACCTTTGGAGGTCGGTCCTGACCAAGGAGGTGGTTATTTGGTGACCCACAAATCTTCCAAAACCCCCCCACCCAAAAAAAAGCATGTGCGAACTATACCTCACATCAATTTTATTTACAGTAATGCAGACATCAATGGTTGTGTGAGCTATGATCAGTGTTTGTATAGTGGCTCTGAGAAGTACTTCTCAACTTGACAATTGCTCATTTGTTACCCATTCGCAGGTCACGCAAGTCTATGCTTTTCATGTTGGTTACACCAATGATTACTAGCGTATTAGTATAGTCTTTACGGGCTATGCCTAAATTTGTAGACCTTGAGCCCCATTATTTTCAAATCAATGTAATGGGACTTATCTGGGTAGCAGAACACATCTGCCGTTACATGTTCCGCTACTTTACTCACATTACAAGGGGAGAGTTCACACAAAAGTTGTACGCACTCTATACAGAATGACTTCTGTGCTCGTCACGGATTGTCCATAACGAACACCTTGTTCAAACATAAGGGTGTCCATATGTGCACTTGGCACCAGGACACCTAGGCCGCAGTTCGATGATTGACTTTGTGGTTGTATCATCGGATTTGCGCCACATGTTTTGGACACTCGGGTGAAGAGAGGGGCGGAGCTGTCAACTGATCACCACCTGGTGTTGAGTAGGCTCCGATGGTGGGGGAGGACGCCGGTCCGTCCTGGCAGACCCAAACGTATTGTGAGGGTTTGCTGGGAGCGTCTGGCGGAATCCCCTGTCAGAAAGAGTTTCAACTCCCACCTCCGGCAGAGCTTTTCCCATGTTCCGGGGAGGCGGGGACATTGAGTCCGAATGGACCATGTTCCGCGCCTCTATTGTTGAGGCGGCCGACCTGAGTTGTGGCCGTAAGGTGGTTGGTGCCTGTCATGGCGGCAACCCCCGTACCCGCTGGTGGATACCAGCGGTAAGGGATGCCGTCAAGCTGAAGAAGGAGTCCTATCGGGCCTTTATGGCCTGTGGGTCCCCAGAGGCAGCTGACAGGTATCGACTGGCTAAGCGAACGCAGCTTCAGTGGTCGCTGAGGCAAAAACCGGGCGTGGGAAGAGTTCGGTGAGGCCATGGAAGCCGACTTCCGGACGGCCGAGGAAATTCTGGTCCACCATTCGACGTCTCAGGAGGGGAAGCAGTGCACCACTAACACTGTGTACAGTGGAGATGGGGCGCTGCTGACTTCGACTCGGGGCGTTGTGAACCGGTGGGCAGAGTACTCAAGACCTCCTCAACTCCACCAGCACGCCTTCCTTGAGGAAGCAGAGTCTGGGGACTCTGAGGTGGGCTCTCCTATCTCTGTGGTTGAAGTCACCGATGTGGTTAAAAGCTCCTCGTGGCAAGGCCCCAGGGTGGATGAGATCCGCCCGGAGTTCCTCAAGGCTCTGGATGTTGTGGGCTGTCCTGGTTGACACGCCTCTGCAGCATCGCGTGGTCATCGGGGAGAGTGCCTATGGATTGGCAGACCGGGTGGTGGTCCTCTTTTAAAAGGGGGACCGGAGGGTGTGTTCCAACTACAGAGGAATCACACTCCTCAGCCTCCTGGTAAGGTCTATTCAGGGGTGCTCGAGAGGAGGGTCCGTCGGGAAGTCGAGCCTCAGATTGAGGAGGAGCAGTGTGGTTTTCGTCCGGCCGTGGAACATTGGACCAGCTCTACACCCTTAGCAGGGTCCTCGAGGGTATGTGGAATTCGCCCAACCAGTCTACATGTGTTTTGTGGACTTGGAGAAGGCGTTTGACCGTGTCCTCGGGGAGTTCTGTGGGGTGCTTGGGAGTATGGGGTACCGAGCCCCTGATACGGGCTGTCCGGTCCCTATACTGCCGATGTCAGAGCTTGGTTCGCATTGCCGGCAATAAGTCGGAATCGTTTCCAGTGAGGGTTGGACTCCGCCAAGGCTGCCCTTTGTCGCCGATTCTGTTCATCACCTTTATGGACAGTCTGGAAATGAAAGCTGAGATGTTGAGCTCTTATATTATATTCATCTTTTGACCAAGCAAGAAATAAGAATTCCAATGAAAGGACGTAGCCTCACTGTTCCATTCCAAGACTTTTGGAGCGCTTTGTTTTTGATAGACTTGTGCGAAGTGGCATTCACCGGCTCGACGAGATTGAGTGCTCGATAAAATCATTGTCTCTGGTCATTTGTTTGGTCATGTGTCATGCTCAACACCCGCTGGCCTGTAATGTCTGGTGCTGGGCCACTGTCAAAGTGGGTCCAGGGCAGCCTGTTATTCAGGCATCCTTTATTGCCTTCAGATTCATGTTACTTGCTCTGCTGTAGCAGAGCCACACTTGAAAGGGACAGAATAGTCACCTGATCCAACCCAATGTGCCTCTGCTAACCCCCATCTAGGCACCAGGGCGCCTTTGACTCCCCAGCACCTCAATAATACCATTGTCCCAATAGACACAGCCAGAAACGCACACACACATGCATCATCCCAGACCAAGAAGGAGGCCACTGTTGATTTTGCCATTTTGTCTCTCCACTCAATTACACAGGCATAACTGGTGCAGACAGATGCTTATCATGCTCAAATATGAAACCCATGATTAGAAGCAATGATATAAAGACACTTGCCAGGATGCAGCAGCATTGTTTTCCACAGCCATGGACAAAAATGTAGTTTAGTCGTGTCAAAAGTGAAACCAACACAATGAAATAACTTATTTGTTATTGCTTGTAATGACTTTGGTTTCTCGCCTGCTGATTGCGGCTGAGAGAAATTAATTAATAGCGGGAGTGTTTTATTTATAGTCTAGGCGATGAAACGCATGAACAGCAGATATCCTGGGGCACCGACATGTCCTTTAAGGCCCACTTTATTAGGTATGTATGTAAACATGCTGGACAGAAAAACTGATTGATTGCCTCAAGGGCTATCGACTGTGAGGCCTAATGAGAATGGATATACGCAAATCTTCAACACCAGATAAAGTAGGAAGGACGTTTTGGAGCAATCTGGGTTGGCCTACGTTGCCACAAGCTTCACTCGAGATTTAGAATCAGCACCAGTATATGCAGGAAAAGACCATTCGTGGCATGTTATATGTCAGCTTCTGCTGGATTTGTTGTAGACAATGCGGTGGCTGGTCTCTGATGATGGATGGTGCCACACTGCTTGTTGCAGGTCCTGAAGCCACAGTGACAGCTTCAGGTTGCTTTTTTTTTGGGGGGGGGGCTCGGTCAAATTAAGCGGTTTACAAGATCTTTGATGTACATACGCACAGCTGTGTATAAATGAGTCTGACTCTGATTGATGAAAAGATCAAGTCAAGTGCAATGCAGCACAGATGAAATGTCTTCCCTCTCAACAGGACAACAAGAGGAGCCGCTGCGGGTGCCCGCGCCGCCATCAAAAGAACAGTGGACATAAAATGACAAAATAATACAATATAATAATACAATAATACAAAATAATACAGATGCACGCACACTATAAAGTTATGAGGTTTGTGACCCACTGACGAGTGCAAAATTGTCTCTAGCTGTAAAGGAAAAAGCATGTGAACGTTTTTTTCACCCACACTTAAAATATTGTTCTCAACAGTTTTCTGTGTTTCCCCTAAAACAGCGAGAACTGCGAGCCTGACTGCTCATTAATCAATGTTCCCATTTGGAAGGCCTTTATAAAATGCTTTAAAATGTGATTTGTGTTTGTAACATGAGTTGAAAACTAGTTACTGTCTATGCCTTAGAGTTATGTATCATTTCACCAGAGTTGCATTGTTTTTTTTTTTTTGCCCCTCATTAATTACGATGTTTCAACTGTCTCCTGTTTTCTGCAGCTTAAGATTGTTGAGCTATCCAGTAAGGCTCTGTTGTGCAGCCTGATACCAGACTCCAAATTGGGGATGGTCATGTGTGTCAAGCTGTGGCAGGTAAGGACCAAAAATGTCCACATGTAACATTTCAGCACACCGTGAAGCGTAAATTACATGTTTTGGTGTGTACTGTAAATGTCTTTTGATTTTGCAGAATGAGAACTTAACTGCCATCAGGCAACAGTTTTTTTTCATTTGATATCTTTAAAGCTGCTCCTATTTTTACATATTATCAGCAGACATTGTTTGCATTGTGTCCTCTTACTGTTTTGAATGTGAACGGAACGATGAGCTTCATCCAAGGAATATACCGAGCCATGTGTTTTATTTCATTTCGACATTGAGAAAAAATATTGATGCCAAGATACCTTTTCTTGTCTATTTATGTAAGTGCATATTGGATTCAGGGGGTTCACCCTGTCAAACTTTGAGGTGTAGTCGATTCTACCTTTTCTTCCTATTTCCACGCTAGAGCTTTTTTATGCTTACTCTATGCTTCACTCTGATTGGTTAGCAGCCCATAACAAGGGGCACCAACAGGAAAGTCAACAAAAATGCGCATGCAAGACGTGGCACATAATTTAGAGCCCGACAGCTCGTTCTGGGCCATTTTTCCAAGCGTTTCTTCTCAACTTGCACAGTCCCAACACTGTAATTAGGGTGTTTGGAATGGCTCGGGGTTCTCAGTCATATATCAGCCTGCAGCTGTGCATCCGATCTGATCCCTGCACAAGTTTGCTTTCTGTTTTGTAAATTAACAAGTCCCTGTAATTATTGTCATGGTTAATAATTGATGTGCTTAGTTTTGAGCTTTGTAGGGAATTGTTTTGAACATTGTGTTCCAATAAACATAACCAGATATCCTCAATTAGATTTTTTTTTAAAAATG
Organism: Hippocampus mohnikei; assembly: GCA_026261675.1. Lineage (NCBI taxonomy): Eukaryota > Metazoa > Chordata > Actinopteri > Syngnathiformes > Syngnathidae > Hippocampus > Hippocampus mohnikei. Next base: position 19,102,412 of record JAKGUB010000348.1, read on the forward strand.
TTGTTGGTTTTTTTCTCAGCAAACGGCATTTGTGTTCCAGTATGTTGCGTTATGATTATCAACTGTTAGTGGCTTCAATGCGGAATGCCAGGAAGTATAATGATCACTTATAACATAAGCAATTATATCACGACATTGTCATCAAGGACATGGCACCATTTAACTTCAAAGCAGAAAGACTCTCGTTCATTTCAGGCTGTTGCTTTGTAAAAATGTGGTATGTTTCTTCTATCTGCTGCCCCAGACAAAGACAGTGGAAGGTGTGTGCTCATTTGCAACACTTTTTGAACTTCATCCTTGTTACTGGCCCTTCCAACTCTGGACATGTATGTTTGGAATGTGTTCGCTGACGCCGTACAAAAAAAACAAAACAAACATCTGTAACCCCCCCTCTCTCTCTCGTGCTCTCTTGCACTCTCTCTCTCTCACTCAACCTCTGTCTCTCTTTCTCTGTGCTTTCTCTTCACCACACACACACTCTATGTGAATCCGTTCTCTTCTTAATTAACTCACCACCAAATTCACTGACTGTGTATATTTCATACGTCAAGCAGCTTGGGTTCTATTCCCCACACGTCTTCCTCCAAACCATTTGGCCTCGATTCTCGAATGAAAGGCACACTTTAAAAGAGGACCTTGGACCACTGGCCAACAGTCCAGTCCTTCTTCTCCTTGGCCCAGTTTAAACGCTTCCGCAGGCTCAGAAGCGGCTTGACCCAAGTAATCCGACAGTTGCAACCCATTTCCCGGATGCATCTGAAATTGGTGGGTTTTGAAGTGGTGACGCTTGACCCATTCAGCTCTTTCTGGATATCTGGCAGACTCTTGAATCTTCTCAGTTTGATAATAAGCTGAAGCCCACAGTCATCTCTTTTGCTGGTGCATCTTCTCCTGCCGCATTTTGCCTCTCCTCGAGACTTTCCACGGATATGCTTGGACTTAGCACTCTGAACAGCCAGCCTCCTTAGCTATGAACTTTTGTGGCTTAGCCTACGGAGGGTATCACTGATGGTCTGAGAAAATTGAACCAAACTAGAGCAATGTACAGTGATCCCTCGCTATTTCGTGGTTCGTTAATCGCAGCTTCAGTGCACTGCGGATTTTTTCAAACATATTCATTAAAAAAATTAAAAATAAAATGAAGTTCTCAAACAGTCCGCAAACGGTCCGGGAGAAGCAGCAAAAGTCAGCAAAACAACAGCGAGTCACATAGAGCAACATATACAGTACTACATGTCTATGTTTACTGTATTTTGTTATTCATGCACTAACCTAACCTAACTTATACATGTTTAAATCTATTAGTATACAGCATTAAGTAATGTTAATGACGACAAAATTGACTTCTACATGCATATATATAACATTAAATTTGGCCTTATAAATATTTTTTATACTCATACACATGTACATGTACCTATACGGGGGTATAGGTACATTTCAAATTACTGTTTTTATGCGTTTTTACGAGCTGGAAGCCCAAATTTTGTAAGACTCTACAATCTCTGAAAGTTATTTATGGAAATAAATCAACTTTTCGATGATATTCATATTTTTGTGAAAGGGTCTGTACACCTGAAAACCTTGTAATATGCATGTCACACACATGCGCACTTCTCAGGGCATATGCTAATATTTTGTTCCGATATAGTTTGTTGGCAGTGTGGCTTTAGATGTAGGAGGGGGGTAAGGTCCTCTCAACAGAGATGAATTACCTGAAAAGATCCACGTAACAGGGGGGTGGTGGGGTGCGGGGGGGACCCCATCTCAGTGAGGTGTCATTTTAAATTACAAGAAATGTTTTATTTATTGAAAATGACAGTGTCAGGTCAGCAATACTCAATCGGACTCTAATCATTTGAATACTCATAATATTTGTACTCGCATGACACACATCTCATTGGAATTAATGTTCTGGCTCACCTATATTATACACCTCTACAGTAAAAGATTCATACTATTTTTTACTATTTTAAGGTAACATGGTAATCACACAACATAATCTTTTATGTTCCTTCAAAAAGGACCCTCCCGCCTCATTGTAAAACTCCCGGCCTCATCCTGAAGCTGACAGAACTTACTCTTTACCTCTGATTTGCTGTGAAAGGGAGAGCTTTGAAAAGTGTGGGAAGAAAGTGCCGGCACATGTGGGTTTGACTTCACTTGTTATGCAGGGCTCAGCTCGGCCTGGGGAACAGTAATGATGTATGATCTGCAAGGCTGTTGTTATGAACACAGGCTGGCGAGTAAAAGGAAATATTCCTATACTGATATCCATCACTCTCAGCTCATCACCTTGATGCCTCCTAGCCAGGAACAACAGAGTGGACACGATCCCAAAGAAAGGGATTAGTTCCTTATGCTGGAACAGTGCAACGCTGGGCCTCTACCCGCCACAATAGTACACAGGCTGCTGGTCATTTAGCTCTTGATGATTCCTGACAGTAACAGCAGCAGCAGGATACAATGACGTCGGGGCCTTACCTGACTGATGTGTAAATGTCATGTATCAAACATTAATTTAATTTAATGAACAATGGAGACCAGCATGCATTCATAGTTTGGAGATATACATGACTTTCATCGGCATAGATCTTGTGCAGAAATACAGGCCATATCCAAAACACAAGGGAAGAATCATGCAAAAAAACAAAACAAAACAGGAAATGGGATTGCGTTGTATAAATCAGTCAATTATTCATCAACATTAAGGATTATGTCAATTTAGGAGATGGGTATAAGTCAGTCAATGAATTCTCTGTCAATTGCTTGATCAACAATACTGTACATGGTTATGGCTATTGTCTAGAACTCACCGTATTGTTTTGTGTTTTTTGTTATTGTAAAGTGTCCTTGGGTGTCTTGAAAGGCGCTTATTAATAAAATGTATTATTATTATTATTATTATTATTATTATTATTATTATTATTATTATTGTTGACGAATCACATCTTGGCAGATGGAGTGCACTATTTGTCTCTAATCATGCGCTCTTCATTCAGTCTCACCTATTTTGTATCAGACATCATGATGTCACCAAGTTGAGCTACAGCGACACAGACATCCACTAGAACACAACATCCCTGTGCAATATTATCCTACTCAATACAACATCGTTCAGAATGGGATTTCAAAACATTCTGAGAGTTTTAGCTTCTTCATGTGACTTGTACATTAGATGGGATTTGTAACCACATTTGGGAGCACAATGGAGGGGGAGATTATTATTGCGGTCTGTGGATACCCCGGCTGTACATTTCAGCCATCTACCAGTACCACGACAAAAATAAACGAGAGCTGGCTTGGCGTTTGGTGAGCGAGGAGGTTGGCATAACTGACATGTATTTTATTATCATTGTTTTTATTTTGTCCAACTGTTGAACTGCACCAAATCTAGCATTAGCCGGAACTCCATTATGAACAACTTTGTCCTCAATGGCTTTTTGTAAAATGGCTGATACAACTGCTATGGTCTAGCAAGCGAAGACCCTCCTCTTTTTTTCCGGTCGCTGCATCAACAGGAACTAGCGCGGTCAAACTGTAGCGAATTGAGCGAGGCGGAACGCTCGCAACGGATTTAGTGTGCACATATCATAAGTGTGTGTGTTGTGATAACTTGTACTGTCACAGTTGAAAATATCCTGCAAAAATCCTGAAAACCCCTGAAATGCATTTTAACACCAAAATTTAATTTTACATTTAAATAAAAAGGAATACAGATAGGTTCATGACAATTCAAAACTTATACTGGTAAACGAATAGTATGGAATTGATATAAGCTTTAAATGTGCCTCTCGTTACTGTAATGAAAGTCTAGAAATTGGGTCCATTCAAAACTACCTTCAAGAAGTGTAGTAGTTGTCTTTGTTCAATTAAACACGGCGCAAAATGCGGTAGACTAGACTTGTGCTAGCACGAAAATGAAATGACGCCCGTTTTTATGCCAAGCACATGGACACCAATCTACCAAAATGGGGCTCTAAATGGCAATCTGAATTTCCGTTTATTATTACATTGTGTAAACTCCCGCACTGAGTTACTACACTGGGGTATTTTGATGAAACTACTTTATGTAACAGACACTATGTTTGGACCTCAGGAAACTGTTTTAAATTGTATAATACAGTATGTATAACAATGAAAAAAATGATAACATACACCCATTAAAACAATCTGTGCCACCAATTTTTTCCATTAGGATCTAATATGTCAAGTCTTTTGTACTTTGTTTTTTCAATTTGTTTTTTTGCTTTTTTTTTATTTTGGGCTTTGGGCTATCATCAAAACTGCAAAAGCCAAAGCCGACGTTTTTTGTGCCAAAAAAAAACAAAACAAATTATTACCACACTTACAAAACACAGCTATGAAGTTATCACATACAAGCCTTGACTCCGTAATTGCCTACAGCGGAAGCGGCAATGTCAAATGCCTCGGAAGACGAACTTGGCGTTCCAAACCATCGTTGTGCACAGGTGTAAAACCACCTTCCTCATTCATAAAAAAGAAGGAGTTCAGATACAAAGGTAATAATCAAACACCTGTTGTCACATAACTATCTGTGGGATTACTCAATGGGGATCGAGAGGCGGTAATGTTGAAACGAACAGGTAGAGAAAGAGAGGATCAGAGCAGAGCACAACTAATCTCTAATTTAGAACAAGCCAGAGTCAGCCCTGACTGATTTTAGACACTCCGCCTGTTGAAAGGGCACCACAGGCTCTTTGAAGACAATGTTGCTTGATACTTTACTGCTTTTTATTTTACATGGCACTTATTCGATGAAGCCATTACTGTAAAAATATTACATATTTTCCTCATTCTGGTCAGTATTCAAGCAGCAGCGTTTTGGACCAGTTAATTGAAAAAAAAAGTCTAAAAGCCTTTAGAGCAGCCTTCCTCAACTGGCGGACCGCGATCCACGACCGGACCGCCGACCTCCTCTGTCCGGACCCTCGGCAAATTGTATAAAAGAATAAATTATAAAGTGATTTTTACGTTATACATTTTATATTTGTGGACTATAATCTGCGCATTACCGCGATCGCTTTTCAAAATTATCCGTTGTATTCTTTGCGTGCACTAATAGATGTATTGCAGAGGACCGCAGCAGCGCGACTGTGTGTTGTACAATGTTTGACGAACTAGAGACCCTGGCTGAGCAGGGCATGTCGGCAATAACGATGCGCTGATTGGCTCCTCTGAACTTAAGGTGTGCCCATACATAAGCGTCAGCACGCGTCTATCCACGCACGCATTCAAAATGGATGATTGTGTCAGGAAACAGACGCATGCGCGACGCCACAGTGTGCTCACAGCTCCAGTCCAGGAGAGCCGCACACAGACAATTAGACAAGACGAATCGCGGGAGGTTTCGATTGTGTGCAGTTTTGCTCCCGTCTACCCGGGGATCTTTGCGGCTGTTTAACAGCATAACACCGCAACATGGTAAATGAACATCACAATGGCGTCCTCAAATAATATTTGCAAGCCTCAGGCATTGCATTCACCTTTAGTGGAAGAACAGCACTGCGCATTCCTGTGCTCCCTTGTGTCAGTGTTTAAAATGGTTCATAACTCCTCTTCTGATATATTTTTCAGTGATTTCAGGGGGGATGTGAAAAGGGGAATTGTACAAATGAAAAGGATATTTTTGTTTTCATGTTTAGTATTTATTTTGGTAAAATTAGTATTTTGTTTTGTTTTTGTTACATTAAGGGGGAAAAAAGACAACTACTGTTTAACAAAGTTAACGTCAAAATGTCTTATTTCCCTAAAAGGGCTATTTCTATTATTAAGCAGGCACAACTTAACAAAATAAAAGAGTTCCTGTGCCTCAACACAATACCTCTCATTATTTGCTGTGTACTGGCAAAGTGAATAATTGTTATTTTCATGCACCCCATTATTGGTTGGTTGTGAGTAGTGTTGATTTGTATTAGCTTGGCTTGACCATACTAAATGGGCATATAGCCCTGCTCCCCATGACCGCCGGACCTTGGTCTTCTTAAAAAAAAAAAAGTGGACCTACAGCATTTCTAGTTGAGGACCACTGCTTTAGAGACTTGCTGGATCAGCATGTTAATGGAATGACCGGTATTAATTGTTAATCCCACTTTAAAGTCATAAAAGTATGGGGTAGTTTTTCAGCATGAGGTAGTAGCAAGGATTTATTTTTCACCTTTCGCAAGTTTATGAAAAAATAATGTTCTTGGCTTTGGATTCGGTGTGGGAGTTGAAGGACACTTTCGCATCCAATGTCAGGCCAAGGCTCCTTCAAGGAGCCAAAGATAATATTCACCGTTTTAAATTTTATTAGCAAGAAGTCATCCTTTTTTTTCTCTCTCTCTCTCCCTGGGAGTTCCGCTGCATGTCATTAATGTTCGGCAACATAATTATATATTTCAATATATTAAATAATATTCAATATATTAAATGAATTGAACGAACAAAAGCAAATGATAAAGGAGCACACCAGACGCTTATTCAGTGGGGCATAATTTAGTTTGTCCAAGAAAAGTTGCCGCAACATGATGTCATGGGCCAGGGCTTGCCTTCTAAACCGGAGGCTGACTGATTTGCACTTGCTAGCCAACAGCCAATCAGAGTGATCCCCATTTAGCATACTGCCATTGATGGCCCATTCAATCAGATCAACAACACAATAACTCTTAATTTTTCACAATTCTAAATGCTGACTTTTACTTAGGATTGTTCCTGCTTGTATTTTGAATATTTTGCATTTGATGGAACCATGACTGTTAATGGTCTCACAATATCTTCTCCGCCATCTTCTGTGCTGACTTTGGTGTGATGTTCTCCCCAACACTGATCATTGCAGAGCATTTGAAAATAAATCACCATTTTTTTTTACATGTAAAATGTTATTCCCTTTCCTTGTTGTAATTGTACAATGTTGTGCACATTGTCCCATGTCGTCATTCTTCTTGCCATCCATACTGTCCACACATGCTTTGGCGCGTTTGCTCGTCCTTGCTCAGCATCGCGATCGGCACGCAGCTCAAAAGTTGCATGTCTTGTTTACCTATGTTCATATCTGTGGTGCAAATGCTGCAGAGGTGCTTACCTTTTGGCTTTGACATGATTGTGTTTAGACAGACATGTCAAAGTTGCTCTTTTGCCTCTCTCATGAACTGTTGTGGGGGTGGTCATTATGTTAATTAGCCCTACTGTTGGGAAACAGAGGGGCAGAAGTGCAGAATGGCTCCCTCACAGACAGATTTTTAGAACACACACTTTTCCATATGTCCCCTTCGCTTTGATTTGGACACTAGCTGGTGAAAGCCCGAAAGACAGCTCCTACGTGCAAAGATCAGCTTAGAAGAGAAGTCGCTTTTTACGCAATCCTGTCGACTACATAACTAAGGAATAAGACAACGAGCCAACACTCATCAATTCAAACATAACCTCTTAGAATTCATGCTTGGAACTTGGAAGAGCTAATAAAGGGATCTCCAAATCATTTCCCAGTTGCTCAAAACAATGACACATTCTGCAAAGGCTCTGTTGGACAAGTCTAATGTAACTTTGTTTTGTGTCTCGCACCAGTCAGCATCCATCCATCTTTCCAGCTGTTGTGCAGTGATGAATCATCTCCCATAGCCTCAGCCCCATTCCAGCAGAGAGCCCTCATGTAGAAAAGCCTGTGCAGGATATAATGAATTAGGTGTCTACCCAGGGTTCCCTGACCTCTGACCCATAAGATCGTCAATCAAGGAGGTCCTACGTTTAAGTGAAATGGTGGGCCCCAAGCCTGGAACGCTTAGCCCAGACCCCGGTGGCAAGTAGGGGCCACCGATTTTCACTTGTTTTTATTTGTTTTCTTAATCCCTTCGTGTTCATCCTGGTTGATGTGTTTGGAGGGAATACACGACTCTGTCTATAATTTGTTTAAAGGTTGAAGAAGAGAAATATATTGTGTTTAAGTGAGAGGAGGACTTGAAGATGGATGAAAATATCTTCCCCTTATGGCTCATATGGAAAAAATTTGCTGCTCGTGGGCCCCCGTTTGTGCTGTGAAGGAGTCGTACAGTATGTCTCATATGTAGAGATGTAAAAATGTGTTTTTGTGAGCTCTTTGTTTTGGTATTTTGGCAAAACAGGTTCATAGTGAAGTTGTACCTTCCTCCTTCTCTATCTCCGATTATTCCCCTTCCACTCCCTCATGTCCGCCCCCATAAGATAGATATGAAACTCTGCTTTTTTATCAGCTCACCTGTATGTTCTCTTTCACTGAAGTAATTTACAAGCTCTGTGCATTGGCAACTTTGCACCAGCCCCGTGCCTCTCTCAGCCGACACACACTGTTAGTTTGTAAAAAATAGGGAGGAGGCACTGAGAGGTTATCACTGACTGCCCACGACATAAGGACAGCACTTCATCATCCTTTCAAGCTTAGCCTAGTATGTGCCTCGTTTGCATTTGTGCTCATTCGGTTCTATGTTTTCTTCCAAATGTTGACATAGAGATTAATTCACAATTTGTGAAGATTACATGGGTTCAATCTGCAAGGAAATAAACAACATTCTTGCAACCATCATTTTTTCATAATCTGGTAAATTTTGGCTCCCAATAAAAAAAAAAATTGAAACAAATTGATTGAATAGAATCAGCATAAGCAAAGCTACTATTTCCAAATGACTTTTTTACGTGTTTAGTGACAACTTGTTGGTTAAAATTAAAATGGACTAATTCCTAATATTTGGCCAATAAACAAAATATTTCAAGAAAAAAAAAGAACAGTATGTTTGAGAATTTTTAAAAATTTTTGTTCGTCAATAACATGGTCTAGGTCTCAGTAATATTTACGAGGAGTAAAGTGAGGAGTGGTGTAATGGAGTGATGTTAAGACAGAACAGCAGCCTGATGAATGGCGCCCACGGCGACTCTGCGGGTGTCAGCAGAAGCTTCCAGAAAGATAACCTCTGCTCTGCTCAGCTTCCAGTGTCGCGTAGTGGTTGAGGCCATTTTTGGCAAGAAGGTTCTTTTAAGGCTGAATCCTCAATGACTTTCTCTCTCTCTCTGTTATCATCCTCCCTCACCTTCAGCCACAATCAGGCCATGGACCCCTCTTGCTGGCCGGGTATGAGGACGGATCACTGTTGTTATGGGACATAACCCAGAGGTCCATACTGAGTCAAACCAAAGTCCACCTTGAGCCTGTCATGTGCCTGACCTTCGACCCAGAAAGTCTGAGGGGTATATCGGCTTCCTCGGAGAATAAGCTCTTTTCCTGGATCTTGGATGGACAGAATAACCTGCTGGTAAGTGGAGGCCAAGATAATAGGAAGTTCAGAGTTATCAGTTGTAATATTTCTTTTTGTTATTGTTCCCATATTGGTTCTCAAAAAGCCATTACGAGATGACTTATGTCAATCATTTTTAATACATCCATCTTCTAGAGCGATTGTCGTCGGTAGGGTCGTGGGTTAGCTGGAGCCTCTCTCACCTGACTTTAGGAGAGAGGGATGGTAGACCCTGGACCGATTGACAGCCAGTCACATATGATTCTCAATCCTTTGATGCATTTCAATGATTAGTTGTTATATAATATAATGCTGGTGAAATTAAAAAAAAAAAAAAAGTGGAACTCAGTTTGTGTGAGGCCAGGGGCCAAGTGCTCATAGATGTCATTCAGGACTGCAGCCACCCACATAAACTCACATAGTCACTCTATCGGCATGCAAAATATTATTTGAGGGCCACCCAGTCTAAAAACATAACGGGATTAAAAAACAAAAGCAATAATAAGAAATTCCACTTTGGGCTACAGTATCGCATTTAACAGTTAACGTCAACCTGAAGGGGTACTGTACATTTTTTCATAGTGCTCTCTTTCTTTCCAGCAGTTCAAATTTGCAAAGTCTCAACTATCGTTGTGGCAGTCTATGCAGTGTAATGGCGAATTTTGCACGCCCATGCCAGGGTGTTTTGTCTTGATGTTGGTCTTTCTTTTTGTGTAACATTCATTTGCTACTCTAAACAATCACCAGGAATATGCTCCCATGGGAGTACCACCTTTCTGGAAGTCTACGTAAATATAATTTTTAAGTGCATACCAATTGTTATTTTTTTGCGCAAAACACTGCAAGGTGTTGCTCTACATTCTTTGTATTTGCGTCCTTTTTATGGCATCACTTCCGTGAATTATGGCCGATAACTAATGAATTACTACCAATCAAGCCATACATGATAATTTGGCCAGCATCCCTTTAAATAAAGTCTTTATTTTGAAAAAATACACCCTTACCGTGCTTTCACACAGCCGCAAACACTTTTCACTAACGCAGAACGATCACTTGAGCTCATAATTCATTTTACATAACCGTCAACACCGCAGAGACCTAGCGCCTCATGAGAAGCCGTATATTCTCTCGATTTCACGAGCAAAAGGGAATGCTTCCATTTTAAAGCCAGCCCCCATGAATCAGAGGAACCTGGAGCTGATCGAATACACTCTGAATGAGGGAAGGGTGTTTTTTTCCCAGGGCTTTCCACCAATTTGCAAACCCTTGTTTTTTTTTTCCACCCTTAAAATATGTCCGTAAATATTCTATTGTGGATTTTATTTTCTATATACCAAAGGAGAAAGAATGATCAGGTTGTTTATTTTTGCTTGAGCAACAAAATATTGATTCAGTATGTAATCCAGGATGAAGATGACAGGAAAAAAGCACACGGAGAGCAAAAGCATCCACCAGGGGCTTTTAAATAACCTCTAAGTGCAGCTCAGTGTGAAGTCCAGACAGCAACGCTCAGTTCCTCCCACAGAAGTATTTTTGTGTGGCAGTAGTTGGAGGGTGGGCAGCCCGGGAACTGCTGGGTGGCGCACCCGGGCCTCAGGTCCTGACGGACGACCCCTGAGAGGTAATAAAAATATCAAAACCTTGGAGGCCCCTTAACCAAACAAAAAACACATCTGCAGTAAAGGGAACAGTAGACTCAGTGGGAAGCTGCAATAAAGGTTGACGAGGCTGTAAGTGCCACAGTATCTCAACTCCCCGTGAATTACGACTTCAACATGGCCTCTGTTGTGGAGTTGGGCTGGCAGGGCGGATAGATGTTCCTCGTGAAATGAAGAGAAAACTTAATGAGACAAAACACAGCGCCGTTGTGATTTAGTGAAGCTGAAAGTTTTTTTCCCCTTGAAGAAGTAACCTTATCAGGCCAGATAAAGACAGATATCTACAGGAATTGAGGTTAATGTGATGCACATGGCGCTCAACTTCCTTTATCTGCTGTATGACCTGGCCGCTCCGTGCTTGTAGTAATGAAGCATCATCTGCGTCAGTTTTTTTTTTTTTTTAACTGTCCGTTTGAGCTTATGTTTGTTGAACTACTCGATGCAGGTGTGGATTTCAGGATTTACAAGCTGTTAAGTTGGATGGACATATATTGAGGCGGTCACTCAAATGCACTGACAGAGCAGTGAGAGGCTCCTCCTGGAGGGATGAAATCGAAAAAGGTTGCCGGTCGAATGCAAATAACAGGAAGCAATGGGGAAGATTAGCAGCATAAATCAAGTATGACTGTAACAGTAAGCATTCTTTTGAACGCTTAGTGGAAGGCAGCCCATGCCCTTGTTGTCACATAAATGTAAAAATATTGGGCTTCTATATTTAAGTGAGATTTTGTCTAATAACTGAATAATTTCCCACGCCACAGCTGTTGTAATCTCTTTCAGCACAAGGTGTAGTTGGGAGTCACGGTCGAGCGTCCTGTGTGAAATTGAAGTTCATTTCGCTGACAATGGATCGGGGCAGGCCTGTCATAAAAAATTACAGGTCTTCTTATTGAGAACCATCCTGTCTTCTTTTTTCTTTTTTTTTCTTTTTTTAAATGGAACCGCTCAGCTCTTTGACACGTCCATCTCTTGTCAGCCGCAGCCAAGCTCTGACAGGCAAGGTGACAAAAGGCTGTAATCTCCTCCTTCGTGAGTGTGATTCAGGGCCAGGGTGTGTCAGAAATGCCTGTGAAAAGCCTTCCAGTCGATAGGCTCGGGTGAGTGAGCGATGATGGCATGTTTCAGTGGATCGGCATGAACGGTAAGACCGAAGCAAAGATGAGGGAGGAAAGTGGAGCAAGGTTCGAGGGATGGTTGCCAACTGGACGCTCCTGAATATTTCTTATGTCCCTGAGATGCTACAAAGAGATCACGAAGTGTGAGTTTATGTTGGATGTTTTAGTGCTTAAGGAATGTCTCCGAGCGTGGCCGCCGAGCAGAACTGGAAGCCCCAAAACAAGCGAGGGAGCCAACATTTCAGCTGCATGCAGAAAGTCGACGAGACGAGGGTGCTTAGAACAATGATGAAGTCCAAACTTTCTCCCAGCAATGACACTAGTAGTCAAAAGAAACAAAACTTTGACTAAAGAAGTAATTGATGCCTGAGGCGTTGTCTTTCTTCATGGAGCTAACACATCATACCTTGATATATTAAGTGTAGCAGTAAATAGTGTCTAGATTTTTGTATTTATGTCTGGATCAAATATGCTTTCTTCAAATAGAAATTGTGATCTAGTGAGATCTTTTGATGAGCTGCACGGTTAAGAGAACAACTGCTACATTCTACCAGGATGAATGATATGCTAATTGTTCAAATATCTATTTTGCAATGATGGCAACACATTGATTCAAACTGTGCTGGCAATCCAGTGAACCTGAAACCAACTCGGCTACTTTTTGACTCTGTGTCAACTCAAAAGAAATCTCAGACGATACGGGGTGACTCTCCTCTGCCAAATAGTGTTCGAATGCTCCGTTGTATCTTTGCCTTAACCTTTGTTATGCTGTTAAAAAAAGAACAAAACAAAAAAACTCTTGAACGCAGCTGTAAATTGCTTCGTCCGTTCACACTGAAAATTATATTGACTTAAAGTCCATTAGTGCGTCATTAATATTTACTGCTTACAATTGGCCCTTTAATAAAGTAAATGTCCTTTTGCGACGCAAATTTTGGGATGGAAAACAAACACAAACAGACACTTTAACCCATCATTATCAGGCCTCTAATTCAAACCAGATGGAGAGAGAGGTTGTGGCATACCAACTTCTTGAGGTAATAACAAAGCTCCAAACAATCTGTCACCCCAAAGTTTTCTCTGCATCAGTGTGACTTGGCTTGTTTGGTCTAAGCAGCCACACACCGGCACTGTTGGTACCGGCGATGATGGCTTGATTAATATCAAATCCTAAAAAAGAAGGAAAAAAAAGGAAAATATCACCCTTTTGAGCAAAGCGTGCTCTTTCTGATCAATGACATTCCTCTCTGCTCTCTTTCACTTGCATTCCTCTTTATCCGCTTGGGCAGTAAGTACCTGGCTTATATCTTCCACATGCAGCTTGTGTATAGTTCCAGCCCGGAACAGGAGCAGATAAATTCGGCAACATATCTTTCTATGCAAGCCCATTAGTCTCCTTAGACACAACCCATGAAGTCAATTTTACGCTGTCCAGTTGGATTTCAGCCCCCCCGATCCAGATGTGTGCGCCGCATGGAGCGATCCGGCCGCGATCCCAAGCTAGCAGGAAAGAGCACGTTTCTCTTCCAAGGAATGCCCACCTCCAAAAGGTCCTTCAGATTGGGCTCATTTATTATCGGATGTCAGCGTGGTGCCCCTTTAGCCAGACGTCTTGAAACACCGTCACACGTGGAGGGAGAAAAAAACCCCGCTGTGGCTAATTTTTAGCAGGCAAACGTTGCAACAAAATGTGTATTAATCAGAGCTCTTCTTTTGCTGACCAGACCTTTCAGTGCAAATATAATTCATCAGAGGCGCTTAAAGCAACAACTCGTCTGCAAACAAGCTTTTCACCGAGAAGGCTTCTCTCTTGCTTGTGACAAGGGAAACTCAAACCCAGGCCGTGCTTCCAGTGTGCCCCCCCACCCAGCCCCCCCTTACTCCAAACCAAATAGAGCGACGCGGAGAGATTTGGTCATGGCCCTCATGCCGTAATGTTTTATGCCTGATGATTGAGACTCAGGAGTTTACGGGCCACGATCAGCAGAAATGTGGACCTCTGTCATCAGAACACCTGATATCTCCCTGTCATTATTTGTGTTGGTTATAGTTGGCTGGAAATTGTGTCATGAATTTATTACTTACCTACAACCTATTTACGAAAGGAATAAGTATATCTTTTTCATTTTAATGATTTTAATTGATAGTAGACCTCTTTTTTTTCCCCCTTTTCCGTGGCAAGACTAGTATGCGTCTTGAGGAGTGTTGTCACTGTACCGTATGTACTGTTGTTCGTAACTCACAATCCCAACATTTCAACTTTGACACTATACCCCCTGCATAGCAGAAAGTACCTTTGTTGGTACTGAAATTATAGCACGATTATTAAAAGAATACTTTTGATCCCAAAAATATATTTCGGAGCAATTCAAGAAAAAAACACTTCGAACATTTTCTTTATATCTATCCAGTACTGTACTGTATAAAGTCTTGAGTCTTAGGGCAGTATAAAACCTCATTGGATGTTATTGTGAACATGCCACCCACTAGAATGGATCATGCCTACCCATTGAATTATGGTATGTATATGAAGTGTGTTTTGATTAATATTAGAGGAAAATAAGTTTGACAACCAATTGAGAAAAACCTCACAGAGTTCGACATTAACAGTGGCTCGGGTCCACTTCATGACTGTCAGACCAACCAAAGTAATCGAACCCATACAAGTGTAAAAAAAAATAGGATGAGATAAACATGTTCTTGCTTTTTTTTTAAATATGTGTTCATATTGGTTCAATATTTCTGAGTTTTATCCACTTGAAAGGATCAATCACTGCGCACTGTGTACTTTAAAATGATTGGTCATCAGGTTAAATTCTTCCACCAGAAATGGCTTGAACCAGCTGAAAATGTCAAATGTTAAATGTTCAGTTCAATTGTATGCTGCAAAAGAAGTTACTACACAGAAGTAATATTTTCTTCAAGGTGTAAATTCCCCAATATAAATATGCTAAATATGAAGTAATCATTGTAATGTATTGTATTATATCATGAATAAACAGTGGACTCACACTATTGACAGAGGATAGGCAAATAACCACAATCATCCGATAATTGACAGCCATTCTAAAACCATTTTAAACCCTAAAAACAAAACACAAAAATCGAAGAAACACTGTGTTTTCCACGAAGAATGGGGTTTGACCCCACCCACTATAATATATATATTAGGAGAAAATGAATGCCTGTGAATAGGTGAATTATTGGTATGCAGGGTGTCCACTGTACTTTGCCAGTGCCGGTACTGACAGGGCCACCACCACCCGAAAAACCTCCATAGGTAGGACCCTGCCTCACTGTTAACTCTTTTCAATGGCTAGTAATTGCATACAGTGTTTTCAGAGAAGCCTGAAAACAGTTTTTATTTAATGTTATAACAAAAAAATCATTAAAGAGCTCATCCTGTCCTCTATGAGAAAGCAGTTCTTAAATAATTTTTTAGGGGTGATGTAGCGGTACAGGTAATGGATGCATCGATGAATCAACGAAGAGGAAAAAAATGAACACAGAACAAAGGTTTACAAAATACTTATAGATGGAAACAAGCACACATTTATTTTCCAATTTTTTCATATTTATGAAATGATTTTTGTATTGAAAAGTCTTGAGATTGATTTATTTCTTCTCTTTCCTCCTTGTAGCTACGAGACTGCGTGACTCTAACCAACCCTGGTGTTTCCCAGCTGAGTATCAGAGGAGATGGTAAACTGTTAGCATCCGCAGGTTGGGACCACCGGGTACGGGTATTTGGCTGGAAGAAGCTGCGACCTCTTGCAGTGTTGCAGTACCACCGTGACATGGTGCTGAGCGTTGCATTCTCTGACCACAAGGACCCCAGGCAAAGACTTCTGGCTGCTGGGTCCAAAGACCAACGCATCAGCCTCTGGTCAATATACAATGAGGTACCTGACACTGGCTGACCCTCCGAATGTAATGCTAATGCTAATGCTCAGTGGAAGGGGTGAGTGCAGGAGAGGTTGCCGCGGGCACCCTGCCTCCCCCAAGGACCACATGAGTCCCATGTTATCAAAATAGCTCACCAGTGATGGACATTGTGACTTCTAAAGGATGTTCAAGAAGTACTTATTTCAAAATGGAAACGCTTGCAGATAGCAATAAAGTGTTGCACATTGATATTGATCTGTTTTCTTAAATCATTGTTTGTAACGATTGTCAGAAATCGTGGAATTGATACACAAATGGGTGCCATGAATTAATTATCATAACATATAGATAAAATTTGAGAAAAGTCAGCAGTGTTTATCAACTGGTAGCCCTCCACATTAGCCAGCACGCAAGAAATAGCTCTCAGTTTCAAAGTTTGGGGACCCTGATCTAAGATCAAATGACGATGAACAAAAGGGGGCCTCGGCCCCTAATTACAATGTCTAGTGTAAGAAACAGTACTCATTATGAAAACCTTTGGGGGAAAAATAAGTTTAAATCCACAATTATGGATTGTGCTGCTTGCCAAAAATGTGCAACGTTTTCCCTCCCGACAACTGATTCCGTCAGCTACAAGTTAAAGTCCGACTTTAATCCTTTATCTTGAATTGGTTAGGAGTTGAAAATAATCATGATAATGATTAAGTGACAGACATCCGGGCCTCAGAAGGAGCACTATTAACTTCATGCAAATAATTATTAAACAATTATATAATGCAGGCTTTATATAATTGTGCACATCTTCACTGGACTTTTAACAAAAAAGAGAGATTGGCTCTCTTCTCCTGTCCCGTGTAAATCCGCTTCAATTCTAAGCCGCGACTCCCAGTTCCACATAAGCACATAAACTGGATGATATTCAATCCGATTCGGATTAAAAGATTCTGACGTGCACTCGAATCACAATTTGAGTCATCATGGTTCCATGCGCAGAGCTGGGGATCAGTAAATTGAAATATGTAATACACAAATGGAATGCATGAACTTGACTGTGGAAAATTTGAGTGTGTGGCGGGGGGTGTGAAGAAAGACAAACAGACACCTGCGAACTACAAGCTGCCTCAACCCATTTCATGAAGGATTGCACAGTCGGAGGTGAGGTTAGGCTTGTCAATGCTGCTCTTTGCGTCTCAACAGTGTAGTTGAACGTGAAATATGTCAATTCTCCAATTTTGACGATGAAATAATGAACATGGGTTCAAAAAGGAAATCAATATCAAGCGCAGAGCAGAGAAGTAAAATGTAAAATAATTTGGCAGTGGGGTTTTTTTTTTTTGGTACTCATCACCATGCAGGTGAAACTTAACCTCCCCTGAGTGCACCTCCGATGAGTAGTTTGCCTAATCTGTGGAAACTATGTTTAGTAACCTGACATGATTTGCTACAGTGGACTTGAATATGAGTTGGACAACGCACCAGCGCACCAACGTAATGCTGGGTTGTTATTTCAGCAGAGCTTTACCTCACAGAGACTTTGTCAAACACAGCTTTGTTAATCACAGCAGGCCCGGAGAGCAGAGGGCCTTTGATTTAGGATATCAGCGGTTACGGTTTTTGGTCATTATTACCTGTTCACAAGTGGGTGATATTTTTTTTTTCCAAGGACCC